>CM065680.1:79731256-79746256 GCA_017654935.2 Phymorhynchus buccinoides | reverse complement strand
GGGAAGACGCAGAAGAGGGGAGGCCATTCTGGTGGATACCACCCTTACAATCGCTAGACTCTGAAAGGTAAGGTCAGGCATACAACAAAGTTGTTATGGTAGTGGGAGGGATCAACCATGGCTTACAGTATTATTTAGCCCATGGGAAGATTTTGATCATGCAATATTTTCTTTTCGCTCTGTGGCAATCTTACATAAATTATTGTAAAGATTTGTCACTTGGTGTTCAGTTGATTTTGTGTGTGTTTTTTGTTTGTATCTTTTAAACAAAATTCATTTCTCAGTGGATCTTAAAACATACTAACAATTTTTAAAAAATCAAATTTGTTGTAGGGTATAAATAGTTCTCACATTTGAGATACTGTTATTGTGTATTTCAACTGGTCGACAAATTTCATACATAAAATTATGGGTTTTAGAGCTTGTCTTATTTATTTCTGTTATAGAATTCTTTTTTTTCTTTCTTTTTTTTAACCCTTTCACCGCCAGCCATCTTCAGCCAACAATTTCCATTAAACTTAAACTGGGAAGAGAAATAAAATTATCTGCAATATTGGGAATTCCTCTGTTACATGTACATTAGGCCTATCCTTACCTCCCAAAATTAAGAAAATGGGGTCTTCGGATAACAGGCCCTGATTTGATGCTTTTTTTAGTGACATGGGTTTAAACCATTGTGGTGCATTAATGCGATATTGGCGGTGAAAGGGTTAATGATTTGTTGTTTTGTTATAGAAATATTCTTTTTGTGTGTGTTTTTGTTGTTGTAAATCTGAAACATTTGTTTACAGGAATGATGCTTGGCTTCCCAGCACATCTGGTAGGAAAGCTTTTATCTTGGGAACCATGCTCTTGGTTTGACACAAGACAGCAGTCCAGAACCAGCCAGCCAGGCATTTCCATGGAGCTAGATAGATGTTATCCCATCGTTCATCATGTACAGTCAGCATCATGTCACTGTGTGTTTACTACTTTTATTAAAACTCACCAGAACCAAATTGCCATGGAAGTGGTCTGTTGTGAGGAAGTGGAAATGTGTGTGTGTGTTAGTATACTTGAATGTATGTGTGAGTGCTAGTAATAATTATTATAATAATATACATTTATATAGCGTTTATTTTCCTTGCGGTGCTCTAAGCACTTCACAAAGGAATTAAAAACTCAAAGATTTATACAGAAATTAAAAGACCCCGCCACCATCTACACAATTTATTATTTTATAAACAAATTTCAAAATCTACAATTATTTTTACATTATCCCACCAACTTTCATGGCTATTTGATGAAAACTTTTTTCTTTTTTTTTCTTTCTTTTTTTAATTTAATGTAGGGGCTTTATACTACTACTTGCCGACATGAAAGGGTGATAATTTTAGGCCCCAACTGCTCATGCCACCTCATCGACGAGTCTGGTGCAGATAATTTTCTGTGGCTATATATAATATATACTACCACTTCATCATTTTATGACGGGCAAGGATAATAATCTTAAGAAGGTGGTGTTCGCATCTCGGGGCACGAGACGGGGGCTGAGAATTTTCGGTGTAAATTCTCATTTAGAACCCTTGGAAAAAATGTAGTGTGCGACTGCAAGAGAAAGACAGTCCATTGTAAAATGCATGGTACTAACTATTCTAGACTAACCCTGGTTTCGGGTGGGGTGTGTGTGTTGGTGTTTTTTTAACCATTATAAACTTACTAGCAAAGTGGGTTTTTTTTGTTACAAGCACATAAGGCCTTAACCATAGTTGCTAAAAAAAAAAAAAGTGGTTTGTGTTTTGCTTCTGTTTGGCTTATGTAAGTAAGGAATAATGTGTATAAACTATAATTGTGTGCATCCCAAGCATTAATTTCCTCTGTTCAAAACCAGATAAACTTGTGAAAAAACAGTTATATCATCTGTTTTGAGCAACTGCAACTCGTAAACTTAATATCTTGAATAATAATAATCCTGTATCATAATTCCCAAGTACAATGGAATGTTTTGATAATACCACAACCCTCGGCAGTAGTGCAGTGTCTCCTCTGGTGGTTGCCTCATGCTGGTCTTGGATTCTGCAACCTGACAAACCATGGTGTAGCTGCAAGTTGGGACTGAATCAGTGGTGCACTGTCAAGTCAAGTCAAGTCAAGTCAAAATGATCTTTATTGAGGATAAAGGAGTAAGCTTGATAGCTTTTTTTCATCCTGTCCTCAGAATGAAAAGTAATACGAAAGCAACTCGAAAAATAACTCAACATGCAAAACAAAACATTCCAAACTACTAAACATTAGCCTAATAATATAACGCATTGAAATAACTCTATTGAGAGAGAGAGAGAGAGAAATAAATGAATGGGATATTGAAGTGAATGTGGTTGTCCCTTCCCCATTTCATTTCCTCCCCATCACCCATATTAACAAATGTCCTGGACACAATGGAACAAAGCAAAGAACAATCAAAGTATAAACATTGTAAAGTATCAATTAAAAGGACATATCCCGACGGAATAGGTGCTACATTTCTAAAGTTACAGACTAATTCATAGGGTTTCTAACATATGAAATTTAAGTGCTTTCATAAATGTCTGTCTTGATGTACACAATTTTAAATTAAAAGATAAATTGTTCCACGCCGTACAGCCGGAGTACAATAAACTAGATTTATAAAGATTATTACGGGGTCTGGGAAAAGAAAGTTTGTGTGTATGTCTGCTTTCGTTGCTAACAAAATGTTGGGTGATTTTCTTAGGGGCTGTTCCATTCACAACGCTGTACATGCATACACATTTGTTATATAATAGTCTTTCCTTAAATGGTAGGATGTTTAAAGATTTGTAATCACATTTAGTGAGTGAACTGGACTTCAACTGTATTAATTTTATGGCTCGTTTGTGTAAACGATTTAATTGTTTCAGATTTGTTTCGCTGCTATTGTCCCAAAGAGTTGATGCATAATTTATAAGGGATAAGATATGTGCATGAAAAAAGCTTTTTCGTGCGTCACGATTCAAAAATCTTTTTATTCTTGCAAGTTGATATATTCTTTTTGAAATGCGTTTGCCAAGATTAGATATATGATTTGACCATGATAAATTATTGTCTATAACAACACCCAAGACTTAGATGCATGAAGATGGGCTTCGAACTCTATCCTTTGAATCTTGAAAACGAACAGCAAATTGCCAAATGACCAGAGAAGAACAGAAGGATTTTTCTAATGAGCTAAATGACTTTTATTGTCATTTGAAAGAAATGATCTAGAGGGAGATCTAAACGGGGTAACATCACAGTTAAGAGAAAAAATTATCAATGCAAATGAAGATCATGAATTTGAGGTTCAAGAAAGAGATGTTCAGTCCATATTTCAGAAACTAAATGTGAGGAAAGCTGTGGGACCAGATAATGTGTGTGGAAGATTGTTGAAAGCATGCTGTTCTCAATTGTGTGGTGTGTTTTGCTCTCTATTTAACTGGTCTTTACGTGATTGTGTTGTACCATGTATCTGGAAAAATTCCCCCCCCCCCTGTCCCTAAGAAAAAGAACCCTGCCACACTGAACGATTACCGCCCTGTTGCCTTAACGTCTATTGCCATGAAATGTTTTGAAAAGATCGTCCTTCATCGCCTTCTTTCTTTTACTAACCTACTCCTTGACCCCTTTCAGTTTGCCTACAAACGGTGTAGAGGAACAGAATATTCCTGCTCACCCTTCTTCACAATGCCTTTCTTCACTTAAATACCCCATTCTCTTTTGTAGTATTTTATTCATCGATTTCACCTCTGCCTTCAATACAATACAGCCCCATAACTGGCCCTGGTTACTAGACCTGAATGTTAACCCCAAGCTCATTCTCTGGATAACCAATTTCCTATGGACAATAGAACTCAGTCTGTCAGCTTTCAATCTGCAATCTCCTCACAACGTTCGACTTCTACAGGTGCCCCCCAAGGAACAGTTTTTCCCCAGTTCTTTTTACATTGTAAACAAAACGACTGTAGAGGCACTGAAGAAACCCCTGTCATTAAATACTGCAGATGATTCTGCCATCGAAGATTTGTCCTACTCTGATTTGTGTCTTCAGTGAAGTCAAAAGGTTTTGTTCAAGCGTTCAAAGATAATTATCAAGGATTCAAATGTTGTTAAAACAAAGAACTGCTTGTAGATTTTCGTAGAAACCCAGTGCCAGTGCCACATTTAGAAATTGATGGTGAAACGGTTGAAAGAAACAATGAGTGACATACCTAGGAAAAGTTTTAGCAAAAACTTACTTTTGATAAACGCATTGAGCACGAAGCGAAAGAGTCGGTTCAGGATCTTTTGATTACAGAGGAAAAGTTGGGGTGTCTGTTCAGATATTTCTTCGAACCTACAACCGATGTTGCATTGAATCTGTTCTTACTGTGTCATTTATCTGTTGGTATGGAAGCTTGAGTGTAAAAAGTAAGCTTCTGTTGAGTGATATGGTGACTGTGTGCAGTAAAGTTGTGGGTGCATGGCTGAGTTTTATGCAAGAGTTGTATGACAACAAGTAGTCAAGAAAGCCAGGAAAATTCTTAATGATAACAGTCATGTTCTGGCAAAATACTATGAACTTTACCATCGGGCCGTCGATACAGAACTCTAAAACTGAAAATAAGAGCACAAAAACTTTCTTACCAAGAAATTCATCTGTTGAACTCTTAATGCACTGCATTTCTGATTGTTTTGCTGAGCAGCCTGTCCATCTCCTTGGGATTGAATTTGTATTCGTATTCGTCCAGTTTGTTAACTACAATATTGCAGTGTTATTAGTTATTAGTTTATATTCTTTAATTGACGACAAATGTCCTTGAAGTTGTTGACTGCTTTGACGAAAAATGTGTTTATTGTTGCAGATTTTTCGCCTGCACCTGGCTGCAATTTCTCAGTTATGAGATAATAAAGATGATTTGATTTGATTTGATGTGAAGATACTTCTATCTTTTGATCTTGAATGAACAATGATGGGAACGAGGAGTTCATTTTCTGTCTTTTTTGTCTCGTGGTAACATACATGCATTTTGTTTTGGTAGCATTTAGAGACATATGATTTTCTTCAGTCCAGTTCGCTAATTTTTCAACATTTTTCTGGAGGTCATTTACCAATTCATTAGGGTTACTATTACAAGACTGTAAAGATGTGTCATCAGCAAACATTTCAGAGGAACATTGTAAACATAGCGGTAAGTCATTTACATAAAGAGAAAATAAAATGGGTCCTAATACTGAGCCCTGAGGAACTCCAAACTTAATTGGTAATAATGTTGATCTTTTTTAGCTGATTTCAACGAGCTGTTGACGGTCGCAAAGAAAAGAGGAAATAAATGTAATGGCGTGACTGGACAAATTGTAGTACTTAAGTTTTCTTGTCAAAAGGGCATGATTAATAACATCAAATGCCTTAGCAAAGTCAATAAAAAGAATTCCAGTAAACTCGTTATTATTAATATTTGAAAGACATCTGTCAGTAAGATGTGTCAGAGATGTGTGACACGAGTGGTTTTCACGAAAACCTGATTGATTTTCATGAAGTAGATCGTAATGGTTCAGATGCTTACATAAATTCAATTGAATATGTTTTTCCAGTGGCTTTGACAGGAGCGAAAGTACTGATATAGGGCGATAATTCGAGGGATTGGTACGATCACCTGATTTATAAAAGGGTATTACTTTTGCTTGTTTAAATTGGGTAGGAAATTGTCCTTTATCAATGCAAAGATTGTAAACATAAGTAAGCGTGTCTGCAATGGCAGGTGCAGCTAGTTTTAAAATCTTACTATCTAATCCATCTAAGTCCCTTGATCCTGACTGTTTTAAATGTAATAAGTAATTCAACGTTTCAGTCACAGAAATGGGCAGTATGGTAAAGGGTGTTGAAATATTTTTTGAACGACAGTAATCACCCAGTTCTTGTAAATCATTTTCATGTGTTTTGTCATTGGTGATTAACTTATCAGCAACATTAGCGAAATGAGAGTTTAAATCATCAGGTGATAATTCTGATATTGGACAATGCGCTTTATGGTCAGAATTTCTGTTAGTCAAAAGGTTAATAGCTTTCCAAATTGATTTCTGATTCTGGGAGGAAGTTACCAAATCTTGAAAGTATGTTTTCATTGCCCTTCTCTTCATTGAGTTCACTTTATTCCTCTGTTTATTGAATGCCTTTCTGTCTTTTGAAGTAAGTAAGCTATCTCTTTTATATCCCTCATTGTCTATATCTTTAGTTAACCAAGGGGGTTTGCTGGTGTGTTTAACTCTCTTTTTAATTAAGGGAGCATGTTGGTCATATATTTCCTGAAATGTATGTATCCAAAACTCTATCGCTAAGTCCGGGTCCCTAATTTGATAAACATAATCTAAATCCGAATTAATTAAGTCATTCAGAAATGAATTTTGATCGAAGTTCCTGAAGCACCTATAAAATATTTCTTTGTGACCGGACTTAGGAATTTTGACACCTTTTTTCTTCCAAGTTATGCAAACAGAGGAATGATCACTACAACAGGTCTGTACAGAGGACGCTTCTATTATATTAGCTTTGTTGTTGACATAGATGTGGTCAATTAGAGTTCTTGAATGATTTGTGATACGAGTCGGAACGTCAATTATTTGTTCCAAATCATAAAGTTCATACATTTGTTTCCATTTTGTCCCTAACAATGTTAAATCAATATTAAAGTCGCCAAATAGTATTATTTCTTTCGATTCAAGGATTGCAGCATCCATCATCTAATTAAATCTGTCATACCAGTCAACTTTTTCTGCAGGATTTCTGTAGATGAACCCCACCATGATTGGTTTATAATGCTTTAGACTTATTTCAACCCAAATGCTCTCTATGTTATGATTTTCTAAATGAGGTATTCTCTTGAGAGTTAATGAACGAGTACAATATAAAAGCAAACCAGTTGAACGGGGTGCCATGGGATCTAAGCGAATCATATCATAGTTTGGCATGGACATATGGGAGTCGGGGATCACATCAGTTAGCCAGGATTCAGCTATACAAAATAAATGAAAATGATTACCTTTGTTATGTAATATTGTTGCTATTTCATCTGTCTTATTTCTGGCGCTACTTATATTGAGGTATCCAATATGGAGTCCCTCCCGTGAAGGCCATTTATCTAAAGTAGTAGACATGATAAACATATAATATCAATACATGCACAGCACTAATTGAAAATGGTCAAATAAATACAGTGAATAAGAAAGTGGGAATGGGGGAATAGGGTAAATAGAAACAATGAAGCTGTTTCAAGTCCTGGATAGAATTAGTATATAAACAAATAATAACTAAAAATAGCATGCGATTTAACAACAACTATAAACAATTCGACAAAGTCTAGTGACTTATCGAATGGAACTGTCACTTCAGTTAATTCAGTACTTTTTCGTATAATGCTTGTTTTCAAGATTCATACAAATAACGTAGTCTTTCACTTGGTTTGATGCTGCTGCAGTATATTCCGGCAACTGATCACACATGCTATTTACAACACAATACATGCTCTCTGTCTCACATACACACTCTCTCTCTCTCTCTCTCTCTCTCTCTCTCTCTCTCTCTCCCCCCCCTCTCCCTCTCTGCAAATATACACATACAATGATACACACAAACACATAATGCAAATATACTCGACATATGCGCGCTCGTGTGTGCTTTATGCACACATGATAATATTAAGCGTTTTGTTGAGGCAACATTTGAGCAAGGTAGTTAATCATTTGCATTGCTGCTGGATGAAATGGCCCTTTCAGATAACTTTCAACCTGTGGTCTTGGTGCCTGGTAATGATAGGATGTGGGATAAGGAACGAAAGGTGGTGGATAGGGGATATGCTGTGGGGGACATTGTGTTGGGAGGCTTTGAGGATGGATAGGGAAGGGATTCGGGAGGTGAGGAACTTCGGGTTTGTAGTGTACACTATGGTCCACTGATTGGTTAGATTGTTGATCTGACCCGTGACGCATGGGTTGACCAATAAGGCCATTTTGCGTCGGGGGAGTTTGGTTGGTAGGTGGTACAATATGCGACTGTTACTTATATAGTTGGGGATGAGTATGCTTTGTGAGGGATGATGAAGGTGCATTGTTTTCAGATCTGCTGAACAAAGGTGGAAAGTGATCCACGGATGAAGGGTGAGGACAGAATCCCTGAGTACATTTTTGCAATCCTTCATTGATGGTGCCTCTAGCATGAAACTCTCCTCTGCTTTGGCTAGACCTTGGCATGTGCCTATCACCCGAAGAACGAATTTCATATACATGCTGACCCAAATTTTCTTGTATGCTATGGTTCTTGCTGAACCCAGTACTGCGAAAGAGAGTGCGTTTCATGTTTGCTGCCAGTCTGGCTGTGCCTTGTACACTAGGGTGGGTTAGATTATTGTACAAGGCCTTTCTTGGTTTTCCACTCTCAGTCGTAAATATGACATGTGTTGATTGTTGATGAACAGCAAGCCAAGCTGCTGACACACCGTTCTCAGGTTACGGTTTGACGGGGAAATGGAGTTGTTCAGATTGTGTCTTCCTTGAGCTGGTAAAATGGAGCTGAACGCTATCAGTGCACTGGGAAACACATACTGACACAATCTGTACACTTCCATCCAGTTCTCGGGGGTGACTTGTCCTGATGGACAGTCGTTCACACCAACATGGACTACAACAGTCCTCACATTTGTTGACACAGGGGCGGACTGCAGCTATCTGCACAAATCAGTTGTTGTCACACCCGGCACACAAACCTTGCAACATGATTCGCTGGGAGAAAACCGATGTGGGTTTATGTATCTGATTGTAGAATCTCCCAAGACAAGTAGTGTTGTGTTTGTTGGAATTTAATTACTTTTTAGTGTGTCAAACGGTGATGGATTGGATCTGATGTTGTGATCATTAATTGTTGATTTAAGTTCTTCTTTTGTATCACATGGGCTAAGTTTGTCAACGTTTTGGTACAGATCACATTTTTCACTCACACTATCTAGCGCTTCAAATCTGTTTGTAATATGAACAGCATATTGTACTTTAGATGGACCTTGGTTTTTGTTTTCAGAAGAGTTAATTTCCTGATCAGTTGTTCGTACTGAAGCATTTTCGTTTTGACTGGAGGATGAGTTGCTAACAGTTAGTTTGGTAGAAGTGTCTGACTCTTCTTTTGGTTGACTGTCATTTGGGATCCCTTCAGTGTTTGTGTTTTTAGACATGCTGTTGGAACATGGGGGTGGTGGGGTCTTGCTACTGACAGGGGGAGATGCACTGCTGCTTTTAGGCAATGACTCTACCTCTGAGGTTTGAGTGTCTTTGGTGGCAACTACTGTTTGAGTTTTCAGATTTTTCATTTCAGAATGCATATTTCCAATTTTGGTTCTGAGTGAATGATTTTCTTTTGCTAGTTTCTCGTGTTTTTCTTCAAGACAAGCAACGTTTGTTTTTAAGTAGTCAATCTCACCTTGCATCTGGTTTATTTTTTCAGTGACATATATTTTTAATTCATTTTTCAACGAACATTTGGTGTCACTGATGATACCTGTGATATGTTCTTCAGATGATTTCTGTACATTAGCCAGCCAGTGTGACTGTGAGCAATGCCACTGCAGCCTACAAGATTGAACAGGGGGAAAAAACACTGCAGAAAATGTCAAAACTGATTTGTACCTTTTCCACCACTCTAGCCCATGCAATTAACAAGAAAAAACAACAATGCAGGCCCACAAGGTACAAATGAGCGGAGTGAATAGGTCTGCAGATGTAGTACATGAGCGAACTCAAAATAATGTTTTGGGACTGCACAGTACTGGGTAATTAATAAATGATGCATAAGATTTGGATTAACGTGATTCTTTCCCAAATTTTTTTTTAAATGCTTGTATTTGCAATTACAGTGAAAACAAACTGGCTGAAAAATGGGTCGCTCAAAAAAATGGGATATTAATGTTTTGGTCTCGATCCTCTATGGCAAAACTTTTTATCTAAAAATATTGACCTGTATCTTAAAAAATGTCAGTCCTTTCAATTTTGACTTGCACATTTCCACAGTTTACGTGAAATACCAGGAGTCATAACACTTAGACCCACCGGATCACGGGTTTCACATGTTTTCCCTCTTATAGATGGAAAGAAATCTTGTTTTGACCAGGTCTCACTACCATACAAATGCCCCCAAATTCAAAGCGATATATCATTTTAAAGAGCAGCCTCAATTTGAACATGGGGACATTTCTATATGGGTCAGAGCTACCCAGAAAAAAAACAAGGGACTTAATCGTGGCGCGTCTGTGTATCTTTAAAGTATCTTGGGGGGGAAATGGAGGTCTTTATTTCACATCCATAAAAAATCGGACAACCAGGCATTTCCAGAGCATTTGCTGAATTCAGGGAAAAACAAAGATTTTACATGTACTTAAAGTTTTAAGCTTCAAGAAACACCCTCCCGGTTCCAATAAAAGACTATTCCTTGACCTCACCATGAAGCAGCATTTCCCAAAGTCTAAAGCTACTTTCATGGGAAAATGCATTCCCTACAGTACCAGAGTTTAGCACATGTTAAACTCGGTGACAACGAAAAAGTTGTCATCTGGTCAAAATTTAACACCTCCCCCCCCCCCCCCCTTTCCTTCCTCATCAGTCGCACAAAAATCGCATGGGGGAAAAAGGGTGGCTGGCCTCTGACTGCGACACGCTCTGTCTCCAGGTGGAAGCAACCCGAATTTCACCCTCTGATTATAAGTACAAAAAATGCCCACACCAAAAACTACTACTTTTTACTATTTTAGGGTTATAATGCAAAGACTATACACACATACACTAATAATAGAGCTGAAAATAATCATACACACACTCCACATGCATTCAGGCTTCTACTGAAGTAAGTGCAGTATGGCACACAGAAAAAGGAAGTTAAAAAACTAACAGAAATGAAATGTATCAAGCTTCGAAACCCACCACCACCCAAAAAAATAAACGTTTAGGCATACACTTTTTTTGTGCTGGATAAAAAGCGCTATACAGTACTCCCTGTTTATAGTAAACTCGGTTATAAGCAATTTCGGTTACAGTAAAGGAAAGCACTGGTTCCCGGCCAAAGGTCTACTGTTTTATTACTAAATAGTCCTTAGATAGTAGCAACTCGGCTATAATAAAAAAAAAAAAAAAACTGCTATAGTAAAGTCACTTTTGGTTCCCCACAGGACTGCCTCCTCGGTTGCAATAAAAAAAAAAATTGTCCTCTTCCAGACCTTTGTAAATACGTCACCAATGTATGGGTTACAGTCTCACCACTCCCTCCACCCACCCATAGTAGCAACTGGGTTATAATTATTTATTTATTTTAAATCCTATAGTAAAGTCATTTGTGGTTCCTCCTTTACAATAAAAAAAAAGTTGTCCTCTTCGTGACCTTTGTAAATACGTCATCAATGTATACGTCACAGTCTCACTACTCCCTCTACTCTCTCTCACTCTCACCCTCTCTCTATCTGTCTTTCTCTCTCTCTCTCTCTCTCTCTCTCTCTCTCTCTCTCTCTCTCTCTCTCTCTCTCTCCCTCCCTTCCTCTCTCTTTCTCTCTCTCTCTCTGTTTTTACAAATTCTTGTTTAAAGTGAACTTTATTATTTAAACTAGATAAAAGAGCGTGCATAAATTTTGTTAAACAATTTTTTTTATATTACACTGCGCGAGATGGTGCTGCGGTAGAACGGGCGATACAGTTCATAGCTTGGGCACGAAACACGTGACTACATTCACCACAAATTTCTTTCATGAAACTCATTATGACAAACTAACATTACATTGGCTGCTACTAGGTTTGTACCAGCTCTACCGCAGTGCCCTCGCATGGCAAAAACGGTGAACTAAGTTGACCATTTCCGCCCACAATCTTCATTTGCAATTCATTACATACAATTGAGAACTGTCCGATCATTGGCTGCAATTAAATTTGTATGTTTTACTGCAGCGCCCTCACACAGAGGAAAAGGCGAGCTAAGTCGACAATTGAGCCCACACTCTCATTACTTAGTGGGGAAAAATGAATCGGGGGGGGGGGGGGGGGGGGGGGGGATATATAGCATCATGAAAATGCGATAATTTATTGCAGGCATGATAATCTATTATTAGGCATAATGTCTGTAGGCATAATGTCCAGTAGGCAAAATGTCCGGTGACCATGGTGACCATAGGCATAATGTCCGTAGGCGAAATGTCTGCAGGCAATCTGTCAGGTCACGGTGTGGGGGGGTGCGCGCACGCACGTGCGTGTGCATGCATGAATCGATTCAAAGGCCAGGTAGTTTTGTTTTGTGCACAGGGAAATATACCATGTATAAACCCAATCACCTTTTTTGACCTCAAACCATACGAGGAAGGGGTGGGATGGGTTTATATTCAGTATTTTACGTTAACTTTGACTTTGAAAAACGTCCTCGGATAAGATTAAAAATATCATCAAAACTTTACTATATCTGAACATCGTCTATAAGAAAAACTTGTTATAGTAAAGGAAACTCCTTGCTCCCCTGGACTTTACTGTAAGCGGGGTGTACTGTATCAATATCCGTTTATTATTACAACATTCAGTAAAGGGCCAGATACGAATCGCATCTGAATGCTATTCGATTTTGACGATGTGACTTATGAATCGCGTGAAATACGTGGATAGGGTATAACGAATCTTAGGATGCGTAAGACTTTTACATATATAGCAGAATCTTTGGTCAAAGTCTATACAAGGACCCCTTTAACTTAATTATTCTGATTGATCTTCCGAGCAAAGATGCAGATTTTGTAGGGACATTCCAAATATTAAAGAATGAAAAGAGAAATCAAACCGTCTGCAAAATAACATCAGAAGTTCTTTCTTCTTCTTCCAGTAATGTCCACCTGCCGTTTATGAGCAATCATTGACATAATATATACAGGGGTTCAAAGGCGAAGATGCGCAGCACGGGATGAGATAGGATTTGAGAAATATATAAGATTAGATAATAGAAAAGCGTTTGTTGTTTACAATAATATTGACAGGATATGAAGAGAATAATTTAGTTGGTTATTTATTATATAAGTTCAGATAGGTATTAACATGAAATAATCATTTGTTTTAAGATGATATAAAAAGATTAACTTGGCTGAATATTTTGTAGGCTTGAATGGATGGGGGAGGGGTTGAGTAATTTTTTAGTGAGATATGCAAGATAGGAGTAAGTCATACACGACGCTCTGGTATTTTGTAGGCTTGAATGGATGGGGGAGGGGTTGGGTAAATTTTTAGTGAGATATGCAAGATAGGGGTAAGTCATACACGACGCTCGGGCCCCACATGATGCACGCAGAAAACTGGAAAATGATGTTTGAGTCATGCACGACCGTTAAGCATATACAATTCAGCCAGGAACACCCGGGCCCCACACGATGCATGCAGAGGGGGATATGTAAATGAATCATGCGTGACCGCCAAGCAGGCCCCACATTGTGCATTCACACCTAAAGACAATAGACTGTATGTCCAATAACAGCACTAAAGCCAAAGGATTTTTGGTATAGGTCAAGATGTGCCCCCCCCCCCCCCCTACATTTCTCGGTTAATTCCATTTTTTCGTTTTTGCCTTTCTTACCAAACAAGAAGCTGCATTTTATGAACATTTTCAGCTAATTATCTTTGTTCAATAATTAATTGCAGTCATGATAAAGGCCATTATCTAATAGGACCCCCCCCCCCCCCCCCCCCACGGCATTTATCACAGTCGTGGTTCATTGCGTTTTCCCGTCTTATAGGGGGGGGGGGGGGGGGGGGGGGGGGGGGGGGGTAGGGTTTAGGTAGGGTAGGGGGTTACTTATTCCAAACAGATAATTAGCTGAAAAGGTTAAAAAATACAGCTTTATGTTTGGTAAGAAAGGCAAAAATGGAAGTTAACCGAGTCAAATTTGCCCATTGTGACGTAAGTGTCCCGCGCGCGACCCACTTTCTCCATTTCTTCTCTTCCCCCCCCCCCCCCCCACCCCTCACCCTCTCTCCTTTTCATTTCTTTACTTGGCCGCCACGTTAATTGCCATCCACCACCAAAGAGAACGCCGAGTAAGGGATTTGTCTCCCCGGTCGGCATGTAACCCCTACAGAGGTTATCTCCCTTCACCCCCCCCCCCCCCCCCCCTTATCTACCGTCTCATCACGAGATAGTGATATCAACAGTCGGCTCCCTTTGTAAGACACCGCGTCCTTACCCATCACAAGAAAGTGACAACCACGGTTATCTCCCTTTGAAGACGGTTTTGCCTTTCCAATCACAAGGTTAGGAATGTCCGGCATGTGATAAGGATGTAATAGGCGCGTGATTGTTCTGTACACTCTGAACATCATCTTGTGACGTGTCGACTGTAATAAACCAATAGCAGGCTTTCATTGTTTGAAAGTGAAGGCTATAATTGGCGTAGTGAGAAAAAGTTTTTCACACAAGACGCTGAAACTGACTAGAGCAACACCTCTCCCAGCCAGAATAGCCCACCTAGTAAGTCTTATTGATGACTGGTGATTGAGACTGGTTGTTTGTTTGACCCTAGTTTTGATCTAGATCCTATGTTCAATGATGAATAAGGAGTAGATAGATATGTTATAGAAAAGAAGTGGTAAACATTCTATTCTATTTATGTGCACTGATTATTTGTGTGTGTGTGTTTTTGACTTTAACACTTTTGGTACCAGAACCGGAGTTTATGCCTACTAACCCATTTGTCTATTTTTAGTAGGAAACCTATGGGCCGCAATCTTGCACTTTATGATACCATTCCTTTCCAGGTGTTGGATGGAGAGTGATGTTGTCTTGATCACCTTTTATGTTTTACTGATCTCAGTTTGTTAACTGAAATTCAGTTTATTTATTAACTAGTGCTATTGTACAAGGGAAGCCTTCAAGCCGGTTGGGATTCACTAATTCCCTGCCGACTGAAGCCCCTTGTCTCTAAGCCATAGAGACCTACATCCACCTTCTCCTGTGATTATCAGCAG
>CM065680.1:79696256-79723756 GCA_017654935.2 Phymorhynchus buccinoides | reverse complement strand
CTTCCGGCGAATTCTTTACACGAGCGACCTATTTTCATACGACAGACACTACATTGTAAATATAGGATCCGTGGTATCTAGTAGAGTTGAGAACCGGTTAAAAAATCTGAACCGGTTTTTAACCGGTGTTCCCTCTTCGAACCGGTTTTACCGAACCGATTTTTGTAACAAGTACTCGCGTCACTAGTTTCACCTATGCAAACATATTTATTTGTCAGAATATTCACACACGCACGCACGCACGCGCACACATACACACAATAAAGAAACGTATGACTTATGACACACACACATTCAACTCAACACTCAATCAAAGTCAAAGCCATACACCACCACAAACTAGAAACAGCTACTCCCCCGAAAATCTGCGCTGAGAATCTGTTGTTCTTCGAAAAGAATGCTTTATTCTAAAAAAAAACTTACTTTCAGTTTGCAGTTAAAAAACCGGTTCACAGCAACTCGAACCGGTTTTCCGAACCGCGAAAGTTTAGCACCGGTTTTTCGGTTCAAACCGGTTTTTTCCCCACCTCTAGTAGTACTAGTACTAGTACTCTACTTTGCGGCAAGTGCGTCATGAAAAGATAACTCTTGATCATTGGGTCACAAAACACAGGAAGTGGTTGTGCTCATGCGCAGTATCCAAGCAACATTTCAACATCGTACTGCCGCTGAAGGTGGAAGTTGAAGAAGCAGCGGCGAGACATTGCTTTTCAGCTTCTATTTTTATTGAAATATCTTTCCCACTTCAACGAAGGTAAGGGGATCGTTTTCTTAGCAAATGTTCTGCATCTGCTTGTTGTTCAGTGACATTTTGGTTGATGTTTGCAACCTGGTAAAAATACTAACAATCAAAATGTTTGGAATTGAAAACTTGTCCTGGACAGTCACAATGTCCAAGACATTTTAGACAACCATTGTTTTCTGTTTCTGTCTGGATACACATTGTTTACACGGTTCACTAGAGTAAAACAATTTGTGTAAATGATGAGTCTTTTGTAGCTTTTTAAAGAATGATCTGTTTGTTTGAGTGATGAATTCTAACATAACTTCAAACTTGGGATTTGTTAACTCTCTCTCTCTCTCTCTCTCTCTCTCTCTCTCTCTCTCTCTCTCTCTCTCTCTCTCTCTCTCTCTCTCTCTCTCTCTCTCTCTCTCTCTCTCTCTCTCTCTCTTCTACTTCTTCTTCTCCACCCCCCACCCCAGTGTTGAATAGCCTTTGATTTAGATGTGCGATAACATTCTATTTTGTGTATATGGCCTCATATTCAACTTCACAAGTTATCTTTTTTGTCTTTCTTTCTACCCCCCCCCCCTCTCTCTCTCTCTCTCTCTCTCTCTCTCTCTCTCTCTCTCTCTCTCTCTCTCTCTCTCTCTCTCTCGCTTACACTCACTTGGAAGAAAGTCCTCATGCATGCACATATGCGGACAATCACACACGTACTCAAACACACAACAACAACAACATACAGCGCTGAATCTTGATAGAAATCAAATCAAGGCGCACACACACATTAGCATTCAAACAAAAACGCAATACAAAGCGAGCACACACTTATAACATAAATGGAATACAGCAGAAACAGACCTAAAGGCAAGGGATGGAAGAGAAAGAGAGTGGAGCTTTAATGACAGGGGGACAGGTGGGTTTTGAGGTTAGTTTTGAAAGCAGAGAGGGTCGGTCGCTGATGGAGGGAAAGAGGAAGTTTGTTCCAGGAGGTCGGTCCTGAGACAGCAAAAGAGGCAGACCAACAGTTGAAAGCTTACACACACACACACACACACACACACACACACACACACACACACACACACACACACACACACACAGAGAAGACATGAGACTTCTGCATTGAAGGGTTATGGTAAAATTATTTAACCCTGGCCAAATAGCTTTCAATGTCACTAATCCCATTGCCACAATTCATTATTTGAGACATGATTTGTGTTGTTGTTGGAAATTTGCACAATTGATTCACTGTGTTTCTCACACCCATCATTCAAAATTTATCTTCAACAATTTTGTATGCTAGACCCAGAAAAAATCTTATTACCACCATCACAAAGTTTGTTCCCTTTTTCTGACCCAGCCAAACCATAATGCTTTGTGCATCCAAAGTACCCACCCAAAAAAAGAAGAAGAAGAAAAAAAATACTCGCACAGCAAGCACACAAGCAAAACACAAGTAGCAAACATACCTACCCTGCAAAAAAAGAAGAAGAAAAAATGTGGTATATTATAACACGTGTCTTCTACATGATGCTAAAGTTAGCATTGCCTTTTTTCCCCCAAGAGTGACAACTCCATCAAAACAACAGACCCAAGATGGCAGCCGCGGTGGGGATGTCACCTGGCATGTGTGACGAGATTCGAACACTGGCGCAGACAAAACGAATCCGCGTCACAGAATTCTTTCAGGATTACGATAAACTCCGCTCAGGGTTTGTAACTGGTAAGTTTTAGTCCTGTTCTCTTCATAAGAGCAATGTGTGCTTTTGATGTCATTATGTCTGGAACAACAATACTTTCTTGAGAACTGTTTGTGTTTTTACCATTTGACTTAAAATCTCTTTGTTATGTTGTTTAGAAGCTTACTGGTCTGCATCCCCCAGTACTGGGGGTGGTGGGAGGTATACAAATAGTTCCCCCACCTTCTGGAAGTCATGTTTTTAACTTCCTCTAATCTGTCACTCTCTTTCATTTTGGCTTTTCCCTTTGCTTCTTTTATCTACTATATTTCAGTCTCAATGGTCCAGTCTCCTGCCTTTGTTCTATAAACTCTTTCAAAGATTTTCTCCAGCTGAAGACGAACATGCTGGGCCTTTTATTTTATTTTTACATTGTTTATAGTCCTGCCAACAGTAAATGCTGGGCCTAACTATTTCTTAGGCATGACAGCTCGCATGATGCATTTGGACTCATGTGACAGGCAACTGAGCGATTGACAAAGATGAAGAACTGATGTGTGGTTTGTTTTCAACACTTTATAATGTTCACTGTTTTACTGCAACTAAAAGGTTAAAGGTCCAATAGATTTGTATTGCTGTAGTAGCAGTGAATTAGCATTTTATAGTGTCTGGGCTTTGGAAGTGGAATGTGGAGCTCATCTCTCTCCTTTCACACCCTTCACCTTTAATATTATTCTTAACATTATCATTTTAAATACTTTAGACAGAATATTTATGCTTGAATAAATAGTTTTAAAATGTGTACCATAAAACATATACCGTATGTTTTTGTTACTATAAGGCGCACCCCCCAAATTTTACACAAATTTTAGATAGTGCTATAATACTTTCTTACTATCACAGGTCTAAGGCGCAGGGGTCTCAGTCAGGGGAAAAGTGTTGTGTCATAGCCCCAAAAATACAGTATATGTTGCTGCTGTTGCTAATGTTCTCTGTTTGGCATGGTACAGTAGTAACGCCATGTGGGACAAAACCATCAACCAACCATCATTCACAATTGACATGACATATTAAAAGCATACCATATCTATGGTATTAATAACAAAACCATTGTCTGTGTTTGTTGTCCAGCTGCTCAGTTCTTCCGCTGTCTCTGGCAAACTCTCAACCTCAAACTGAGCCCTGAAGATGAGCAAGCTTTGGTCGACCGTTACGACATTCGCCGAGATGGAAACATCAACTATCGGCTCTTCTGTGAAGATATCAACCTTAATTTCAATCCTGCCAACTTGAAGCGAGACCCTGTCACACAGAGAGTCGAGCCAGCAGAATTGTGAGTTTATTATAACTATTAGTATTAGAAAGTATTGCTTATTGAATTATGTGATATGGCAGGTGTGTTTAAGTATGCAAAGATGCAGCATATAATTATGTGACTGTAAAGAGAGAGAGAGAGAGAGAATGAGAGAATGAGCAATTGCATGATTGAGAGGCTAAAAAAAAAAGTATTTTGAAGGTTAATGAATTGCCCGTGTCTGTGTGTCTGTCTATGTGTGTTTGTATGTATATAATAATAATAATAATCATGATGAATATTTATCGCGCTCGCTGAGAGCGCTTACAAATATGATTTGAAATAGCGAAAATTACAACAACAATAACAATAGCTATAATAACAAAAACAACAGTAACAACAACAATAAGATAATGATAATTCAATAAATAAGGGGAAAATATCTTAGTGCACAAATCAAGACAATTTTTTTTTAAACATTAAAGAAAAATGCGATCACACACGCACACATACGTGCGTACGTTCAAGAGCACACACACACACACAAACACACACAGACAGAACACACACGGCAAAACAACAAAACAGTCATTCTGCTACAAGGCTCGCCACCCAAGTCACCAGTAGGATTTTTCAAGGACAACTAGGGATATGATTGAAAGAAGAGATGAGTTTTGAGCTTCATTGTGAAAGAGGACAGGGTTTGTGCATGACGGACAGGGAAAGGTAGGCTGTTCCAGATCACAGGGCCAATGTAAGCAAAAGCACACCCTCCCTGGAACTTCTTGTGTTACTGTGGGACACAAAATATCCTTGTGTCAGTGGAGGAGCGGAGACCTGGATGGAATGTATAGCTCGAGGAGTTGACTGAGGTATAGAGGAGCAGTGTTAGAAATTATACTGAAACAGAGAAGAGCAATTTTGTATTGAATTCTGTGAGAGACAGGCAGCCAGTACAGTTCAGAGAGAAAAGGGGTCACATGCTCACGCCTAGACGACCTGAAGATTAACCAAACAGCACAATTCATTACTTTGAATTTTTTCTGTAAATTTCTGTGGAAGACTAGCAACAAGAGAGTTTGCATAGTCAAGCCGAGACACGATAGAATAAACATGTGTTGCAGTAGCTTCTTTAGTTAAAGAGGCTACAAGAGTTATGTATGTGTGAGTTTGTGCTTGTGTGGGTACTGCATGGGAACAGAAAATTAAGACAAGTAAATTAACAGTACTAAATATGACATACTTATCATTTGTCCAAAACAGTCT
This sequence comes from Phymorhynchus buccinoides, assembly GCA_017654935.2. NCBI lineage: Eukaryota > Metazoa > Mollusca > Gastropoda > Neogastropoda > Raphitomidae > Phymorhynchus > Phymorhynchus buccinoides. The sequence goes on along the minus strand of CM065680.1, from coordinate 79,718,790 downwards.
GGGGACTATGCGCACTGTACGGCCGTTGACACGCTCATCGGAGGAGACACTGGTGAATTTGCTGAAACGCATGCAGCATTTTTACGCTGTGCACGGCATCAACCTGCGAACCACCTACGAGGACTTTGACAAACACCACATGGGCATCGTCACTGAGAGCCAGGTATATTGTATTGCATATGTTAGAGATTTATCACAAAAATGTTATCACTGTTTTCAGTTTCATAGTAACTTTCTGCAGTTCTGTCATTCATTGTTGGTGTCATGAATTCTCCTGTTACTTTTTGCAGCATTGTAACAATTACATTAAAGGTTGCAGTTATTTGATAACAAGATGTTCATTGTTTTCTGGTTGCAGTTGTTTTCATAACACAGTATGTGTTATGTCTTTTTTTTAAAATTAGTTCTGTTGTATCTTACATAATAGGTGTCTTTTCTTTAAATTATAGCTCATTATTGCTTTCAGTTCTGCCATTAATTGTTGGCTGCAATTCTTTGATTACAAGGTCATCAAGGTTTTCAGTTGTATTGTAACTTTACACGGTTGGATGCTGTTCTATCATAACAATGTCATCCCTCTTTTCAGTCCTACTGTGACTTCCCTGGCCCTTCGGTGAAGGAGCGGCCTGTCTTTACAATCACATCATTGGTTACAGTTCTGTTAACAAGAAAGTCATCCGTGTTTTCAGTTCTACCGTAATTTCCCTGGCCCCTCGGACGTGTCTGAGGAGGAGCGTAAGCTGCTGGTGGAGAAGTACCGTGACCCTGTGCGACCCGGGCTGATGAACTACCTGAACCTGCACCACGACATCCTGGCTGTGCACGACTTCATGAAGAAGGAGGGGGAGGTGCCCACCATCCAACAGTCCAACATCGACGCCGTGTCCTTGCAGGTTAGTATGGCACCATTTTGCTAAAGAAACTCAAAGACATATGCAGGTGTGCCTGCTTGCCAGAATGCTCACGCATGCATACCTCAAAATTTCAATGGATTGTTTCTTGTATTGCACCCTATGATTGGCCACAAACTACATCCAAAGGTTTTCTGAATTAAACTAGAAAACTGCTTACGCAAGTGTGTACACATGCCTAAAAAAAATCAATGGAATATTAATTACAATACTTTAATTTCCTCAAAAAATATATATAAAAAACTTATACATTATTTTTTACAACAAAAATTGCTTGCAATTCATAACATTGAAAAGATCAATAAAATACATAACAAATGTGCAATGTTATCAAAAAATTGCTATTGATAAAAATTAAAAAAAACTAAAATTAATTCAAGAATGTTCTTATTTGAATAACAATCCAAATTTACACCAAAGTTTATTAGAATACTTTTTTTGTGTGATATCCTTCTTAGAAAATTCATTAACCCAAATCAGTTTTAAAAGTATTTGAGAAATTGTTGCTTTTAAACAGGCAGACAAATTCAAAAGTCAACACCTAAAAAACACATTTTTGTTGTTGTTGTTCAGATGTCAGCCGACCCGTCACTGAACCAGATTTTTGACAAACTGCGTGTGGCCATCTTTAAAAATGGCATCCGCTCCCTGGAGTTCTTCAAGGACCACGACAAGCTTCGCAGCGGCATCATCACTGAGAACCAGTTCATCTGCGGTCTGGTGCTGGCTGCTGGCAAGGAGGCGCAGCTCAGCCGAGCAGAAATCCAGAAAATCGTGGAGTTCTACCGCGTCCCTGATGGGCGAATTCGCTACCGGGAATTCTGTGACATGCTTGAGAACAGTAAGGCTGTTATGATTGTTTAAGATCTTTAGAATTGAATGTTAGTAGATTGTTCGATAGAACTTGGTTGCTGAGGGTTTGCCTTTGTTTGCATTGGGTTTTTTTGTTGCATTATGATGTGAATTGTAATTGAAAATGAAATTGTACGTTCTTAAAGAATTTCATTTTAGGGGTTTTGTTTTGTTTTGTTTGTTTAACAAAAAATAATTTGGAAATTGGAAATCAAACTTTTATTGAGTTGGCCACCATTTTGTCTGGTAGATTTTATGATAAACCAAAACTTTGTTGTCCCAACTATGGTGTTGTTTTTATTCATACAAGTTTTTAACTTTTATTCATCTTTTTCTAATAATATGCTAGGAAATTGCAAAATAACAGTAAACTGTCTAAGTCAATTCACCAGAATTATAATAATCCTATGTGAGAGATTATAAATGATTACTTTTTGTGAAAAATAATGCAGATGCTTTACAGTATGATCCATGTATATGTATACTTTGTTGAAGCTTTCAATAACATGACAGTTTAATTTTTTATCTCTTAAAATCATCATATGGACATACAAGTATTGAAGAGGGGAAAAGCAAATACATTGATTCCCAATATTTCAGTTGATTTATTATACATGTAACTTTAACATAAGATAGTTTTTTTTTTAGTTTATGTTTTGACTCGATTATTTGTTATGGAATTTGCTAAAAATGTTTTTTCCTTTATTCGTTGACAGCTTTTACTATTCCTGACCTGGAGAAAAAGCCCACTGAGGACGTGTCCAGACCTCTGCGAGGAACATTGTTCAGAGTAAGTTGTGAGTTTAAATTGAACAGTGAGTAGGCTAGAGAGTGTGTAAAACGACATTCAACTATTTGGAAAACACTGTACAAATCACACACACACTCACACACACACAGAGGTTAAGGTTCTATGATGATTTTTTAAGAAGACCCATTTAATGATTAAGTTTGATCATGTCTTCTAATCAAGTTTTATACTGTGTGACAAAAAGGTGACCTAATTATTTGATCTGTTGGTTTCTTGATCACATTCTTGTCAATTTTATTTATATCATGTTTCTTATGATGTAGTTTATTGATCTGAATCATCATCTTGATCCTCTATCACACTGAAAATTACTCAAAGTATTAATGTGCCTGTGTATCTTGTTATTTTGTTATATATGTATATATGTATTTGAGCGTGTAGATGTTTGCTTATGAGAAAGAGAGAGAGAGAAAAGAGAGAGAGAGAGAGAGAGAGAGAGAGAGAGAGAGAGAGAGAGAGAGAGAGAGAGAGAGAGTGTGTGTGTGTGTGTGTATACGAGTACTCAGGTGTGTGTGTGTGCATGAACTTATTAATGCTTTTTTTAAATTTTATGTTTATTTTCATTCTTTAATTGTTGTGTTATAGATGGCTTGATGTAAAAAAAAGCATATAATTATTGCTTATTCAATGTTCCATCTGAAAATAACATTTTTGACTTTGACACACACACAGAGGGAGAGAGATAGACATACAGAGAGAGAGAGAGAGAGAGAGAGAGAGAGAGAGAGAGAGAGAGAGAGAGAGAGAGAGTCATTGTTTTTATTCAAACAAGGAAAGAAAAGTAAAAAGTAAGTTCCATTTTTGTTTATCGTATTTTAATCTCTATGTTTGTCCTTGACTCACAGGGACTCAAACCTCTGGGCTCTGAGGTGGCCGAGGGACGCCTACAGGAAGTTCTGGATGAACTGAGAGAGAAATGCCGCCGCCGCCGACTTCTGATGTACCCCTACTTCAAGGACTATGACAGGGTAGGCCATTGTGTTTGTTTTTTGTTGTAGGAATGCAAGGATATTATCACACACAGGTTCTTTATACCTTATCAAAAGGTTGGTTTATACTGGTTGTGCATTTTATGAAGCTGGAGGGCTACTAAACATACTGGCCTCGCCTGTGTTTGGAATGGGGCTGTTGGATGCATGCTGGGTTTCTGAATGGTGGTGCCTTTTGCCGGTTGTCTCTGCAGTCGTTCAAAAACGGGCTGGTGCACCCATGGGGGCACTGTCACAAGGACTCCTCTGTGTCATATCTGATGGTCATCTAATGGAGAGCAACTATTGGCCACTGCAAAGAACACCTTTTGCAAGAGTGAATGCCCTTGGTGGGTGGGGGAAGATGGTTGAGTACTGACCAAACAAGGGAATAATGGCCACTTAATGGCTGCCTTTTGCAAGAGTGAATGCCCTTTTGGATACTGATCAACAAGGGATTAACTCTTGCCATCAAGGGCATTAATAACCCTACTTGCAGTGGCCAATAGAGATCCATGTATGCTTTAACTCAATCGCATCGCAGTCATTGCACTAAGCTGCGAACCTAGAAATCGCACAATTTGATTATTAAAAAATCTCAACAAATCACTCCAGCCATACACACAAACAAAACAGGCATAAACAAAACGAGAAACAAAAGAGGATGACAGGTTTTTACTTCAGGTATAGCAATAGGGAAACGGTAGTTCAGACTTTTTACATAAATTGGTTCCCCCACTACAAACCACTACAAAACGCAAAGTAATATGCATAAATGTGGTCTAGGGGAGCGAAACGAGTTTAGAAATGACCAAATTATGGTATGCACACAGATTTACTTACCTTGAAGTGAATTAGTCAAGCTGACAGCTTTGTATTTCTTCTGCATACAATTAGGAGATTTGTCCTCAATGATGACATCACATATCGCATATATTTATGCGGAAGGATGCGATTGAGTTAATGGATTGTCCTGTGTGTGCCTAAGCCTTTGTAGCACAACACGGGTTTCCAAGGTTGGCGTAAGGATGCTCTTGTGTTGGTAGGGCTAGTGAGTTAGTGTGTCTCCTGGACCCATTAGCACCTTCAGTTTTCTTGCTTTTTTTGACACTTACTATAACAAATTTTTACTTCCACGCAATGTTTCTTTCTCAATATCTCACCATCTGAATGGTGACTACAACTAACTCCAAACCATAAGGGTTGATTAATACCTGAACATACAATGAATCTCACGGTAATGTCCAATAGCATGAGTAACCCCCACCCACTCACATAACACCTACACCAACTGAAGAACCTGATGAATAAAAAAGAACATGAAAGTTCCTGTAGCCATATAATAATGAGGTTTAGCTCCAAAACTGCAATGGAGTGTTGTTTGGGTGATGCCCTAACCTTCCACACAATTTCAATAAAATGCATTAATGGCTTTTTAAAAATAATAAAGCTGTTCACAGATAAACAGAAATTCAATCAAATAAACCAACAATGACAAAACACTACTACTTCTTTGACCTAATGAGCCTTAACCTTTAATAATAAATCTTGTGTTCAAATTGCTTTCCTGCGCAGAGCAAGGCGTACAGTCGTGTGGTGACCCCCCTGCAGTTTGGGCGCATCCTGCACTTCCTGGGGATGAACGTGTCCAACGAGGACATGAAGCTGCTCTTGGCCAAGTTTGAGGACCCAGCCACTGGGGATGTCAACTACCCCGCCTTTGTGCAGGCTGTCGACCAAGGTAATAGGTGATCGATTAACCCCTTCACTGCCAAAGAAAATATGATAAATTATCTTCTTTACTATTCTTGGAAGATTTTATTTTTTAAGGCAGGAGAATGGGCAAAAAGTCAGAAAGATAGTGGATGATAGAAAACAAAGGGAAAAGGCAGAGTCAAAGAGAGTGGCAGATAAGAGGAAGTTACAAGCACATAACTTCCAGAAGGTGGGGGAACTATTTTTACAAGACTCCCGGGTATCCCCATGGGGAACTTTACTATTATAAAATGAAATGGGAAACTGTTGGACTAAAGACTGAGAAATGGTCTAAATATATTATCTTTCTTGACTTGTCTAGAACAAAAGCTATAATTCTAGGGCTATGACATCAAAAGTAATGACATCAATGACATCACACATCCTGTAGTAGACACTGGACCAGGCAGGGAAGGAGTTAATGGAAGCAGGCATGGGAATTAGAGAAGACAAAAAAGACTGAAAATTGGGGTCAGGAAGCAGGCATAGGAACAAGGAATAAAAACTGAAAACCGTGTGTGTTGGGATACAGCCCCCAGAAAATGAAGCTTCTTCAGTTATCTAAGCCTTAAAAACAGTATTAGAGATAAGACTGATATATTTGGTTCATTTTGCATTCATTTATAACCAATAACTTAAGTTTTACTCATTGGGATTCTTTTTTTTTATCTCATAAATGTCCTCTAGGACCATCAAAAAAGCTGAAACTTGCAAAAAAAAAGACTGAAAAGGACCATCAAAAAAGCTGAAATCAGCCAAAAGACTGACAATTCCCATGCCTGGGAAGGATGATTGTGATGTTGTGTCTGTCCTGGCAATGTATTTTGAGCCAATGCACAGAATCACTTCACATTTTGTATAGTGACCATTTACCTGAAGCTGTGTGGCACCGAGAAACGTGATGACATTTCTGAAGGGCTAATTATAAATGAAAATAATGATTGATATTGATGATGATACCAATGTGCCTCTTCCTTTGTCTTCAGAATTTGTGGGTCACACCATGGACGACATCAGCATTGCTGATGACTCTCGCACCAATGAGGTCGTGGAGAACAAACTGCCAGAGGTCGAGGTCAGCTTCGATGACCTCATGGCTCGAATTCGTCACATCATTTTGACTTCCAGACTGCGGGTCAGTATGTGTGTGCATGTGCGCGTGTGTGTGCATGCATGTGTGTGTGTGTGTGTGCGTGTGCTTGTGTGTGTTCATGTGTGTGTGTGTGTGTGCGTGCCTGTCTGTTAGTGTGCATGTCTGCATAAATGAGTGCAAAGTATGTGTATAAGTGTATGTGCTATCTCTGACAGTATTTTCTCTTGTCACTCCCCAAATATTACTGTTCTTCGAAGATTTTGATCTTCTTTATACACCATGGACGATAGCATTGCTGACAACTCTTGCATCAATTAATAGGCAGGGCTCAATCTCAATTCTAAAGCCTAGTGAAACAGGTTAAAAGAATGGTGGTCTGATTTTAGCCTTCTTTTTGTCTGACTCCAGGTGCTGGAGTACTTCCTGGACTTTGACCCACTGTGCAGCCGACCTATCAGCAAGGCTCGGTTCAATTGGCAAACCTGTTATCAGAAACGCTTAATAAAACAGTGGTCTAACTTAACCCTCTTGCATTTATTCTGCCCCAAATCACCCAGCCGGAAGTTCCCTCTGTGTATTCAAGCCGCCCAAAACCACCCATAGCTTGCCCCCACTTTGAGACCCCCTCTGATGACATTTTCATCATGCACTAAGTTCTGGCTTCTTCATAGTTATACACACACTATGAAGAAGCTTCTCACTTGCAATGATGAGATAGTAACTGTATGGCTCACTGTGTGCTTCAAAAGACAGATCTTCCCGAAAATGTGTGAAAGAATCTGAACACTTGAATAATCTTTTTCTGTTACAAATGTGAATGATTTCAAGAGGGTTAAGCGATCTGTCTGCCACAGGTGCTGGAGTTCTTCCAGGACTTTGACCCTCTCCGCAGCGGGTCCATCAGCAAGACTCGGTTCCGGCGGTGCCTGGCCACCCTGGGGCTCAGCAAGCTGTCCCAGCACGACCTGAATGAGAAGCAGTTCGCCCTGCTGTGCGCCGCATACCAGGACCCCAAGAAGGAGGACCAGGTCCTCTACACCAAGTTTGTGGCCGACGTGGAGAGTGGTGAGTTGTTCTTCTGATCGACGTCTGTCATTGGTCCTGAATCATGACTTCCAGGTCGTGTTTCTAGAGGAAGCAGCAGCTATTCAAAGAACCTGGGGCTAAGATATGATCATAGTAGATATGCCTTGTCCAGGGTCCATCCCCACTCTCTCAGCTGCAAGGAATTTAAGACAAATGGCTTTGGTGCAAGGATTGTCCGGCAAAACTTGTTTTATTTCATTATCTATTAAAGCTCACTCATTTTTGAGTATTTACTAAACTTGTCATTTTTTTTTCAAGTTTTATTTATCTCATCCATTTAAAAAAAAATTTTTTAACCCACATTTTTTACATTTTCTTTTTTAAATTTAATTGACGCTCACCCTTCTCAATGTTTCAGTCAGTTAAATTTTCTTTTACAATATTGACCAGAACATGTCTTCAGCATTTATTAAAGTTCACTCCTCTTTCTCACTGAGCATCCAATTACTCTTAGTTTTATCAGTCTTGACATAAGGCTTTCCTATCCTCTTTTAAATAGATTCATTATCATTATCTCTTCTTCTGTTCTTCAGTATTCACCCAGGCTGGCCTAGAGCACTGCCCCACCTCACAAGTGCCTCCCCAGGAGATATTCCGTGTGCCCAAGCCAGGTACTGTGGACTGGGACCAATCTGACGAAGGCCATTCTGATCTGTACGAAGCCACCATGACCCGCATCCGAAGCCGAGTGGAGCAGAGGCGAATTCTCCTGAAGCCCGTCTTCCAGGATTTTGACAGGTAGGAGAATTTTTAAAAGGCCTATTGATAGAGTTTTAGTTTTTTTTAAATTGGAAGTTGTCTATTTTGTATTCTGAGTTGAATATAATAAGGCATTTTTGTGCACGTTTTCTGTTTTTGAAAATGCTGTTTTAAGTAAAGTTGTATAGTTTAACAACCTTTCCTAAATCCTCCTATAAACAAATTCCTCTTTCTCTGTGAAGGCACTACAACAGCCACATTACTTGTGCAGTTTTGCCAGGGCCTGACCATCACCACATGCTGTCACTTTGTGGATAACCTATGTACCTTTTTTAAAGGCACAATAGCAAAAAGCCTGAATATTCTAAGAGTGAAAACTCTGCAGCTGACTGAAGCCGTTTTTTTAAACTCTCACCCTTTCACTTACACTACAGGTGGGGATCATTGTGAACTCACTCACTGCCTCTGTTACCATACTTAACACGTCCCACCTTTTCATCTTCCAGGTGAGAAGTAAGAAAGTTGGCTTCATTCTTTGCAAGGTTTGTAGGCTGCAAAGTAGTCACTCTTTGTATTTAGGCTTTTTGACAATAGTCACCACATCATTCACATGCAGTTCCACCAAGAGCTGACCATGCTGTCACTGTGTGGTCAACTTATTTTAAAAACACCTTTAATTAAGTACAAGGGCTTGTAGGTAATGAGACCCAATTTTTTCTATAGATCCGTGCTTACAAGGGAAGTGTCATCCTTTCCCTTTCTCTCTATCTCTGACGGCACAACAACAGGCACATCACGTGCATGTAGGTTGACCAAGGACTGACCTTACAGTGAATTTTGCGGTAAACCCATCCTGTTTTCTCTCTCTCTTGCTAAAGGCACAACAACGGGCACATCACGCGCGTGCAGTTCCGTCAGGGGCTGACCATGCTGGACATCCCCATCAGCCCGCCGGAAATGGCGGCCCTGGAGGCGCGCTTCTTCAATGACGTGGGCCTCAACTACCTGGCCTTCCTGCAGGAGCTGGAGCCCCAGGAGCCCGCCCAGTTCATGTACGTCAAGCGTCTGGAGGAGGTGCGACAGACCAACGCCAAGGGCGCTCTGCCGGAGCTCCACGCCGAGGGAGACATGGAGAAGATCTTGCTCAAGATCAAGACCAAGGTCAGATCTTTTACTTTTGTCGGGGAGGGTGTGTGTGTGTGGGTGGGGGGGGGGGGGGGGGGGGGGGGGGGAGGAAAGGGGAGGGAGTAGGACTAGGAGTCATTGTTTAGTTTCTTAATTAAGAGAATCTTTAAAGTTTAAATGTATTTCCCCCCCTTTTTTTCTTTTCTTTAAATTTCGAGTTTTACACCCATGCTCACAATCATGCATCACATACATTAAAAAATATTTATAGACACATACTTACACAGACATAAACATTCTTACATAGACACATGAATAAACATTCCATAGATTAATGTATGCTTCTCTCTTATACCTAATTTCCATAACCTCATTATGTGGTGTTTTCCCAGGTGAGCAAGGAGCGTATTCGTGTTGAGGACTTCATGAGGGATTACGACAAGCTTCGCTCTGGCCGCATGCTGAAGACCTCCTTCAGAAGAGCCATCAAACTGGCGCGTCTCGACCTCTATGAGTCTGAACTGGCCATGATTGAGGACAAGTGAGCATTTGTTCTAATGCTTGGGATAAAGTACATGAAAAATGTAGATTTTTTTTATTCTACAATGTTTGTGAATTCATGTCAAGATACATTGTTAAATTGTCGTCCCCGGGAAGACCCAGTCTTCAGGAACATTGTCTTTAAGAGTGTACAACTAATAAGACGTTAATTTCCATCACCACCACCCTAAATTGTCTGGAACGCAAAGGTTCACCATATTGGAGCATAATGCATTTGCTAGAACTTTCATTGTTATTAACGGTATAGTTACTCCTGTATTAAATGAATATGCCATATAGCAGTAGTGGTGTGGAAATGGATTGCACACACACACACACATAGTGACATACACTGAAATGGATAATATATTAGGAAAAATATGTTGAATCATTTCCAAACTGTTGCTTGTTGGCCTGTACAGTATAGTATTGTATTAGCTCTATAATCACAGAGAATCATCCCTGTATTCACATATTTCTCATTAGGAAAATTAATTTACTTGAAAGAAGCTTTTCAAATAGTGGAACCTCCCTTATAAGACCTCCCATTATAAGACTCCCTCCCACATAAGACCTACTTCTTAGAGACATGGCCCTTCTTTGTAAGTATTAAAAGTACCTCCCTTATAAAACCTCATTTTGGATTATTTTTGAAGGTCTTATAAGGGAGGTTCCACTGCACAGTGGAATCCTGCTAACTAAAACAAATGGCTAACTCAAAACACTGGATAACTCACAATCATTTTTTGGTCCCACGTTAATTATCTTTATGCTAAAGACTCTTTTTAACTCAAATTATTAACTTTTTAACTCTTTTTATCTCAAAATAAAATTTCAGTCCCTCCTCAATTTTGACTTGTGATTTTAAAGGGTATCATGTAAACCATTTTTCAGTCAGTAAAGAATCATCTCTTCTTTGGATGTGTTATGCATTCAGATTCCAGAGCCCAGTGGATGTGGAGTACATCGACTACAAGCGATTCTGCGACGAGGTGGAGTCCATCTTCACCACTAAGCACCTGGAGAAGATGCCTCTGGAGGATGTGGACCCCTTCAAGCCCCCAGTGGAGTGGGAGCTCAACTCCATGAACGAGGGCCAGGGAGAGAAGCTCATGAGGTGCATGACCAAGATCAAGGAAAAGGTCAGTGGAAATATGCATCCAAAAGATGCAGAGGTGCAGTATGCGTTTACAGTTGTAGTGATATTCGCTGCTCAATATTTTTTCTTTCAAACTGTTTGTGGAGTAAGGGGTGAATTTCATGTGTGAGGGACAAAGAGAGATTTTCAAGAGAGGCACGACAAAAGTCAAGGAAAAAGTAAAATGAAAGTCACCATATTTTTGGGCTACAAAGCGCACTTTATTATTAGGCACACCCCTCCTATTTCACACAAAATTCAGATTTTGTTATACTTTAATACTAAATTATGAGTCATATTACATGTATAAGATGCAGGGGTCTCAGTCTGAGAAAAACGTATCACCTTATAGTCCATAAAATATGGTACTGTTGTTTTGTCTTTGTGTTTTCAAATGGAGTGGAATTTACAAGGTACGAGAACAAGATCAAGGAAAATGTGAATGGGAGATTTTGTTTGTGTCTTTTAATTTTTTTTTTAATTGGAGTTGTTTGTGGAATGAGTTTTAAGTTCACAATTCATAATTCTTCTATTGTCTTTAACAAAATTAAAGAGATTTTTTGTTCAGCATGCTCATATATAGATTTGACAAAAAATAAATAACACAGGCAAAAACATTGTACATTTATAAGTAAACAAGGGTAAAAACAAACTGTAAGAGTAATCACAACACACACACACACGTCTATTCCTCAGTCTCACATACATAGGTGTCAACCCAATTTTCCTTTTTTCAAAACTTCCCTTATTGAAAAATAATGTTCCCCATATTTCAAGCCTGAAAACAGTATAAATTTCAGAACATGCAGAACCATGAAAAAGTTGCTGTGAATACATTATATTCAGACATCGTTTTCATGCAGATTTGTTACATATATTGAAAAATGGGCAGGGGAGTGTACCTTCCTTTCTTAAAGGACAGGTTTTCCCATTCTTTCAAGTGTCTCCCACTCCCAACTCGTGCCTTTTTGGCCACAGGGGGGTTCGTAGAACTGGAAGAATTAGCATCCGCCATTTTCGATTCAAACAACGCTCACACGGAAGTTCTGAAAAAAACATGCATGTGCAGATTACCAGAACAAATCGCTCTCTGCGCATGACCGATCATCTAGCCTACTGCTTTCATTTTCCTGTTCGGCTGCTTGGCGTCCGCGTTTTGTCATCTGCTATCACAAAATTCTATCACTTCGCGGTTTGTCTCTGATTTCTGATCTGCCCGTATAATTCAGTTTTACCCGTATTGAAACTGTTATACGGCCGTACAGACCCTAAATCATGGTTTTCCCGTACAGCAATACGGGAAAACTGTATAGGTCGACACCTATGCACATACTCAATGCCCAACATTATCTCTATCTCTTTCCCTCTCTCTCTCACACACACACAAGTTCATGAGTTACCACGAAGAAGAGAAGTTCTTGAGATGTGTGTGACCAAAATCTAGAAAGAAAATGGTACATGGTGAGTCTTTGCTGTAGTATTTGTGCTTTTGGTGGATTGACGGCGATAGATACTGCTTTGATTGTGGCTTTGGCCTGTAATGGATAAAAGATGTTCTTTATTGTATAGTATGATTTTCATTCTTTAGTGTATGATTTGGTAAATTTTAAAAACAATACACTATTGTGTTTGGGCCAAACAATTAATAATTTATGACCCTTCCTTGCAAATTTGTTCAGGTCCGCAAGCACCGCATGCAGTTGTTCCCCCTGTTTGAGGACTATGACAGAGTACACAACGGCTCAGTGTCAAGGTCGCAGTTCCGCCGGGTGCTCAGCGAGCTGCAACTGGAGAGCATGGTCACCGACGAAGAGCTCGAGTTGCTATGGGAACAGTTCAAGGTCAAGGTCGGCGGGAAAGACGACGTCAACTACATTGCGTTCTGTGAAATGGTCTATCACATGGCTGGTTTTGAGTGGCGCAAGCCTTAAGTTGTCTGTTTTAGTTTTAAAATGTTGCTGGATTTTCGGAATGTGTCTGGAAATACCAATTAATGTTTTGAGCAAACAAAGTAATGATGTCAAGTTTTGGAGATCAGTATTGTTTTTCTAATATCCAGGCTGCTCATTACCAATGTACTGGAACATTTTTATGGTTGTTTTATTGATTGAATTTGTTGGCTTGATTCATATACTATTTTGAAAGAAGTCAGAAATCAGTGGTGAGCAATTTCATGTTTGTCTGTAAAGTAGGACTTGTCTTGAAGAAAACAAAAAGAACAGAACAACTCATGTATCTCAATAGAGGTAAAGGACAAAAAAATGACAGCTGTGATAAAAATTGAAACAATTTTGAAATGTGTGTGTTTGATATTGACAATTTGTGATGCAGCACAGGAAAACAAGGCTAATGTCGTAAATGATCACTTTTGACTTATTCATATTTTCAGAAAGGCCAGAGACAACAGATTAACAGGCAAAAAACAGAATTCATCTATCTCTAATAGTTTATTTTTAACAATTTTTCAATCAATCAAATCTCTCTCTCTTTCTCTCTCTTGTGGCTGCCCGACTTTAGCCTTGTTTTCCTGTGCTGCATCACATTTGGTTTTTTTTTACAAATGAAACAAGAAGTATTTCTATTTTAAACTTTCATTTTGATGAAATTTTGTTTTTAGCTTATATTTTTTTCATTCAAGATTTTTACCCACCGTCACATTTGGCTATTAAAAACTGCAGTTGACTATACATAAATTATTGTACATAAAGATATTTCTGGGATTTCTCTTTACCTGTATACAAATGTATGACTTGTTAAGTTTTTCCCCACCTCGATTCAATATTATATTATTCTGTTGCTAACACTATAACTGCTCAACAGGAAATAACTATGACCACTGTTTATTATTTTAAAGTATTGCATGAAAAAGTGAGAGGAGGGGGTAGGGGTAGGGTAGGGGTGTGTATATGATGAAAGTTAAAGCATCTTGCCTTTACTAGTATTGGATTATAGAGAACAATTCTGCTATGCTTAGCTAATAGCTTGTGGTGAAATGATTCCTTTGAAAAAACCCACCCAAGAACAGGAAAAGCATTTACTGGTAGTGTTACAGAAATCTGAAACATAACTGGTTGCATTTTTATTTGTTGCTAGATTGCATCATAACACAATCTAAACATAAAAGAGGACAGAATTACAGACAGGATGGTTTATATGATGTGATTTTGTTCTGTGCAAACTTTTTTTTCTCTCCCTAGAACGTTACTTTTTCAGAAGCATTTTCAGACACAGCAAAAAAACACCACCAAGCAAGCAGTATTACAATATCTTGATGAGCGAAGGAAAAAAGTGCGATTAATTCTTATTTGTTTGTATCAGTATTTTTTATGAAAAAGGCAAGCCAGGAAACGTAAGTGATCAAGAAAACTTCTAAAGTGTGTATAATAGTAGTTCAGCTGCTTGGTGAATGTTTGAATCTCTGCCGACAACATATAATAAATAATATATTACAATTACAATAACCAGTCTCTTATGCATTTGATTGAAGCAAAACTTTACAAACCACAGAACTTACTTATAGGTAGCATTAAGGTTTGAAGAATAGTTATCATTTTTAAGCATATAAAGATATTTCATGTGAAACAATTTGCGTTTACATATTTGTTTTGTTTTTGTCTATGCAATTTCTCAGTGAATATTTTATTTTTATTTTTTGTTTGTACCTGATCATGGAAATCTGTGCGTTTGCTTCAGCACTACTGGCATCATAAAGACAAAACTAATAAATTGTTTTTGTTTTCTTTTTAAAGCATGTACCCTTTTGTGTATGTGTGTGTAAGTGAGAGAGAGAGAGAGAGAGAGGGGGGGTGTACTGCTCAAGGCGTATGGCACAATACAAAAGTTGCATTTTGGTTAATCTCTTTCCAAGACTTTTTCGCGTCAAAATCAATGCCAATGCAAACAATTTTTAAATAATAGATTTTGCTTGTGATTGAACCCAAGATGCATCAATAGCCAATAGCTCTGCTTACGGACATATTCTGGCCCTCATGAAATCACAAAAAACCCATAAACAGCATTTGGCTTCTGGAAAGATAGGTACAAGTTTACAAACATTTTCAGTGTATTCTTTCTTCTTCTGCGTTCCAAGGCCATATGGCCATAATGGATAAGGTATGTATGTGTCCGGTTTTGTTTTCACTAGTCTCCCTGCTGCGTAGAGCCGACACATTCTGATTTTGGAGGAGCTGAAAGGAGAACATTTATTAGGAAGATTTTTTTTTTAAACGGCAGGAGAATGGGCCAATAAGTCAGATAGTAGATGATCGAAAGCAAAGGCAAAAAGGCAGAGTCAAAGAGAATAGCAGATTAGAGGAAGCACAGAACTTCCAGAAGGTGGGGGAACTATTTTTATGGTATCCCCATGGGGAGAGACTTGAGGGGTCGGGGTTGTCAAGCACCCTGTTTGGGGCACGGGGCATCCACCCTACCCCAGTATTCTTTCAAATTGGTTAAGAACATGTAGTGTGTGTGTCATCTTCTACGGGAAGCATCATCACCACTGCATGCAAAAACTACTGTATTTTTAATAATTGTGAAACAACCAAAGCAAGAGATTACAAGGAAGTTAAACGTCGCATCAACATTACATAACATCAATTTGTAACTTTTTTTCATGTTTTAATTTTCCAATTCTTGAACAAAATAGTGTAAGCAAACGTATAAGCTTTCAATTGCCTTGGAACATTTTTGAAATGATATAGCCCAACAACTTTATCACACAAAAATAAATATTGGCCACTGCAACTATGGTTATTAACGCCCTTGATAGTTAGAGTTATGCCCTAGTTGGTCAGTATCCAAAAAGTCATTCATTCTTGCAAAAGGCAGCCATTTAGTGGCCTCAAATAGGGTTATTGGAGAGTTACGCCCTTGTTTGGTCAGTTAGTCTATTATAGTCCCGTCAACAGCTATGGTTATCTCAGGACTGTCACCGCGTAAAGTTTGACCACGTATAGCAAAACACAAATCCATGAATCTTAATGTACAAAACCTGAAAACATTAAAAAATGTAGTACAATTCATAACATGACACTTCTCTCATTGCACCCTATCGCACATAATTCCAGACAGTGCTGGAAACGTAAGCCATTCCGCTCTATTTATCGAGTCCAGGTTAAAAAAGCATAACAAGTGAGCTAAGATACATAAAAAAGGCTATATTATATAAGCAAATATGCACTGTAGAATGAACAACAGGTGCCCACTCAAGTGCGTAAGGTCTCACGTCTGGAAGCCAGTGTACAATAAAAAATAAAAAAACGCCCTGGCATGTCATAAATTGTAAAAATGAAAAATGTTGAAGGGATTTATAGAAAAAATGCAGGAGAATGGACCAATAAGGCAGAAAGAAGTCGAAGCCAGAAAGCAAAAAGAAGAGAAAAGGCAGAGTCAAAGAGAGTGATAGAGTAGGGGAAGTTACCAGCATAGAACCTCCAGAACAAGGGGGAACTATTTCTGCTGAAAGACCTCCCGGTATCCCCACGGGAGGGCCCTAACCACGTGAGCCAGCCTAAGCCGTTGCCCGCCTCCTACGACATGGACGTGTGGTTGGACTTTAGGAGGCTGCTGGGCTCCTCTCCGCAAGCCCCCCCCCCCCACCATGATAGGTGGAAGCCCGCCGGAGGGGTTTGGTCAGTACTGAAGCATCTATCGAAGGCAATCACTCTTGCAAAAGGTGGTCATTGCAGTGGCCAATGTGATGTAAGTGTCCCGCGCGACCCCTCTTTCTTATCTACACCCCCCCCTCTCCTTTTCATTTCTCTGTCCGGCCGCCACGTTAATTGCCATCCACCATCAAAGAGAACGCCGATTAAGGGAGTTGTCTCTTTGTCCCCGGTCGGCATGTAACCCCTACAGAGGTTATCTCCCTTCACCCCCCTCCCCTCTCTTATCTACCCTCCTCACCATGAGAAAGTGACAACCACGGTCAATTCCCTTTGAAGACGGTTTTGCCTTTCCTATCATGAGCAAGGTTAGGAATGTCCGGCATGTGATAATGCTGTAATCGGCGCGTGATTGTTCTGTACATTTTGAACATCATCTTGTGATGTGGCGACTGCTATAAACCAATGACAGGCTTTCATTGTTTGAAAGTGAAGGCTATAATTGGAGTGGTGAGAAAAAGTTTTCACACAAGACGCTGAAACGTAGCTAGAGCAACACTCACAACCAGTCATACTAAGCCCACTAGTAAGTATTATTGATGGCAGGTGATTGAGACTTGTTTGTTTGATCCTAGTTTTGATCTAGATCCTATGTTCAATGATGAATAAGGAGTAGATAGATATGTTATAGAAAAGAAGTGGTAAACATTCTATTCTATTTATGTGCACTGATTATTTGTGTGTGTGTGTGTTTTTGACTTGAACACTTTTGGTACCAGAACCGGAGTTTATGCCTACTAACCCTTTTGTCTATTTTTAGTAGGAAACCTATGGGCCGCAATCTTGCACTTTATGATACCATTCCTTTCCAGGTGTTGGATGGAGAGTGATGTTGTCTTGATCACCTTTTATGTTTTACTGATCTCAGTTTGTTAACTGAAATTCAGTTTATTTATTAACTAGTGCTATTGTACAAGGGAAGCCTTCTAGCCGGTTGGGATTCACTAATGCCCTGCCGACTGAAGCCCCTTGTCTCTAAGCCATAGAGATCTACATCCACCTTCTCCTGTGATTATCAGCAGGGCATCGTGGGCCGGACGATTATCCCGGACTCCACCAAGCACCAAGACGGGACCGCCGCCAAGACGACCCGCACCCAGAATCCGCGAGGAGACCACGCTTGAACCGTGCCATCCCGCGAAGCCGTAACCGGAACGACTGGGAGCTACTCTCATCTGACGAGCAAGCCCAGCCACCCCAGCACTCGCCGATCACTACGGAGGAACTCAACCACAGCTAAGTCCCCCGGACTGCGCCAATCATTTGAACTTTCCTACGGACACTGAAGATAATTAGTAACCCTTCCGGCATGGGGCGAACCTTATAGAAAGACAAAAGTCTTGTGAATCCTTTCGGATTTCATTGTTTTTTTATCCATATTTTGTTTTGGCGCCATTGAGCCGCTTTATTATTATTGTTGCATAATCTCATGCAGATTTTGGGAGTAAATAAAATACAAGTGTCAAATAATCCTGAACCCTTTGGTCAGACTGATGAGAGTGGGAGTCTTGTAATTTCATGTAAAACCCTACTTCTCTCTGTCTGCCATTTAGAGCAATTCAACCACTTGTATTTCTTACAACCATACGAGCCAGAACCCGGGCACAAATATAAATTTATTAGATGAAAAGGGGCCGGGAAAGTTGCTCATCTCCCATACCCTAGAGAAGTGGGCTAAAGGCAAATTTTCTAAAGTCTTCCCTAGGGACTTAGCCTTTTAACCCATTACCTCGTCACAGCCAATACAGAGACATTGCTGAATAGATACAAGTGTAATAATACAGTGGAATCCGCTTTATCGGCCACTTTTGGGACAAGGCAAAATGTGGCCGATAAAGCGAATCGGCCGATAAAACGAACATCAGATACTGTATGACGCAATTATGCAAGTCAAAAGCAATGACGTCAAAATTGAAATGAATAAAATCTGTCAAAACACAACAGTTCATACAGTACATAATATCTTTGGTACAGTGTATGTGTACTGTATGTGAACACAACTTGACAGCTCGAGAAAAAGACAATGATTTTGTTTTCTTGAGTGATTTTAACGCCATGCAGGGTCTTTCAATTGACAACAGCTCACCTTCCAACTTCACACTCAACCATAAACGTCAAAAGCGTGTTGTCAGTTTGTCTGTTGTTCTCTCTCTCAAAAAAAAGGGGGGGTAAAGAGGAAACATTAGAGAGAAAAAGTGGCCAATAAAGCGAAATTGAAGATTTCAGCTTTGGCCGTAAAAACGAACAAAATAACACATGCTTAAGAAGAAAAAAATCCATATATTAGGAAATTGGCCGATTAAGCGGCTTTGGCCGATTATCCGAAGGCCGATTAAGCGGATTCCACTGTACTGAAAAACAATCACTGGGCGGCAGACATGCCTCCATTTTTCTTCACCCTCATATATCGTAAACTAATGTATTCTTCTTTTTCTTCGGTCACTCAGACAATTTCCTGTCAATTATGAGCGCAGATGTGTCATGCTGCCATTATGCTAACTTAGAAATAGTTAGGCCCAGCAAGTCCGACTTCGGATGGAGGAAATAAAAAGTTAAAAATCTTGATGTTTTTTTTACACATTTCAACATGATGCTGACATTACCTTCATTGAGAAATAAGCTCCACATCATTGTAGCAATTACATTACACATTCCTGCACTTTCCAATTCTAGTGAGTCTTGTTACACATGTACGCATGTACATTTTGTTTACCGAGTTGAAAACCCCCCCAACACATTAACATACTATTCTAAACAAATCATCTTCAATGTGTTTCAAACTCAGCCCATTACACGAGTCAGTCAGAGTAAGTAAAACAACAAAACAGGAGAAAAAATGGGACTATCCTTAATTAATTAATTCAACCACAAGGCCAATTACTAGTCATCCCATAAACGGTGATCGCGCTAGGAATTTTGAAAAACTCCATCAGCGACAATGCCCCCCAACAACCTGTATTAAAACCAGTCCCAGGAAAACAAAAACCAGTGAAAACCACAATATCAGAGGCCCTGTTAACGTATGCTAAGTGCATGGGCACACGAGACCTCGGTTTATTGTCTCATCCGAAAGACTTCACGTTAAGGCCTAGTGCAGAATGAGAGGGAAAAATCCCCTGTACCCAGGTTCGAACTCGGGTTTACTTGACACGAAGCGAACGCGATACCACTGTGCCACTCTACACCACAGCAGCACCATCAACAACAGTAACACAAGCAAAGATAACACACAAAAAAGTTTTAACATCAGTCGACAGAACACAGTCGCCATGCCAATACAAGAAAACCTCTCCTCATCTTTCCTCTAATATGGATTCTGATATACCAAACCAAACAGCGAGTTCTAAATCCACAGCTTAAAAATAAACATGTAGGCTCTGGCATACTAATTGACAAAAACGATGATAAAACACCAACACATCCAAAAAAATGAATAAAGTTACAGCAACACATGAATGATGAAAGAACTCTTTTTCCAGTAAGTGGCAAATACTATTTATATATTTCTGCCATCAATCTTTAGTGTGGCCAAGTTTGCAGCCAAGATATTACATACATAAGACAGAGAGAAAAAAAAGCAGAAAATAGGACTACCACACCAGAGATGAGCAATTTTCACTGATAATGCAAAACATCTGCAAAATTCAGAATAGAACAAGCCATTGTCAAGGAGGCAGAGTTATTTGGAGGTCCACTTTGAAATATAAGGGGAATAAGGTTAGAAAAAAAATAAAAAAATAAATAAATTAAAACCAATTAATCATAATGTAAGAAAACAACAACAAAAGAGCGTACAGCCTACGTTAATAGTACAATATCTTCTTTCTCTGCTTCAAGTCTTACTGTCAAGTGTACTGTAATGTTGTCCATGTGGTGGAACAAGCAGTCTTTTCTCTTTCTCCTCTCCCCAACAAACTGATTCCTATGTAAGCCTGTTGACAGGTGTGGTGGTTTAGAAGAAATGACAATTTGTTTTGTACTAAACAGATCTTAGGTGGTTGTGGATTGGGAAAGTGCATCTCCTACACCCCAAATCTTCAAAAAACTTGATTTCCACACAACTGTGCCGAAATGAACAATTGTTAAGGCAATCCACTGTGACTATAGTGTTTTAACTGTGCTCCATAAACACACAGGGGGTGCTTAGCTCTTGCTAGTAGTGCCCAGCTCTCTTTCCACGATGTTGATTTCATGCTGGACAGCTTGGAACGATGCTTTATAAAACCTCAACTTCGCAACAGTATCCTTCCCCAGAGCCTCTTCCAAGTGCTTCTGACTGACGGTGAAGAAGTTGAAGCACTTTTGCAGATGGTTCAATTGCGCCTTCAAATTCCGGTTGGCTTCATCTTTTTTATGGGAAGTGAAAGACTTCATCAAAGTGTGAC
This sequence comes from Phymorhynchus buccinoides, assembly GCA_017654935.2. Taxonomy (NCBI): domain Eukaryota; kingdom Metazoa; phylum Mollusca; class Gastropoda; order Neogastropoda; family Raphitomidae; genus Phymorhynchus; species Phymorhynchus buccinoides. The sequence continues at coordinate 79,697,761 of CM065680.1, read as the reverse complement.
GCTCATGATGGATGTCGTCAACATCTTTCTGTCTGGTTCCACAGCCGTATTTCTGGGCAGCTTCCAAAATGGCTTTCATCCGCACCAGCCTATGATGGGATAGTTTACCCATGCCAGCAGACAGCATGAGATAGATTCCTTCGACCGAGTACAGCTGGTCAGCTTCCTCGTCCAACAGCAATTCTTTAGGAAACCGTTGATGGGCCCTACCAATCTGCTTACCTTCGCAAGCTATTATTGTCTTCTTACACAGCGTCATGAAATATCGGAGCGCTTTCTTTACGATGTGATTAGTAACAGCCTTGCCTTTGGGTGAAAGTTGCACCGAACTCTTTTCATCTTTCTCCTTTGCGCTGTAAGAAGACCGATGCTCGTTCCAACAGCCTTCAACTAATTTTTGTTCATAGCTTATCTGCTGTACAGTGAAGGTGTGGAGATTCCAGGATGGGGCGTCACTGTCTAATGTGGCAGGACTCGCTGCTGCTGCTGCTTGAAAATGGGAGGGTCCTGCTTGGTCTTCACCGCCTTTCACGTCCATTTCTTCCTGATCTTTACAGGGTTCTACATCCTTACTACTGTCAAGATCTTGACAGAGTTCTGCATCTTGTGTTAAGTCCTGATCACTGGCGGGTTCTATGTCTTGTGCAAAGTCTTGATCATTTTCAAGTTTCACATCTTGTGAATAATCCTGGCCTTGGTGGAATCCTGTTCCTTGTCTATGGCCCTGTTGGAATTCTGTTCCTTGCCTTTGGCCCTGTTGGGATTCTGCATCTCTTTGAAAATCTGCATCATATGCATAGCTCTGGTAACTAGGGAAATTATGTCTTCCATAAAAATCCCTATCTTGTGTGCTACTTGAATATTCCGCATTTCCTCCCTGGAAGTCAAAGCTCTCTTTGAATCTTTTGGGACCACCTGAGTATTCAGGGTCGCATCCTCTGAAATCTGAGTCCCCTCTAGGATAATCAGGTCTTTGTTTACTCATGTCTGCGCCCTCCCTAAGATTCTTTGCACTGTGATCAGTTTCTTTGCCCTCCCTATGATTCTTTGCACTGTGATCAGTTGCTTTTTAATGTTTCTGGCTAGCTCTGGTCTGCTCCCTGTTGAGGAAAAGCAGGGCGTTGGCAGGTGCTGCTTAGCCACCAGATGGGTTGTTGATCATACGTACACCATCTGGACAGAGAAAATTAGTTTTGTAACTCTAATGTGATGTAAGCATTATCATTTGTAGTGGTGAAAACTGTAATTTTACACTCATTGCGTTAAGGAATCTGTTAATAATGAGATGAGGGAAATTGCTTTTAACCTGTAACTTCAACAAAAATGACGATTTCTCCCCAAAACTGACAGGAAAACTAGTCACCGGGGCACTTGTAGTGACTTAACTCATTCGCATCGCAACAATTTTGAATTATTAAAAAAACGGTAAAGGTCAAGATGTGCCACCCCCCCTACCTATTTCGGTTAATTGTATTTTTCCGTTATTGCCTTTCTTACCATACATA
>CM065680.1:79670756-79695756 GCA_017654935.2 Phymorhynchus buccinoides | reverse complement strand
GACCTCTGCTCCTTCACTAGTCACTCCCTGTGGGTCAGCGGTGCAAGGGAATCATCAATAAACCCACTTCCTCAACCCCTCCACATCCTGTTTCTAGGACGCGTTATCACGCTCAGAACCGATCACGAGCTGGCTGGGTCACTAAAACTAACACCCCTCAAAAAGCCTTTTAGGATTAGGATTAGGATTAGGATTTAGGGACTCAAAACATAGCCGTAAGGCTTTCCTGTCCCATCTTTTAATTTATTTAGTTGTTTGTCTCGGTCTGTCGCACACTCAGTTTTTGTTAATATTATTCATCGTAATCATACATAACTGCCTTATAGTCATTCCATTCGTCGAGAAGGTTTTTAAAAATGTTAGTATTCTGTGCTCTTTTCATGTTAGGTGGTAATTTATTCCATACAGGTGCAACTCTGTTAGTAAAATAAAATTTTCTATTATTAGTCCTGCAGTGTTGAATAAATATTTTGTCGGTACTGTTCCTTGTTTTGTCAAAATCTGATATTGTGAATAAGTCATGTACATTTAGGTCATCTACACTATTAAATATTTTATAAGTTTGAATTAGGTCACCCCTAATTCTCCTTGCCTTTAATGTAGGTAAATTTAATTCTTTCAACCTGTCTGAATAAGAAACATTTTGAAGACCTTGTACTAACTTAGTTGCTCGTCTCTGTACTTTTTCTATCAAAGCTGACTGTCTCTTTAAACCTGGATACCAAATACAATTTCCATATTCTAAATGAGGTCTTACTAAACCTTTGTACAAGCATAAAAAAGTGTCCTTGTCCAAGAAAGAAAACGTTCGTTTAATTATACCAATTTTCTGATTTGCTTTACTTACACAGTTACAGCACTGTGAATGTGTTCATCAAATTTCAGTTTATCATCAAATATTACTCCCAAGTCTTTTTCCTCAGAGCATTTCATAATAACGTTTTCTACACCATTGTTATGCATTTTGTAGTCTGTGCGTGGATTACTTTTTCCCAAATGCATGATTTTACATTTTGAAGCATTAAAAACAGACTTTAAAAGGCTTTAGTATAATTAATAGTATATGACTAGGGCCTATGTCCATGCAGCAGCTTAGGCCCTTCATCAAATGGAACCGACCCCCCTTTTTCAGTCTTTTTTCCTGAGGGTGCCAGAATGATCAATTAAATGACCGTGGGCCCCAAAGAGAAGAAGAAGAAATTACCAGCTTCTGTGGCTTGCAGCTCCGCCTTCTCCGCCATCATTAATCTTGACCTTTGTAGTCTCTAACCCTTAACACAAAATACATAATAAAACACACTATTCGTGCAAGCAATGTAACTATGAAATCATACGTTGTTTTATTTATAAGTTATCATTCATACTCGTTTCATTTTTGTCAGAAATAGTTGTGAAATAACCGGAGAAATAGATGAAGTATGCAGAGAGTATAACCGGAAGTTGCGTTCTGCTTCATCATTGAAGTGAAAGTTGATAACACGGTTGTCTTTTTCTGTAAATTCTGTTGATTTCCCCGTTTTTTAAGAAACATGGCATCATACTTTGATGAACATGATTGTGAGCCTCTTGGCGAAGGACAAACTCCAAATCACATGCTACATCTTGCAAGGTAGGTATATTCAAAAGTTGTTTTGTGTGTAAAGTGGGTTTTTTCAAATTGAAATTCTAACTAAGAGTAAGACACTAAGTTACTTAGACAACTACCAGTAGTACCAGTGCCACTAGTGGCGACTAGTGCCACTCACTGACTTGTCTAGTGTGTGTATCTGCATGCACATGCATATGTGCGTGTGTGTGTATTGAATTGCTGAAGCCCCCTATTGTGATAGCATCAAAATCTTCAAAATGTTGAAGTGGGATGCTCAATTGAAAGAAGAAGAAGAAGAATAACTGAAATGAAACTTTCACATTGCTTCAGCAGAAATCCTACCTGACAACTATTTAATATAAAGTGTACAGGAAAGACAGGCCTGACCAAATCAGCGGTGAGGTCTTGGTTGCGGTACACAGTAGCTTGGATAGTTTCCATGTTCCTGAGCTGGAAGTTGATGACTGCGAGGCGCTGTGGACAAAAGTAAACCTGAAGGGCTGACGCACACCGGCGCTGTGCACTGCCCCAGCCTCCAATCCAAGCTGGAGTCTCTTCCCCCTCGGCAGCGACGTGGCCACAACCTACAATTCAAAAGACTACAATGCCGCACTAAATACCGATCAAATGCATTCTTCCCAAGGACCATCACTGGCATCAGGGCATGGAATGATCTGCGGCAGGATGACCTCTGCTCCTTCACTGCTGTCACCCCCAGTGGGTCAGCGGTGCAAGGGAATCATCAATAAACCCATCTTAAATGGCACACACTTCCTTCCCCCTCCTCACTGCACACCTATGGTGATTTTCATCAACAATGGTTTTGCTTTAAATAGTTTATGTTAATACTATTAAGTATAGGGAAATAAGCTGTCACGCATTCTGATGTATGTTTACCTTTAATTCATATAATATCAATATATCGTATAATGATATAATTATGTATAATAATATCATATCATTTTTGTATAAGGTGTGCCTTATACTGTTATACTTATAGTCCGAAAAAATTGGTGCTTTTCTTTTTCTTATTTGATGGCCCATTCTCCTGCCTTTCAATTAATGTTTTTAATCTTTAAAAGCATTTTAGCCTTGAGCTCGTCTGAAATTAAAATGTGATAGCCGCGAACAGTGAGTAGACCAGGAAACTGAAGACCAGACAGTTATATTGGCTCCTTACCCATTATAACCATGGCCTGGGAACACAGAAGAAGAGGACAAATCAGAGGACTTTTTTTTAAAGAGGTTGTTTACATATAAACCGCTTTCTGAATGCGGATTCAATCCGTATTCGGCGAGTTCAGTTTCATTGCATTTACACTAGGAAATACAGAACCGCTCTGACCTCATACTCAACCCCGACTGACCCTAAAGGCAGCCTGACGTGAATGCCTGGAATGCATTATGGTGGCTGATAAGAAGCGGCACGTGGTTTCACTCATCCGACCACACATCAATCAACAAACTTGTTTCGTCAGAACTCCAAACACACCCTCTTGAAGCTTCGTCGTCCATTTTCGTGAGAGAGAAAAGAAAAGGGGGAGAGAAAAAACAATGTAGGCCTGCACTGCTCTGCGAAATTTCCTGCAAAGCGGTAAGGGAGGGGGCACATTCCAGAGATGTCTGGCATTCAAACAGACCGAAGGCAGGTCCGAGATTGCTTTCGATAAAGCGGTTTCACGTGTAATGTAAATGCACAGAACCGCTTTCAAACCGCTCTGAGGCTGGAAAAAAAGGCTAGTGTAAACGGCCCCAAAGACTCAGAGGATCTTTGACTTGCCTTTCTCCCATCCAAGCACCCTGAATTTTGTTTTACTTATATTCTCATTTAAAGCTTTATTATTAATCAGTTAATGGAGCTGATTAAAACAGTTATCATAAAGTGATCTCTAAAACTTACTGGTATGCTAACACTGAATGAATTATTTGTTTCCAGACTGCTTCTAGACACGGGTCTAAGTGCCACGTGGGAAATGGAATATGACAGGTAAAAGTATTTAACTAATAATCATTATAATGTGACTTAATATTCCATTAACAGTACAGTGGAACCTCCCTTATAAGACCTTAAAAAATCATCCAAAATGAGGTCTTATAAGGGAGGGGTCTTATAAGGGAGGTAATTTTAATACTTACAAAGAAGGGCAATGTCTAAGAGAAGTAGGTCTTCTGTAGGAGGGAGTCTTATAATAGGAGGTCTTATATAGGAGGTTCCACTGTATTGAGTTATATCAAAAAGCCTGATACTTGTATAAAGAGTTTGCACTCTGCAGCTGACTGAAGCTGGGTTTTTACCCCCACCCTTTCACTTACAGTTACACTACAGGTGGGGATCATTGTGAACTCACTCCCTGCCTGTTACCATAGTTAATACAAGGTGGGAAGTGAGAAATTTGGCTTCATCCTTTGCAAGGTTGGTAGGCTGCGAAGTAATCACTCTTTGTGACATTTAGGCTTTTTGGTTATATGCCAGGTAGTGATGATATTGTTGAGCACTACAATCATGCCGTCTTCTGAATCTCAATGACAGTGTTTACTTCTCTGCCAGTGTCTCCAATCATGATAAACTACCAAATAAACAAAGTTTTTTTCAAAATAAAAAGCTTGATGTTTGAATTATTTGTTTTTTAATGTTAGCTGAATGGCTGTGGCACATTAATGATATTCATCATATTTAATATATTGTTGCTCACTTGCTAAGCAAGATTCTGGCTTAGAGTTAGGCACTTTTCATTCAGATGTCTTACGAATTTCACTCCAAAGTTTATTTGTTTATTTTCACTTAAATGTTAATTATGTGTGTGTGTGCGTGTGTGTGTATGTGTGCGCATGTGTGTGCTTGTCCTTTTTTTTCAGGATATTTCAAGGTCAGAGAAAAGTGCCCCCAGCTTCCAAAAAAGCTGTTGAAGAGCTGGAGACAAAACTTGTCAATCCAACGCTTGCAGGTACACAACATTATTGATGTGCTTAAAAATTATACACAGGTCTTTTGAAATTTAGCTCATTTCACCCTAAGCCCAACAGATTGAGGGACAGATTTGAAATTATCTTTTCCTGTTCTCTTTTCTCTTATTTTCCTGCCCTCCAAGATCTTTTTTATTTGTTATTTGCTATGCACATTGTGAATGCTTAATGTATTCAATCTGTTTGCAGCCCAAGGTTTGAAATGCCCTGTGTGTCTGATGGAATTTGACGAAGAGGATGAGATGAAGATACTGCCTTGCAAACATCAGTTCCACAGCAAGTGCATCATCACATGGCTGGAAAAGGTTGGTTTGGAAATCATGGAATGAAAATAACTTTATTTAATGTGTGGTGTCAAACACAAGGGTTTGGTGCTAAAAGAATGAGAAAAAAAGACAAAGAATTCTATGAAAGAATGTGATTAATTACCCGGCCAGAGGCCGAGGTATTGCGATCGGTTTGTGTCTGTCTGTGTGTCTGTGTATCAATTATCTTAAAAACTACTGTTTGGATTTTGATTAAAATTGGCAGAGGGGTAGACAGCTTGAAAAGGAAGCTTCCTTTCGTTAATCAAGACTGCTGACCTTGACCTTCAAGTTTGACCTTGAAAACCGAAATTTCCTTCTTTGGGCTATGTAATTTTCCCCCAGCTTTATCTCGTGAACTGGTGAACAGAATCGCTTCAAATTTTGTGTGGTGGTGTACCATGGTGCAAGGAAGTTTGTATAAAAGTTCAGCTGTATCTCATGAACTACTGAACAGAATCTCTTCAAAGTGTCTGTGTATCGATTATCTTAAAAACTACTGTTTGGATTTTGATTAAAATTGGCAGAGGGGTAGACAGCTTGAAAAGGAAGCTTCCTTTCGTTAATCAACACCGTGCTGACCTTGACCTTCAAGTTTGACCTTGAAAACCGAAATTTCCTTCTTTGGGCTATGTAATTTCCCCCCAGCTTTATCGTGAACTGGTGAACAGAATCGCTTCAAATTTTGTGTGGTGGTGTACCATGGTGCAAGGAAGTTTGTATAAAAGTTCAGCTGTATCTCGTGAACTACTGAACAGAATCGCTTCAAATTTTGGGCTATGTATTTTATGCGTTCTGTAAGGGTGGAAAGTGGTGTGTTTATTGGGGGGGGGGGGGGGAGGACATGGTGCAAGGAAGTTTGCATAAATTATAGTTCAGCTGTATCTCGTGAACTACTGAACAGAATCTCTTCAAAGTGTCTGTGTATCGATTATCTTAAAAACTACTGTTTGGATTTTGATTAAAATTGGCAGAGGGGTAGACAGCTTGAAAAGGAAGCTTCCTTTCGTTAATCAACACCGTGCTGACCTTGACCTTGAAGTTTGACCTTGAAAACCGAAATTTCCTTCTTTGGGCTATGTAATTTCCCCCCAGCTTTATCTCGTGAACTGGTGAACAGAATCGCTTCAAATTTTGTGTGGTGGTGTACCATGGTGCAAGGAAGCTTGTATAAAAGTTCAGCTGTATCTCATGAACTACTGAACAGAATCGCTTCAAATTTTGGGCTATGTATTTTATGCGTTCTGTAAGAGTGGAAAGTGGTGTGTTTATTGGGGGGGGGGGGGGGGGGGGGGGGGGGGGGGGGGGGGGGGGGGGGGAGGACATGGTGCAAGGAAGTTTGTATAAATTATAGTTCAGCTGTATCTCATGAACTACTGAACAGAATCGCTTCAAATTTTGGGGTATGTATTTTAATGCGTTCTGTAAGGGTAGAAAGTGGTGTGTTTATTGGGGGGTGGGGGGGAGAGGACATAACTCTGGCCGGGTTTGCATTGTCACAATGCGTTGCTGCCGCTCAGCAATGCCCTTGTTCAAATTTATATCTAGTCATATGTTTCTGTTATTTAAAGCATTAAAAATGTTTTCAATGAATGTAGCATAGAGAAAGGAAAGTGTGAGTAATAGAAGATAGCAGTGAATGTTTATCAATGCTTAAATGCCCCTATATCGGGCCACGCATGAGGCAATCAAAGTGCTTTAGTGGAATCAATCAACAGCCACCTTCAGTGTATCATTACTTCACTAATTCACAAGCTGAAGAGTCCTGTCGACTGTCTGGTACCTGTTCATAATTTTTTAAAAGGCTCTTTGTTTACATTTTTGCTATTTTATGCTATATATTTGTTTTATATATACTCTCTGCCTTGGATGAAAACAAGGTTTCTCTTCTCTTTCTCTCCTTGATCTTTCTGCAGCGTTTGATACTATTGACCACTCTATCCTCATTTCTAGACTTCACACCTCCTTTGGTCTATCTGGGGCTGTTCTTTCCTGGTTTTCTTCCTACCTCTCTGATCGCACACAGACAGTTGTTGTCAATGGTTCTTCATCTCTTCCAAAAGGTCTTCAGTTCGGTGTGCCCCAAGGTTCAGTCTTAGGCCCTATCCTTTCTATTCTTTATACCCAACCTCTCTCCGCCATCATCAACCAGCATTCTCTTCTACATCATAGCTTTTCTGATGATAATCAGCTGTACATTTCTGCCCACCTTGATGGCACTGACATCAAGCTATCAGCATCCGTCCGCAATCTAGGTGTTATTTGGACCAAACCCTTTCTTTCAAACAGCATGTTTCCAATGTTTGCAAGTCTTGCTATCTAGAACTTCGAAGAATTAGTTCAATCTGCCGTTTTCTCTCTCAAGATGCCCTGAAGACTAGTATGTGCTTTTGTTCTGTCTCACCTTGACTACTGTAACTCACTTCTTGCTGGCTGTCCATCAACTCTCATCTCTAAGCTCCAACGGGTCCAGAATAATGCTGCTTGTCTCATTTTTCGCTCCCCTAGGTACGATCATATTACTCTGGTTCTTCGTTCCCTACATTGGCTCCCAGTTCAATCACGTATTGACTACAAAATTCTCCTCCTTGTGTTCAAGTCACTGAATGATCAATCTCCCTTGTATCTCTCTGATCTTCTTCATCTCTATGTCCCAGCTCACCAAATACGTTCGTCTTCTGATTCTCGTCTCCTTTCCCTTCCCTCCATCCGTCAAATCTGCTGGCCAACGTTCTTTTTCCTGTCAAGCACCATCTTTTTGGAATTCTCTGCCTTCTCCTCTCCGACACTCCAACTCAGTCTCCTCATTCAAAACCTCTGTTAAAACCCATCTTTTTCCTGCTGCACCCTAAATATTTGATCAGTTGTCTATCGTTGTGTGCACGTGAGGGAAGATTGAATAAGAGGTTTGTGCTGTGTTTTGTGGTGTGTGTGTCAGTGTGTGTCAGATATGTTAGTGTGTGTGTGTTGTGTGTGTGTGTGTGAGCATGCATATGTGCATACATGTGTGCTTGTGTGTGTTTTGGTTTTGTGGGTTGTGTGTGCACGCATGTGTGTGTGTGTGTCTGCGTGCGTACGTTGTGTGTGAGGGTGTTTGTATATGTGTGTTGGTGTATGTGGTCAGTCTGGCGGCTCGGTTGCTGTGGCTTACTGAATGGGGGATGAATAATGAGTCAGTGTCGATAAATGTGTGTGTGTGCGCACGCGCGCGTGTGTGTGTGAGAGAGAGAGAGAGAGAGAGAGAGTTGCTTTGTATATGCGTTGTTGCTGGTTTGTGTCATTCTTGAATGCTATTTTTGTTGTCTATTTGTTGATGAATAATTGATTGTAAAGCGCTTTGGGCTCTTCTGGGGTAAAGCGCTATATAAATGTACTATTATTATTATTATTATTATTATTATTATTATATTGATACCTTTTAAACTCTTTTCCTGTCTTTTTTCAGGTTTGCTCATGCCCAGTTTGTCGACTTGAACTTCCCACAGATGATCCAGATTATGAAAATTTCAAGAAGCAGAAGGTGGGCTTCTCTTTTGTTAAGGATTGTTGTTTTATATTATTTATTTGGGCTAATGTTAAGATCAGCTCCCTCCGCTGTTCCAGGGTGAAGTTGGCCAATCAGCTCCCTCCGATTTACCTTTTTCGTTAAGCTGATTGGCCAACATCACCCTGGAACAGCGGAGAGAGCTGATCTTAACATTTGCCTTTGTTTGACATGCGAATTGAAGGTCAACAATTGCATAGGGAGAAAGGTGTCAGAGTGGTTAAGACGTTCGCCTGCCAAATGCAATGCGTGACTGCAGCGTGAGTGACTGCAGCGTGAGTGACCCTGGTTCGAATCCTGGCCTCGCCTTTTCTTTCTAGTTTCACAGGAAAATCGAACTGAACGTCCAGTCCTTCGGATGGGGACTTAAAGCTTGTCTGACCCGTGTGCTTTACACACGTAAAAATCCCACGGCAGTTGAAAGTCAGTAAGAGCAGGGAGAAATCCCGCTGCCTGGTATGGCCAAATTGATAGCTAGGTTTTCCAAGTATGCCCACACACCCTCCTCGCAATGTGGCCCCCCCCCCCTTAAAAAAAATTGGTGTGGCGCTGCACTAGCAGCAACGCACTCTCCGGGGGAGAGCAGCCCGAATTTTGCAAAGATAAGTCTCTGCGACTAGAATATACTAAATACCCAAAATACCAAAATAATAGAGCTATAACTTTGTAATGGAAAATTTGATTTTAAATTTTTTTAAAGTATAATAAATAGAATTAATTTTTTTTAAAAGGCTTCTGTTGTACTGATTATCTATATTTATTTTGTAGAGATATTTCAGAATTTTGAGACAAACCTATTTGAAATATCTGCAGATAAATAGCTGGCACCCGTATGTATGTGAGATACCTTCTGGTTTAGGGAGGTAGGGGAAGTGATGTTATTAGTTAAGTTTTAAAAATGATAAGTTGCTGAAACATACTTTACGGGAGCCTGAATATTGTACATAAGATTGTGTATGCAGAATTTCATGCTGCTGAAGTTTTTGCGTTGTTTCGAATTTGTTCTTCCTTGTGTTTCATCCATTTGTTTATATTTTATCTATAAAGTCTTAGACGACCATCTTAAACAAGTACATTTGTGAGATAGTCACAGGAGAGCAGCCGTGGCTCAGTTGATTAGAATCGCTGTCTCATAATCTGACAGGTTGGCCAGTGTGGTGGTTCGAACCCAGCTCCTTCCGTAGTGGTGTCCATAGGAAAGACACTTTTCTCATATTTTCTCACTCCACCCAAGTGTAAATGGGTAACTAATGTCAGTTAGGGACAAAGTCCTTCAGATGAGACTTAACCCTTTCAACGCTAGCCATTCCTCAGCCAAAAGTATGATGTTATCTTGCGTTTTCATGTGTACTATTGCGAAGTGTATGTTATATGCCTATTATGTTTTAGTAAGTATATAAGTTTTAATCTGTTGTTATCTTATGAATGTGTTGTCGTTTGTGGTATGTGGACCATGTTATCTTGTAATTTCTTATTCGTTATTTGTTATTTTCTGATTTTATTTCATGTCTGATGTTCTATTTATATTTCAATTTGTAAAGCGCACAGAGCATGCTCATAGTGTAGAATGTTAGCGCTATAGCAAATAAAATTATTATTATTTATTAAAATTTACCATTAAACTTACCTGGGTAGAGAAAACATTTTGTCTGCAAAATTGGGGATTCCTCTGTGACCTGCATAAAATAGGGCCTATCCTTACCTCTCAAAAGTAAGAACATAAGGTCACTGGATACCAGACCCTCGTTTTATGCCTTTTAATGACATGGGTGATAAATCATTGTGGTGCCAAGAGGCGACAGTGGCGATGAAAGGGTTAAAACCGAGGTCCCATGTGCAAACGCATGCACAAGATCTTGCACACGTTAAAGCCCATTCCACTATTTGATAGGAGCAGGCCTTGTTGTGCCAGTGGAATGGATAACACAAATTCACATAGCATGCATTATGTGCATCAAAATGGTCTAAATAAATGCTGGTGGGCATGGGGCAGGATAAACATCCCCAGTAGGAAGAAGACAGGTCTTAACTTTTTTTTATTTGAGTTGAAAAAAGTATACTTTTGTTGAAGAATTCAAATGATTTTGAAATCCTGGAAGTTAAATTTATAAAATTGCAATTATAAAACATGTTTTTTGTGTGCAGGCTCAGGCAAAACAGAGAGAGGACAATCTCAACACACTCCACGATTCCATGTTTGGCTGAATGCTCTGAATGTTAGCGGCTTGTACCTGTATATTTATGTGTTTGAATGTGTATGTCCTGTGTGTGAAGTACCTTAACAAAGGAGATAATATATATTTGTTTATGGTGGTTCGTCTATTTTGTCTTTGAACTGCATTACTCCAAAAAAATTGTGACCGTATTTTATGGAGTGATTATAAGGCGCACCCCCCAAATTTTACACAAAATTCAGATTTTGTTATTATAGTTTCTATATTATTAGTCATATTATAAGGCGCAGGGGTCTCAGTCTAGGAAAAAGATATCGCCTTATAGTCTGTAAAATACGGTAACTGATTTGGGTGAAATTCAAAAAAAGGTGTGGCATTTTCCTACAGAATGTGAGAAAATCTACCAAGTTTAACACACTGCTTTTTAACATGAACAGCAAAATGACTTGATGAGTGTTTTTATATCTTTCATACTTGGTTTTAACCTTGTAGGATTGCTTATCTCTTTGCTAATAAAAACACACACCAAAAAAACTTGTCAAAGACTTTAATACATTTTGTTATGGTTGTTGTTGCTTCAACAGTTATATCTAGTAATGGTTTCCATTTCAAAAATATAATTTATTTCCATTTTCGCCACATGAGCTCTTTAATTTATAAGTATAGCCATAGGTCATGCCATGTTCTTGGTTGCTGGAACTTGCCTTTAAGTTCCATTTTGTATTAAATACAGGGGGACGTTTCACAAGGGCTGACGTTACGTTGCGCTTGCTCAAATCGGCAAAGACGGTCTAAGAAACACCCTTCGTTTGCCGATAGTTCGCGTGACGTTTTGTTCTTGCCAAACACCGAGCAAGTAGCGAACTATCCGGAACTAGTAGGGGGTGAATACATTTCTTGTTGTTCATTGGTCCATTAAAGTTTGGTTAAAATAATACTTTTTTTGACCAATCAGACAAGAGCTTGTAAATATTCTTCCGTAAACGTTTTCTAAAGTGTTTCTTAGACCCCTTTTGGCGTAACAGTTATGCGCGCAGCGACCGTCGTCTAGAGAAAATCGACTCTGATATGATTTAATCAGTTTTATTTCTGTATGGAATCTGTGTTAGTATTTAAATGTTTTTATGCATTCATTTTTCATCAAAATACTTCAGCATGTTTTACAAGTAAGTGTATGTTTGCATGTGCATGTGTGTGTGCGTGTGTGTGTGATGTATGCGAAAACAAAATCCAATAAGTTTCTTGGGTTTTCGTGCATGCCGCATGAGCACCATTGCAGGGCCACAGGGGCGTTTGTCATATGAGCTACACCTTATGCAAGACAGTACACCAAAAAAAGAATACCTAAGCTGTGTCAATCAAACACAAACCAATCTCCTTTTTGGTTTGGAAAAGAAGGAAATTATTAGAGTGTTTGCTAAATTAAATTCTCTGTATGAGAGAGAGGGTGGGTGGGGTGCATGCTTATTATGAAGTGAATGAAAAATGGTGTTTTACGTCCTCTCGGTCTGGAACAAACACATATGGGACATTTGTAGATACAAAGTTGGTGGGAACAATACTGGAAGCAATGCCCAGAGGCAATGCAACACCAGTAAAGTCCCGATTTTTTAACAATACAGATAGGTGTAGCAGTAACCACGCCTCGGTTAAACCTCATCGGCTATGGTAACGCCACATTTTTATATGATTTTATTATGAAGTGAAGAAAACAGTTTTCCTTTGTTCTATGTAAAGCTATTTCATAGGATAGTTAGGAGTTTTCATATAATTATTTCTGTGTGTTCATATAAATGTTTTTACATAATTATTCAAAATAAGCTTTGTTTTTGTAAATTATGATCAGTACATGTTGAAGTAGAATATGGCATGAATAAAACAAATTAACAAAAAATATGTGAACATTTTTTGATTTGGTATACAATGATGTATTTTCAGAATATAATCTTCAAATGCTTGCTCTCTCTCTCTCTCTCTCTCTCTCTCTCTCTCTGTCTCTGTCTGCCTTGTCATGAAAAGTTCAAGTGTCAGTATGCGTATGTCAATATGTTTTGCAGTATGTTCAATTGTTTTTGTACTCCCATTTCCGTAGAAGCTTTAAAAAATTAAACAATAAACGCCTTACAGCAGAACAAGAATCTCTTCACATGTAATTCTTGTCTGTCTGTTAAGACAACATTTTGTTTTCTTTTCAATGCAGACTGATTACCATTCTGCATTAAAAAATCATCAAGTTAATTACCTGATGTGCGAAGGATAATGCCTGTCATTTTTTTAATTTTAATTTTGCCTACACATCAAACATTTCAGTTTAATGGATAAAATTGATTTTTTCCGTGACCAGAGGACGGGTATTGTTTTGTTTTTTTGTCTGTCTGTCTGTGTATTGATTATCTTAAAAACTACTATACAGATTTTAGTCAAATTTGGCAGGGGGGGGGGGGGGGGGGGGGGGGGTGTAGACACATCTTCAAAAGGAAGGCTCCTTTCAATATCCATGACTGTTGACCTTGACCTTGAAGTTTGACCTTGAAAACTGGGCTATAGATTTCATTTCTGCTCTCCACGCCCCGTATTAAAACTAAATCCTTCGGTGAATCTTCTTTCTCGTACTCTGCTCCCTCGGTCTGGAATAGCTTACCACACAGTGTTCGCCACTCTTCAACTTCCTCTGTTCAGTCTTTCAAAACTTCTCTGAAAACTCATCTTTTTGAAACCTCATACTCTCACCTCTAATCCACGTAGTCCTTGATGATATTACCCTGCAATATGTGTGTGTGTGCGTGCGTGCGTGGGGGGGGAGGGGGGGCGAGAGAGATTAATACATGTATTTTGTATGAACAGTCTCACTTATTTTTAATGTTTATATTCATTGATACTTGTCTTCATGTTGATTATTCTTGGCTTGTCTTTAATGTGTATGCTTATCTGTATGTTAGTGTTTAGACCTTTGTTCAGCGCTTTGAGCACCCTGCAAAGGGAGTTAAGCGCTCTATAAATAACCAGTATTATTATTATTATTATAATTTCTGAGCTGTATCTCATGAACCAGTGAATGGAATCGCTTCAAATTTATGGGGGGGGGGGGGGGGGGGTGTTATGTATCATGATGCAGGGAGGGTTCTGTAAAAACGTAACTGGGCTGACCTTGACCTTGATGAAGGGGGTGGGAGGACAAAACTCTGGCTGGGTCATTGTCACAATGCATTTCTAGTTTTTTCTTGTTACTGAAACTTCTCCATTATTGCCAGCAGTGCAGTATCTCTTTCTCTTTGGATGGTTGCCTCCTGGTGGCCTAACATAGATTAGCTCCCCATGGACTGCTGATTTTGGATTATGTGACCTGACAAGCCGTGATGTGGCTGTGAGTTTGGACTCAGAATGAGCGTCGTTGGAGCAGTGCCACTGTACAACCCAGAAGACGGGACCAAAAAAACCCAACCTACTCCATTGTCCAAAAAAACACAAAGAAGGTAACAGCCAAGGTCACGTGTATATGTTGTGTCCAATACGCTTAATTGCCCATTAAGCTTAATGAGAAGGGGAATTTGCACAATAAGCTTAATGTGCAAAATTACCTGCTCAATACTTCATGAGCAATTTGTTTTGCACATTAAGCTTGATTCACAACAGCCATGGTCTGCGCATGAACCTTAATGAGCACAGAATGAGCAAAGACTCGGACTAGAATTGTAATGCAAAGGTGACCGTTATCACTTTTTGGGGGTCTGCTTTAGTGTATACCTCTCATCACGATGACTGAGTGAATTCCTCTGACTGAGGAATGGCTGATGACTGGGTTTTGATCAACTGAATTTTATTTCTTATTCAGAGAACTGCTGTTATCACAGGTTCGGTTTGCTCCTGTTGTCACAAATTGCATAGGCCCTACCTATTCAAATTTCAGAAATGGACAGGTACGAGAAAATGTAGTGCTTTTTAGCAAGAGATGCATCGAATGCAGTCAACAAGTGACAGAAGATAGTGGTTCACGGAAGAAAAAAATGAACTCCTTTATCAGCAAGGTGGTGACTGTGTTCTGCTGTAAAAAAAACTACCTGAGGAATACGACTTTTTAAAACGGTACAACGTTGTGGAACTGGAAGATGTTAAGAAGTTGATAAGGCCAGGCAAAAAAGACTTCAGCTTCAGTTCTACATATCTCTTGGGGACCTTTTGTATGCAATACGCGAAGCACACATTGCATGTGGACACGGTGGTACCAACATATTGAAAATGTAAAAAAAAAAATACAGAAAGACAATTTGAAATGCACAGTGTCAAAGTCATGGTCAACATGGTAATAATTACGGTACTCAATATCCTGCCTTACTCACTTAATAAATTTTGAGACAAACAGCAAAGATGTGAGAAATATGACAACTAAAAGTAGGAATGTATGCGTAGGACTGTAGGATATTAAACTTCAAAGGGACAAATCGCAAAATTTCATAAAAATCCATCCAGTAGTTATTTGTGTTTTGTGTATGTGTGTCATTGTGTACTTTTTGTGTGTGTTTTTTTCTTTTAATTACACAGACGGGTAGATAGACAGACAAACAAACTGAAACACACGCACACAGAGAGAAAGAAAACCAGAAACGTACTCCACATACTGTACCATTTAATCTAAGCTTTTGGCTATTGCGCGATTGCGGATTTTGGCCATGAAACGAGTCAAACGTGGACAGCTCACTAGGCCTAGTTATGCAATTGTGGACTCTGGCCGCCAAATAAACGCGTTTCTTGTCAGCTGTGTTTACGATCTCATTCTCTGGCCTTGCTGAGTCAGAGCAAGGAGACTAATGAGTGAAATCCCTTTTTCTTTTTCGCCTTAGGCAGCCAACCTCATCACGTTGAAGATTCTGCTGCACATTTAGGGGGTAGTACGAATGTGCTTGACTATCATTAGTCTGTAGTTTGTAAAACTTGTTTGTAACTTTAACTTGGAAGTTCAAGTTTAACTTGGGTGTTAGTGTGAGTGTGTGCAGAGCCTGCTCTAATCGGTTACATGTGCGTGTGTGGGGTGTCACTGTGTTTGTTCAAAGACTAGACTGGTTTGCTGAAACAGGATTTTTTAAATGTGATTAAACCTCAGAGAAGTGGGAACTTTTTGTTTGCCTGCAGTGCATTAGAGACAAAACACTTAAACGTCAGGCCTAGTTGAGTTGCACTTGCAGGCTAGCTTAGTCTTTTCCTTTTTCATTTTCCATAGAGCGACCACAGTCACATTTTACTATTCTGTTGCTGTTACTTTAGGGGGATCTAAAGTCGCGAGGCCTAGGCTATAATGTCCTCCTAACTAGTAACTAGTTGTTGTTGTTTTTTTTCAAAAGGTGCCAGAATGGTCAGCTCATTGACCGTGGGCCCTCAAGAGAAAAAGAAAAACTACCTGACATGACCTGAAATGCGCACTGAGGTACTACTGAGAAGAAGAAAGTTGACAGAAAAAGAACTGAAGACAGAAAGCCTGGCCCAGCCAGCTAGGTTCCGCTGATCGGCTCTAACGTGAGCCGTGTCAAGCGAGAGAATGACCCAGCCAGCCAGGTCCCGCTAATTGGGCCTCAACGTGATGCCGCGCCATTGGGAAATTTAAAAAAAAGGGGGTGGGGTGAGTTATTGTGATTTGGAGACCCAGGACACAAAGGTGCCCAAGGTCCCCACCTCAACAGCCTGCTCCGGGAGGTGGTTCCATGCTTTGATTGTACGTGGCAGGAAACTGGCCTGTCTGTATTGCATGCAGCAGTAGATCTGGGCCAGCTGCTTAATTGGTGTACGTGTTCCCGACGCTGGCGTTGTGGTGGTCAGTTTGTCTTTCATGGTAACGAGTTCGTGATGGAGTTTATACATCATGACGACTCTTGCTGTTTCTCTTCTTTGTTGAAGTGAGGGCCACTTCAGTTGCTCGAGCATAGATGACACGCTTGATGTGTTTCTGAAGCGGCGTAGTATGAATCTTGCTGCTCGTCGTTGTACTGCTTCAAGCCTGTCGATGTCCTGCTGCTGGTGAAGGTCCCATACTGTGGAAGCATATATTCCACTTTCCAGTATGAGACGTACAAATGTCTTGTGTGCTCTTTCCATGATTGTATGGGAACTGATTTTCAGGTTTCTTCTATAAAAAACAGAACAACCACCCAACAACTAGGGTCTTATTGGCGAGGAGATGTTTTGGATGTGCTTTTTCCAGCTCAGGTCTTTACTGATGGTGACTCCTACTAGGCTCATTGTAGGCTCACTAGTCTTCAAACTATGGACTCTGCAAAATACCTAGGAGTCCTAGGTATTTTGCAGAGTCCATAGTTTCGAGCAAGTGGCCATGGAACTCATATATATACTGCTTGTTTGCGTCTGCCTCTTTCTGGTAACAGGTAAGGTGGTGTATTTGCCAGGATGGAACACCATGTCCCAGCTCTTCTCCCACTCAGCAAGGCGGTCATGGTGTAGCTGTTCATGGTCCTGGGGCGCCACCACTCTGTACACTGCTGTGTCATCCGCAAAAAGACGGGCTGGTGATGTCAATCTTTCCGGCATATCATTAATGTAGGCTAGAAAAAGGCAAGGCCCAAGAACGGATCCATGAGGCACTCCTGAGCATACATCAATCTGTGCGGAGCTGACGCTATTGACAACAACTGCCTGCCTTCTGTTGCTGAGGAAGTCTTTGATCCAGTCGATGATTTTCCCCTGGATGCGATAATGGTGAAGCTTATAATATAGAAGCGAGCTATGATTCACCTTGTTGAAGGCTTTTGCGAAGTCCATTATCAGTCTTGTCTAGTCTATATCTAAACTACTTCTAGTCTACTGTTCTAGTCTCTAATATGCCCTACTTGTTTACACCTAGTAGTAGTAGTAGTACTAATAGTAGCTGGTGTTATCAGTTATCACTAAACTAGTCTACTTAAGCAAGGTACTGAGTTACAACTACTACTACTAGGTAGGCTCTTTACTCAAAATGAGTCTAATGGGTTTTATCTTTGGCTGACTTTAGCCTTCAGTTTGGGTCAATAGCAAAGTGAGAGCTGTATGATAATCCCACTCAGGTCACTGACTCTTTGTGCTGAATTGCAGCCTTGGGGATTTGTTGGCCTTTGCGGACTGTCCCAAATGCCAGCTATCCTAAAATACTCATACACGTTCAAGAGTGTAGACCTGACGTGCCCTGGGTAAAGTCTCCACTAAAAACAAAATCCAGTCCAGCTTTTCATATTAGCAGACTTTGCCTCCTCTGCTGTCTGGTAGCATACCGGTAGTTGGATTTGACTGTCTACTCTTAGTCTCTAGTAGAAAGATGTGTGTAGACAAGTGGTGATTTTATGTTTTAGGCAAAGGCAAGAATGGCAAGTCTTGGATCTTTGTTGAACAAAGTGACGCTGCATGACATCATAGAAGCAAGGGAAAGGATCGCCCCCAACGTGTATAAAACACCGTTAATTCCTTTTCATGAAAAATGGGATGACGAGTCAAATCAAACAAAGGTTTGGAATGGTTTGTTCTTGAAAGTAATAATGTTCAGTAGAGCGTGCATGCACACACACCACACGCACACCCATGCACTCCCCCTCAACACATAGAGTCTGATAGACTGATTCAAATGTGCACATGCACACACTACTGCCACTGATTTAGCATGTACACAACACAACAGGCACGACTCACACACACACACACACACACACACACACACACACACTTATGGTGCGACAGGAAATCACTTTAAAACACCATGTGTTGTTTGCCAAGTTAGAATAATGAAAACAATGTGATGCTAGTATTGTAACTGTGTAAGAGATAAAGAAAAGGGATGATGTAGTGTAAAGATGAAAATTGAAACATGACATAGCTGGAGAGAGGTCTTGAGTGGATAACTCAAAAGTGGATAACTCAAAAACACTGGATAACTCACAATAAGTTTTTGGTCCCAGTTTAGCAACCTTTATAAATGTTAAAATATTTTCTTAACTCAAAATATTGGCTTTCTCAAAATAAAATGTTAGTCCCTTCAATTTTGACTCATGCAATTTTCACTGTAGTTTACTATTGATAGTTAATACAGTCAAACCTCTATTATAAGACCCTCTTTCCAAAAAAACAACTCATTTAAGACCAGTTTGTTTTTTCTTCATAGATATAATGTATCTTACTATAATGTATGTATAAAACTGACCTCCGTTATGATGACCCCTCCAATTTAAGACCAATTTTCCCCCTGACTTTTTGGAAGTCTTAAAATAGAGGTTTGATTGTATTGATTCAGTATCACTGCAATATGCTGCTTGTAAAATTACCTGTAAGATCAAATCTGTATGGTTTTAAATCTGTGAATTTGCCATAGGACCTACCTTTTTTCTTTTCTTTTTTACTTCTCAGATATACCTAAAGCTGGAGAACTTGCATCCCATCGGGTGCTTCAAAATCCGTGGAGCATGCAACGCTATAGGACTCCTGCCACCTTCAGATTTACAGAAAGGCATCTACACAGCCAGCGCAGGCAATTTTGCCCAAGGGTTGTCCTGGAGTGCCCGTCAGTATGGAATACCATGCGATATCATAGTGCCAGACTCTGCCCCTCAAGCCAAGCTGAAGCCCACGATGGAGTTGGGGGGCCGTATCACCAAGGTTCCGTATGACACCTGGTGGCAGGTGATCACGGAGCACAAGTATGAGGGCATGGCTGGCACCTTCATCCACCCTGTGGCTAATGCTGCTGTCATTGCCGGTGAGCAGTTTACACACTACTCTTCTGTGTGTGTGTGTGCTTTCTTCTGTGGTGGCGACCAACTTCTATTTACAGATGTAAGTTGCATACGCACTTAGGTCCATGTGACCATAGGAGAAGGAGGAAAGAAACAGAAAGGGGGGGGGTCCTTCAGGAGCCTGCAGAGTGTGTGTGTGAAACAGAGAGAAAGAGAAAAAGAGAGAGATTGTGGTTTATGTGCAGCTGTTGACCTCAGGGGTATAATTATTAGACAATTGCGTTTGCAGCCAGTGTCATTTCTACACAGCAATTAGTATTGTGTTCAGTTATGGCCATGTGTTTGCAAAAGTGCTCTGAACTTTAAGGCAGTCTCTTGAGTCAGAGCCATTGCAGAGGCAGAGAAAGCCATGGATCCTCATTCTGATTATAATAAATGATAAATTATGATAATTAATTTGACTTATATAGTGCTGTCCGATGGCATACATACCATCCTCACAGTGCCTTGCTAAAGTTTCAAGCGCACCACACATGCACACAAACACACACACAAAATTATAAACAAATTCTTCTTTGATCGCTCGGACCGTTTCCTGTCAATTATGAGCGCAGCTGCGTCATGCTGCCGTTATGTGCCTAACACAATTCTCTCCACCACTGTTGTGTACTGTGTGGGTGGTGGACATATAGGCAGACATGGGTCATCCTTTTTTGATGAACTTGGGTCTGTCCTCCAATGACTATTGCTCTCACTTTGCTAGGCAATGGGTGCCGAATATAACTTTGGTGGAGGGAGTTCATTAACAAGAGAGGTTCTTACCCTTATTCATTTCACTAACTAAGAAATAGTTAGGCCCAGCATGTCCGTCTTTGGCTGGAGAAAATCTTTGTAAGAATTTTTTTGAAAAAAGGCAGGAGAATGGACCGGTTAGGCAGATAGATAGTAGATGACAGTAAGCAAAGGGAAAAAGACAGTCAAAGACTGAAACTAAGACTCTTACTAAGAGAGTGACAAAGTAGAGGAAGTTACATGCACAGAACTTCCAGAAGGTGAGGGAACTATTTGTATGAAAGACCCCCCTGGTATCCCCATGGGGGGGGGGGACAAATAAAATAATGAAATAGGGGACTTAAGTATCAACAGGCACAAAATATTTACAAAAGAAAAAAAGCAAGAACAAACATGAATCGCCTACTGGTACTTCAGCTTGCCTTCATTGGTACGAGAGAAAAACATTAAAAAAACCCAGCTAATTGCACATTTGCAATTTCAAAGAAACAGCATTCAGTACTGGTAATCAAATCCAGCTGATAGCAAGTTTACATTTAATAAGACTACAGGTATAATTATACTTACATTGTAAAATGCAACTAAACCCAGTGTGTTTGTCATTCTCATACCAGGCAATGGCACAGCGGGCCTAGAGATCCTGGAAGATCTGCCTTATGTGGACGCGGTGATTGTGCCCTATGGTGGAGGGGGCTGTCGTGTGGGATCGCTCTAGCCATCAAAAAGCTCAAGCCTAGTGTTAAGGTGTTTGCCTGCGAGGTGGCTACAGCAGCTCCTGTCAAGGCCTCCTTTGAAGCGGGTTAGTTTTGGTACTCTAAGAACTAAACTTCTTGTTTTTCTCCTTCTTTCTTCTGCGTCCCCAGGCCATATGGCCATAGTGAGTAAGGTACGAAAGTGTCCGGTTTTCAGTTTTCACTGGTCTCCCCGCTGCATGCAGCCGACATATATTCTGATTTTGGAGGCGCACAAAGCAGATGTTATTTAGAAGATTTTTTTGAAGGCATGAGTATGGGCCAATAAGTCAGAAAAATAGTAGATGATAGTAAGAGAAGGGAAAGGCAGAGTCAAACAGCATGATAGATTAGAGGAATTAAGTTGCTAGCACAGAACTTCCAGAAGGTGGGTTTTTTCCTTCTTTCATTAGCATGATTATGCATGCAAAGATGCATGCATGCTTACAAGCATCTGTGACGTAAGTGTCCCGCGCGACCCCTCTTTCTTATCTACACCCCCCCCCCCCCCTCTCCTTTTCATTTCTCTGTCCGGCCGCCACTTTAATTGCCATCCACCATCAAAAGAACGCCGATTAAGGCATTTGTCTCTTTGAAGCCCGATTTACCTCCCCTGTCAGCATGTACCACCTACAGAGGTTATCTCCCTCCCCCCCCCCCCCCCCCCTTTATCTCCGTTCCCCATCACGAGAAAGTGAACCCCACAGTCGGCGCCCTTTTAAACCCTTCCTTTTCAATCACGAGAAGGATAGGAATGACGTGATAACAATGTAACCGGCGCGTGATTGTTCGGTACTAGTATGCATAAAATTATAGCATCATCTTGTGACGTGTCAACTGCTATAAACCAACCACAGGCTTTCATTGTTTGAAAGTGAAGGCTATAATTGGAGTAGTGAGAAAAAGTTTTCACACAAGACGCTGAAACCTAGCTGGAGCAACATTGCAGACTCAACCCCTCTCCCAGCCAGTCATAATAAGCCCAACTAGTGAGTATTATTGATGGCTGGTGATTGAGACTTGTTTGTTTGATCCTAGTTTTGATCTAGATCCTATGTTCAATGATGAATAAGGAGTAGATAGATATGTTATTGAAAAGAAGTGGTAAACATTCTATTCTATTTATGTGCACTGATTATTTGTGTGTGTGTGTTTTTGACTTTAACACTTTTGGTACCAGAACCGGATTTTATGCCTACTAACCCTTTTGTCTATTTTTAGTAGGAAACCTGTGGGTTGCAATCTTGCACTTTATGATACCATTCCTTTCCAGGTGTTGGATGGAGAGTGATGTTGGCTTGATCACCTTTTATGTTTTACTGATCTCAGTTTGTTAACTGAAATTCAGATTATGTGTTCTTAGTGCTATTGTACAAGGGAAGCCTTCTAGCCGGTTGGGATTCACTAATTCCCTGCCGACTGAAGCCCCTTGTCTCTAAGCCATAGAGACCTACATCCACCTTCTCCTGTGATTATCAGCAGGGCATCGTGGGCCGGACGATCATCCCGGACTCACAAGCACCAAGACGGGAACGCCGCCAAGACGACCCGCACCCAGAATCCGCGAGGAGACCACGCCTGAACCGTGCCATCCCGCGAAGCCGTAACCGGAACGACTGGGAGCTACTCTCACCTGATGAGCAAGCCCAGCCACCCCAGCACTCGCCGATCACTACGGAGGAACTTGACAACAGCTAAGTCCACCGGACCGCGCAATCATTTGAACTTTCCTCCGGACACTAAGTGACCCTTCCTGCTTGGGGCTAACCTTCTAGAAAGACAAAAGTCTTGTAAATCCTTTCGGATTCCATTGTTTTTTATTCATATTTTGTTTTGGCGCCATTGAGCTGCTTTATTATTATTGTTGCATAATCTTATGCAGATTGTGTGAGTAAATAAAATACAAGTGTCAAATAATCCTGAACCCTTTGGTCAGACTGATGAGAGTGGGAGTCTTGTAATTTCATGTAAAACCCTACTTCTCTCTGTCTGCCATTTAGAGCAATACAACCATACGAGCCAGAACCCGGGCACAAATATAAATTTATTAGATGAAAAGGGGCCGGGAAAGTTGCTCATCTCCCATACCCTAGAGAAGTGGGTTAAAGGCAAATTTTCTACTTGAAAATTTAACACACTAAAAGTCTTCCCTAGAGGCTTAGCCTTTTAACCCATTACCTCGTCACAGCATCTGTGCCCACCCACACTCACGCATATGTGCTCTTGCACACACACAGACACACACACATATATATATACACACACACACACACACACACATTCTTCGTGTATTATTAATTTAAAGTGCAAAACATGTAGGTATGTAACATCAAATATTTGTTCAGAAGAAAGTACAGGTAACACCTTTTCTCTCAAATTCTGATAAGAACTGTTCCAGTCAACTTATGAAAGGCCTTAGTGGTTATGCTGGGTCAAATTATTAACTGTCGAATGCTCCTCTGAACGGTGGAGTGGTATTAAATCTGTGTAATACATGTTTACCAGCTTACATTCAGACAAGGAATTACTAGTTTTATTCTTTGAATAACTCCATTATAATTTGATTCATTTTTGTTATTTTATACACCTAACTGCTTTTATCAGAATTGACTTATTGTTTTTCTCTTTTTTTTCATGGTGAAAAGTTTGAAATCTTGATGTTTGCAATTTTGTTTGTGATGGTGTGCAGGAAAGCCTGTAGCCATTGATCACACTGCCAGTTTCGTAGATGGAATCGGTGGAAAGAGTGTTCTGGAGGAGATGTGGCCCCTAGTTCACCACCTTCTGGAAGGCTCCATAGTTGTCTCCCTGCAACAGGTATCTATGGTTGAAGTCTGTAGGTTTTACAATTGTCATGAAGGTTATGACAAACTCAATGAGCTTTTCTGTGTGAAGCATTTCTTTTATGCTAAGGTGTGTGTGTTAAGTGCAATGTTTATTTGTTTTGGTGTTTTTAGGCAATAATACAAATGTGTATGTTTAGGGTTTTTGTGTGTTCAAGCTTGTTTTTGTTTTTTGTTGTTGGTTTATTTTGTATTGGTTGTATTTCTGTTTTGTTTTGTTTTATGCAATTTAGCAGGTGTTCGTTTCACACACACAAATGGAAAAGAAATAATAGGTTTCTGTATTGGTTAACGTCATTGATGCTTATGAAATACACACTTTTCTTGTTGTAGCCTTTTCTTGTTTATGTCCCATCTGGGCCATACAGTAGCGTTGCTCCCATGCCGCTGATTCCGAGTCCCAACACGCAGCCATGCCCCGGCTTGTTCAGGTAGCAGAACCCAAAATCAGTATTCCAAGTAGAGCGAATCTATGTTAGGCCGTCAGAGGCAACCAACCGAGGAGACACTGCACTGCAGCTGAGTCACTTCGGTGGAGTTCAGTGGAACCTGTACGCAGGACACCACCTACTAAGCCCCCTACTGATGACAATAATGTAACCTCCATATTTATGTCATGATAAAGAATAATGTTTTGCTTTTTTTGTTCCAGGTGGCAGAGGCCTTAAAACTGATGATAGAAAGGAGCCATGTGGTGGCAGAGGGGGCGGGGGCTGCTGCACTGGCTGCAGCGATGACCGGAAAAGCTGGAGAAGGAAACATTGCCTGTGTCATATCAGGTGGAAATATTGACTGTCACAACATTATCCAGATTCTGCAAGGTCAAATTCCAGAACCAAAAGCAAGGACCTAAGTCCTTGCCTTAATGTTATATAACTAAATAGAGGATGCCTTTTGCCATCATATCACTTGCTTTTCTCAACTACTTGTTTTACTCCACATTCAATCAGATTTATCAGAAAACGTAGCAAGAATGGATTTGTGACACACTCGCACACACATTCATGTATGCATTCGTATGTGTTAATGTGGGCGTTTCTCTGTGTGTGTTTGTAATATTATTAGCCAGCCATGAAATGAAGCTGGCTAAAGTTTTCAGTGGTGTTTGTCTCTTTGTTCCTGGCTGGCTGACTGTGTATGTTAACAGTAACACGATAGCATTCAAACGGAGGGACCTAAGACCCTCAGATTTTGCATGCTGACAAGTAGGATATCTAGGCTAAGTTCGAAAATGAAAGTCATTGGTCAAACTCAGGGTCACTGGAACCAAAACTGCTGCCGCACTGGTAGTGATCTAGCGTTTTCACACTCTAGTTTATTAATAAGTTGAGCTATTTCTCGTGCTCAATAAAACGTGCTA
>CM065680.1:79665256-79670256 GCA_017654935.2 Phymorhynchus buccinoides | reverse complement strand
TTGATGTGCCCTATCTTTTGATTGTCTGTTATTTGTTTTGTTCATCAATCAGATTGGCATAGCTGTGGCGCTTTTTGAACTATCATTGTCGTCTTAATCATAATTGTATTTAAAAACATTAATATGCCTGCTTCCAGACCCCAATTTTCAGTCTGTTTTGTCTTCTCTAATTCCCATACCTGTCAAGACCATTGGCACCTTTGTGTGGGTGCCGGTCTCTAAATAGATACCCAGCAACCCTCCCTTCCCCACCTGTTCCCCTTCTTCCCCCAATTGACCATTCCCTCCACTTCTAGTTCTACCCCCTCCCCCTGTATTCCCTAAGGCGCTCTTCCGCAGATCCCCATTTTCTCACTACAGAATAATCAAGTGTGACTGTGTTCACTTATGGGAAGGACGGAGGAAGGAAGGAAAGATGCATTCATTTACACGCAAACAAGAACTGAAGGGACGCAATGCGGCAATGTCACAATGAAAAGCCAACTAGCATGAACTATGAACTTAGGAAAAACGTGGCTGCCGGTCAGCAGTTTCAAACAAGAAAACTAAGCTTTAAATGTTGAAGTTAATGAAAGAGCCAAATTAAACTAATACTGAGAAAAAGCTACAAAGATAATGGTGAGATGAACAACAATCGCACTGTTTACCATCGCACAAACGCTTTCGTGTCGAGTTGAATTGTCGCCATCTTGTTTTCACTCAAGCCTCCGGTTACCGGAGAAAACGGCCCCTGACGAAAACGGCCCTTGTCCTACGAAAACGACCCTACTCGGAAAACCAAAACGGCCATACTGTCAATAACGAAAACCGCCCTACTCAAAATACGAAAACGGCCCTACCTCCACCCTAGTCCCTTCATAACCCCATTAGTTAGGGATTTATTTCGTGTTTGTCCTTTTGGAGTGTAGCTTCCTGGGGAAGAACGTGAAAATTAGTAGCTGCCGGCAGCTGCCTGTAGATATCCCCACCCTAGTCCAGAATTAGGAATGTTTATTTTGTTTGCTGCATCTGATATGTTTCCCCTTTACTGGACCCAAGTAAACTCAAGTACTAGGCCTATAGTGTGATAGCTGATTTTTGTCTCTGCTGTTCATCTTTTTTTTTTCCTCTTCTGATTCTTTTTCTTTGGTCACCGACCCCTAAAGTGTGTGCATTTACTTTTATAAAAAGAATCTCCATGGCCACCACCACAGAAGAAAAAGAAGAAGAAGAACTTATGAAAACGGCCCTTGTCCTGCTAAAATGGTCCTACTCGGAAAACCAAAACGGCCCTACTGTCAATAACGAAAATGGACCTACAAAAACCAAAACGGCCCCGGTGTTTATTATACCCCTGCTTTCCTAGGTAGGGGGTAGGGGTATTCTGGAATCACTGTGTCCGTCTGTCTGTCTGTTTATGTCATTCACACCAATTGCACACACACACACACACACACACACACACACACACACACACACACACACACACACACACACACACACACACACACACACACACACACACACACGCGGCACAAAGGCACACACACATACACACACACGCACGAACTACGCACGCTCACGCACACGCACGCACGCACGCACACGCACACGCACACACGCACACGCACGCACGCACACACACACACACATTATCATCAGAGGTAGCGTCTAGTGCACGTACCAGACCAGATCCAGAACCTCAATAAAAGTGTAAAAGGTAAAATTAAAAATCGCACACACACGCGCGCTCGCTTATACACCTTACACAAATGCAAACTAGCCTGTGCAGGCCCATATGCACGCTGTCATGTGTTGTGAGCCAACGCATAATTTCATGTGGGGACACACACACACACACACACACACGCACGCGCGCGCACGCACGCACGCACGCACGCACGCACGCACGCACGCACGCACGCACGCGCGCGCGCACACACACACACACTCACACACACACACACACACACACACACACACACACACACACACACACACACACACACACACACACACACACACACACACACACACACACACTATCTATCTTTTTCTCATACTCTCTCTCTTGTCTCTCTCTCTCTCTCTCTCTCTCTCTCTCTCTCTCTCTCTCTCTCTCTCTCTCTCTCTCTCTCTCTCTCTCTCTCTCTCTCTCTCTCTCTCTCTCTCTCTCTGTGGATAACAATGGCGATAATGATAAATGGTATGATAAGGAATGTAAACAAGCAAAGAAGAAAGCTTTTAAAACCCTTCGTAGATATAACAGGAATAAAAATTCGGCTACGAAAAAACCCTGCATATAAACGGAAAGAAAATCATACAAAGATCTTCTGAAAATAAAAGAATGGAACTATAAGAGAGACAAAGTACAGAACATTCGGGAAAATATTCATAATTCAAAAGATTTCTGGAATGAAATAAAAAGTTGTAGGGGAAGACGGGGTAAGAAGCGCATGGGCGGGTAAGAAGCCCACCCCAATTATCTCATGAAATGAAGCAAATTTCAGTCTCATTTTGCCCATGAGACGAGCGTTAATGTCTAGCATTCGTCTCATGGGCAACTTTGACTGAAAATTTCTTTATTTCATGAGATAATTGGGGTGGGCTTCTTACCCGCCCATGCGCTTTTTACCCCGTCTTCCCCTAAACCCATAACACTTGTAAAAAAAATAGCATTCCAGAAGAAACATGGTTTAGCCACTTTAATGAACTTCTATATTATAGCAACCCTGACAACCACAACGATCCTGACTTAGACTTTGCCAATCAAGAAGAGAATTTAGACCTAGATGATCTTAACTGCGACATAAGTGAAGCAGAAATCAGAAAGGCTATTAAACACGCAAAGTCGAAAAAGGCCCTGGCCCAGACCAAGTCTTAAACGAAGTTCTTAAATTGTCTGAACCTTTCTTATTAAAATATTTTAACACATTATTTTCTGAGGGTAAGTATCCAAAGGAATGGTAATGGGGAATTATCATACCACTATTTAAGAAAGGAGATCCAGAAAACCCAGGGCATTACCGTGGTAGGCCTATTACTCTTTTAAGTTGTATCAGTAAGCTGTACACGCTTATCCTAAACTCTTGTTTAACAAAATGGGCCGAAAACAACAATATAATACTTGAGTGTCAGGTGCCGGTTTCCATAAAAATTACAGAACAACTGATCATATAGTCACATTGTTTGCTATTGTTCAACGATATCTCGTACAAAAGAAAAAGCTGTATTCGTTGATTTCCAAAAAGCCTTTGACATGGTAAAACGGGGAGTGTTATGGAATGTTATTATAAAAATAGGTGTCAAGGGTAAAATGCTGGATGCTTTAAAAGCAATGTACAATTCCGTACAGTGTTGTATTCGTTCCTCATCATGTTTTACTGAATATTTTGAGTGTTTCCAAGGATTGAAGCAAGGTTGTCTAGCTTCACCTACACTATTTTATTTTCTAATAAACGAATTAGCTGTCTATATAATCAAAAAGGGCACTCATGGAATTCAGCTAAATCCTGAAGCTGTCGAATTATTTCTATTAATGTTTGCAGATAATATCGCTCTTCTGTCCTGTAGGTTTACAGCACCAACTATAACAATCTGCATCAAATTGCCAGCAAGTTTGGTTTGACAGTAAATGTAGATAAGTAAAACATCATAGTTTTTCGAAATGGTGGCCATCTTTCCAAAAATGAGCAATGGCATTTTGATGAACAAAAAATAGAAGTCGTGAACTCTTATAAATATTTAGGTCTTGACTCGGAATTTACTACTCGCTTGAGCTTAAATATTACCACTGGAAAATGAATTACAAAAGCTAAAATATGTGTTATAGAAATATCAAGAACGATGTGGAAACTTGGATGTTCCTCTCCTAATGTATTCTTCAAACTGTTTGATACTAGAGTTGTTCCTATGTTGTTGTATGGTTCCGAGATTTGGGGTGTTCTAGAATTTAATCAAATAGAAAAGGTCCATCTTTTTGCATGCAAGCATTTTTTTTAAATGTAAGTTTACATAGGGGAAGACGGGGTAAAAAGCGCATGGGCGGGTAAGAAGCCCACCCCAATTATCCTACACAAATTTATGTATCTATGCCATGGAGAACTGAATCGCTTGTTCTTGCTAAAGTTAGATGCATTGCTTTCTGGTTAAGGTTATGTACTTTACCGAATGACAGATGTGCAAGCATATATGGCATATACCACATGCTGAAATCACTCGATAAACAAGGGAAAATCACATGGGTTACTCATGTACAAAAAATATTCTGTGTACATCGGGTTTTACTTATGTGTGGTTTTCTCAAGGAGTTGGCAACCCTAAGGCTTTCTTTAATGAATTCAAACAAAGACAAACAGACTGCTTTTTGCAACAATGGTCAGAAAAAATTGAATCAAGACCTTTACTGTTTTTTCAAAAGTGCGTTAGGGCCAGAAAAGTATTTTGATGTAATAATCTCAAGATATGCCCGTAACATGTTCATACGATTTAGACTATATACTAGGCGTTACTGAACTGAAAAGTAACAGATTTAGATATACTTCAGATGTTCGTTCACTATTGTGTCCTTTATGTACCCATTCCCCAGATGATTAAATACACTTCCTTTTCTTTTGCCCGGCTTATGATGATCGCAGATATAAATGTATAACTAAAGTCAATCTAGATCGTTTTAAATTCCAAAAGCTATCTATCCTTAACCCATTCACCGCCAACGTAGCATTGTTGCACCACAATGATTTAACACCCATGTCACTAAAAGGCATCAAAGCAGGGTCTGTTATCCAAAGACCCTATTCTCTTCATTTTGGGAGGTAAGGATAGGCCTTACTTTAAATATGTCACAGAAGAATCCCCACTATTACAGACAGATTTGTTTCTCTATCCAGGTAAGTTTAATGGATTTTTTTTGCTGAAAAATGGCTGGCGGCGAAAGGGTTAAATCGGAAAATGACGAAGTAATCCTTCAACTTGCAAAGTTTAGGGGCCTGTGTTTTATGCATTCAAGCATAGGAGATCAC
>CM065680.1:79660256-79662756 GCA_017654935.2 Phymorhynchus buccinoides | reverse complement strand
AGAGAGAGAGAGAAGAGAGAGAGAGAGAGAGAGAGAGAAAGAGAGAGAGAGAGAGAGAGAGAGAGAGAGGGACGGAGGGAGGGAGGGAAGGAGGGGAGGGGCTAAGCTGTAGTTTAGAAACCGCGAGGTAATCAACTAAATTTTCATTGTTCCCTTGTCTTTGAAGATTAATCACAGCTGTGTTGATAATACCTGCTGGAGAACTTCACAAATTCCAAATGGCGGAGGACCCCCAAAACTAACGATATAATATAAAGGAAGGGTAGAATATAGCGTTTGGAAACGATCCGTGCTTTTGAAAGCGAGATCGTGTATTGACATTGCAAAGAAGGCGTAGGCTACCTCTCCGCAGGTAAAAGGGAAGGGGATAGAATAGAAGATCCACTGTCCTATTGAGTTTCTTCAGACCGTTGATTTGTGTATGAGAACCGTTGACGTTCGGTGCAGATTGTCATCCGTATCCCCGTGGTAAATGGTCCCAGGGATTAATTTAACAGGCTCTACTTCACGTTGCGGTGAAAGCGAAAATTCAATTACAGTGGAACTCCGCTTAACGGGAACCTCAGTATTGCGGACACCTCAGTAATCCGGACAGTTTTACTCAGTCTCTCTCCTTCTTATTCATCGCTAAAAGAGCCATCAGTATAGCGACCACCTCACGATTACGGACAGTTTGGGCCAGTCTGTAGGGTGGTCGCAATTCTGAGGTTCCACTGTAGGCCTATATTGCTACAGTGTTCTGTCCGTTTCTTTTCCTCTTGTTAATCAGGCTTAGTTGGAGCTCCAACATCCTTCTGACTATTATATTAATTTAGGCCTATACCCATCAAGTTGCACCGATGTGCTAGCGTAAGCTTACAAGATTTTACCCTTGGTTGAAAACTGATATGCTTTCTAAAACGCATGCTGAACGATGCATACTATAATTTCTACAAGACGTTATTGTAATTAATTACATTATTTACCATTTTGGAAATAATATTTTGGGATATTGGTATATTCTATTCGGGCTGTTCCCACCTGGAGAGAGTGTCGCCGCAACAGCAGCGCCACCCAGAAAAAAAATCAAACCAAGGCAATATTTTTGTAAAGCTCACAGATTCTTGAAAATGTTGGCTGAAGACGGGTGAACTTATTCAGTGTTCTATGGCGTAGTGTGATAGAACGTACAGCTTTTGACAATCTGTTTTGATACTCCCCCGAAATAAATCATACAAGCATAACCATGGAATTTTATTAGTGGATAGATAGGGACAGCAGAGAAAGTTTTCAAGCTACCAGAGAAATAATATCCCAACCACGAGAGTTTGATTCAACATTTGATTATTAACTCTAAAAAGGAAAGTATTTAACCATAAGATACCCCGGCATGTTTAGCATTGAAACATAAAATGACATGCTGTATAATACTCCGGGTACGCTTATTATGGGAGCATAAATGACACGCCATATAATGTTCCAGATACATGTTGCTTGGGGGCATAAATGACACGCCATATAATGTTCCAGATACGTGTTGCATGGGAGCACAAATGACACGCCATATAATGTTCCAGATACGTGTTGCTTGG
The DNA here is from genome assembly GCA_017654935.2 of Phymorhynchus buccinoides. Taxonomy (NCBI): domain Eukaryota; kingdom Metazoa; phylum Mollusca; class Gastropoda; order Neogastropoda; family Raphitomidae; genus Phymorhynchus; species Phymorhynchus buccinoides. The sequence goes on along the minus strand of CM065680.1, from coordinate 79,661,185 downwards.
GAACATAAATGACACGCCATATAATGTTCCAGATATGTGTTGCTTGGGAACATAAATGACACGCATATAATACTCCGGGTATATTTTACACGGGAGCACAAATGACACGCCGCACCGGTTCCTGACAGGTAGCGGGTTTGTTCGATCTTTTGGTCCATGTATTCTATAAGAAAACACTGCTTACAGCAATGCTGACTGTTTGCACTGGCCATTCAGTGTCTGCTTTCTAATCTAACTTGAATCAAACTTGTGGATGATTATTTTCTTTATTATTTATTTTTCATTATTAGCCTACTCGTGTAATCATGTGATTCGCTGGACTCTTTTTGTGGGTTTGCTAAAACCAGTTTGGCATGAAAAAGTAATTGATTTTTTTCTTTCTTGAGACGAATAGAGTCAATAATAATATGGAGAAAGAAGAATGAGTTCAATACTCTAGCACTGCATTTCTGTCACATGAAATATCTAAATTGAAGATTGATATCCAGGAAAGTGTAAGAATCTAGAGAGTAACCCTTTGAAAAACGAAAACGATTCGTGGTATAATATTTATATGAAACTTGGTTAAGAAAAGAGAAAGAAAGAACAAAATAAAAATAAAAACCCATCTGCACAATGTTGCTAAGAACGCAAACATTTCGTGTGTCTCATGCACGAATATGAAACTTGAGTGGGTAAGAACCAGTTTGCAGGTGGGTGAAACTTCTGGCAAAAGTGTGAGCTTTTATTTCGGGTTTGTTTGATCGATTGGGGATTGAGTGATCGATCTATTGGCTTCCATTCGATACACATATTTCCCATGGTGTCGTGAAAGAAGATTCAGAATTGTTTATTTCAGTGTCTTCGTCGTCAACTGATCAGCATCGAGCTTGTGCGGTTGTTAACTTGTTTGTCCGGTGAGCCTTGAATGTGTGTTCTGCTTTCAAGTT
>CM065680.1:79652756-79655256 GCA_017654935.2 Phymorhynchus buccinoides | reverse complement strand
AAATAAAGAAAATTTCAGTCAAATTTGCTCATGAGACGAATGCTAGACATTAACGCTCGTCTCATGGACAAAATGAGACTGAAATTTGCTTCATTTCATGAGATAATTGGGGTGGGCTTCTTACCCGCTCATGCGCTTTTTACCCCGTCTTCCCCTAATACTTGCGACCTGGTATGGTTTGTTTAGAGGTTCTTGAAAACACTGTGTAAAGATAGGCTTATTATTACCAGATTCAAATATGTCCAGGTGAATGAGTTTATACTTCGTCTGCGTTCACAGGCCATAAGGCCATAGTGGGTGAGGTACGTATGTGTCCAGTTTTCAGTTTTTGCTGATCTCCCCGCTGCAAACAGCCGACACATTCCGATTTCGGAGGCGCTCAAAGGAGAAAATCAGTTGGAAGATTTAAAAAAAAAAAGGCAGGAGAATGGGCCAATAAGTCAGAAGGATTGTAGATGACAGAAAGCAAAGGGAAATGGCAGTGTCAAAGAGAGTGACAGATTAGAGGAAGTTACAAGCACTGAACTTACAGAAGTTGGGGGAACTATTTGTACGATAGAACCCCAGGTATTAGGAGTGAATGAGTTTTAAAAATTAAAAATATACGTTTGAGGTATAAGTTTACAAGCAAACAAACAGAAACGGAGTAGATAAACAAACAATGATGAACACATGGCGGAAGTAACGCAACAACAATATCAAAAACCAAGCAATGTGTAGTAAGTCATTCGTGTCCGACAATGACCCCCAACTATCAGAGGAGGCAACTGCTGTTTTGGAAAGATGGGCTGAAAACTTTTATAGTTGAGCTAGCTTGCCCAGAAAACATCCTTACTCTCTCAGACATTAAGAGTACGGGACAGTTGGCCTCCGACTAATTCCCAAGGCTGCAGCACTAAGAGTGAACGCAAATTACTTCTAGTTTGAGAGTCATTATCATTCACAAAACGCCAAGCTTCGGGTTCCTGGGGAAAATCAGTTACGTTTAGCTATCACTCTCACTTTACTAAAGGCCCAAATTTGAGGCTTATGTTCTCCCCGTGCGGATACTGGGGGATCTTTCGTAAAAATAGTTCCCACACCTTCTGGAAGTTCTGTGCTTGTAACTTCCTCATATCTAACACTATTTTCCCTTTGCTCTCTGTAATCTACTATCTTTCTGATGTATTGGCCCATTCTCCTGCCTTTTTTCTAAAAGCGATCTTCCAAATAAGCTTCTTCTTTGAGTTCCTCCGAAAGTGGAATGTGTCGGCTGAATGCAGCGGGGAGACCAGTGAAAACTGAAAACCGGACACGTATTACGTAGCCCCACCCATGATGGCCTCATGGCTTGGGACCGCAGAAGAAGAAGAAGAGGGTTACGTTTTGAGCCATTTAAGAACTGGGTTAAATAAACATCAGTAACATAAACAACTTCTAATACTCATTCACAGGATCACTGAAAACAGCAGCAACAACAACGACAACGTGTGACTGAACACAGAGAGCAACCAACCCCCACCCACTCCCCTACCCCCACCTTAGCCCTTTCTCTATTCCAACCCTCCACCCAGTTCTCCCCCTTCCCTCAGCCATCCTCCTCATCACGATGAGTCGCCTTGCTGGCCGTGAAGATGAGCTGCTGACCCCTCGCATGTCCCACATGGGCAACCGGTCTCTGGAGTACCAAGTGGACATCAAGGACGTGCAGTTCAACCACACTGGACGCTACTTCGTCAAGATGACCATTCAGAGCCTCCACACCAGGGACTATTCCCAGGTAGGTTATTACATGTATATGTATGTTACGCCCAATCCATGATAATGCCCATTTCATGAAATGGACAAAATGGTTTGCCCAGTTCGTGAAATAGCCAATTTATAATTTGCAATTGAGAAAAGCAATATGAATGAAAAATAGTTTTTGTTCATTAGCACACATAGATCAAGAATTGGTTCAAACGAATGAGAAATCTCATCTGTAGATGAGTTAAAATTATTTTATTCAGACTTAATTTGATAAAACGTTTGATTCAACATGTGGCTCAGGCATGCCCCAGCTTAGCATCGGGTCGAGTTGGGGGGCAAGGTAGGGGTGAAAATACAATGTAGAAAAGTGTGATACCATTGAATCAATCTTAATCAACACCTGTGTGAATGGGGATTCAAAATTGTGATATACATTGTCCATTTCATAAATTGGGCAAAGCATTTAGCCCATTTCATGAAATAGGCAATTTCATGGATTGGGCGTAACATATACAACACAGCACAAGGACGTGGGCATTCTTTGTTTCTGCAGCAGGTGCCACTGTCTTCTTCTGCTTTCACCTTATCCTCTTTTTCTTCGGCGATGAAAGTTCGTTTAACGTCCTCCGGCCTGGAACAGGCACAAGTGGGACATTAATAACTATAAAGATGATGGGACGAATTTTGAGGTACTGCAATACCAGGAAAGTCCCGAAGTTTAAAAACATATTAATTAAGATAGTTATTCGCCTTGGCATGAGGCTGTGTCAGA
>CM065680.1:79640256-79645256 GCA_017654935.2 Phymorhynchus buccinoides | reverse complement strand
TGAAATTTTCTTTATTTCATGAGATAATTGGGGTGGGCTTCTTACCCGCCCATGCGCTTTTTACCCCGTCTTCCCCTATGACACATCCAGGGAACCGCTGCACAGAATGCACCTCAAGATACGAACGGCAATATTTTGTCGAACATATCTATACAGTGCTGATTAACTCGAGGGGTGAATGCCAGAACTGCATATCTGTGTTCTTTATTCCTTTTGAGATAGACCGTTCTGGCAGGCACCCCTCGAATATTTTTGTGAATGGACAATTAAACATCCAGTAATATCTGAAAATTTGGATTCACTGTCTTCGTATATGCTTACGTGTTTGTGTAGGTCTATTTTGTAGCCTGTTTCCATTTTGTTCACATTCGCTTGTGACCCCATCCTCCCCCTCCCACACACAAAATGTTTTTATACTAAAAAGGCTTATGTGAATGCATGACTGTGTGTGTGTGTGTGTGTGTGTGTGTGTGTGTGTGTGTGTGTGTGTGTGTGTGTGTGTGTGTGTGTGTGTGTGTGTGTGTGCGCGCGTGTGCGTGTGCGTGCGTGCGCGTGCGTGCGCGCGCGCGTGTGCGTGCGTGCGTGCGTGCGTGCGTGCGTGCGTGTATGTGTATGTGTGCGTGCGTACGTGCGCCGTTCGTCGGTGACAGATCGACCTGGAGAACCAAAAGAAGAAAGCGGAAAGTCAGAGAGATGAGCAACCCCCTCCACCCCGCCGCCACCCCCCTGTCATCCACTCCCCGCCCCATAAGCCCCACCCCCCGATAGCCACGCCCACCAGTGCCTGGGGGGACAACGTGTCCCTCAATCTACCCAAGTCACCCACCCCTCCTCCTGCGTCTGACGGCAAAGGGGTAAGAAGTACAAAGAACCGTAGTCATTGTGAACATCGTTTCTTTGGATGGAGGAAGCTAAGGGGCAAAGTTACAAATACTATGATTGGATATGTTACAATAAACTGATATAGGGGAAGACGGGGTAAAAAGCGCATGGGCGGGTAAGAAGCCCACCCCAATTATCTCATGAAATGAAGCAAATTTCAGTCTCATTTTGCCCATGAGACGAGCGTTAATGTCTAGCATTCGTCTCATGGGCAAATTTGACTGAAATTTTCTTTATTTCATGAGATAATTGGGGTGGGCTTCTTACCCGCCCATGCGCTTTTTACCCCGTCTTCCCCTAGCTCTGCCCGTAGAGATTTTTCCTGCGCTTTAAAGGAAAAAGAAAGTAAACGAAGTTGATGTAGGCAATGCGAAAAATGACTGTTGTTAACTCCGAACTTTAGTGTATAATTTTGTTCATAATTTGCTGTCATGTAAGAAACAAATGATCAAAAGAAACAGATACTCAAAATCCCAGTTTTGAACCGGGATCCAACTTAACTCTACAAATTTATGGACTACTGATTTAGAGGGAGAATATGCCTACATGATCAGGTCCTCTCCCAGTGAATCAGAAGCTTGGAAGACCTCCTGCCTTTTCCTGTCACTTAAGTTTCTTTATCTTGTTTTTAATGTTGTTTTTAATTCACAGTTCAAATATTTTATTTCATTTCATTGATTTTTTTTGTATCAGTTATCGGACTCGCCATTGCCGGAATACAACCACAGCCACTTTAGTCTATCCATTTCTTTATCTTGTTTTTCATTCACAAGCCCAATATTTTATTTCATCTCATTGAATTTTTTTGGTCAGTTATCGGACTCGCCATTGCCGGAGTACAACCACAGCACGTACAGCGCCAACCCTGGATGGCGTCACACCGCGCGTAAAGGCAACGAGCAGTTTGACGTCATTGTGCACGGCGCCAGTGCTCTCCCTTCCCCACGTGGAGGGCACGCGCCTCTGCCTTACGTCACGCTGTGAGTGACAGTATGTGTGGAAGAACATTTCAATTAAAAAATAAGCAATATTTATATTAATATGTAGCTATGTGTGCGCATTCTTTTTGTTGTTGTCTTTCTGGGACGGTATTCATGTCGAGATAGCATGAGACTTAGCATGATGCTAACTTAGAAGCTCTTCCAAAAGTCCTATTAAATCCTATAGGACATTGGAAGAGCTTCTAAGTTAGCATCATGCTAAGTCTCATGCTATCTCGACATGAATACCGTCCAGTCATCTTCCAAGGCCCAAAGAGGAGTAAAAAGATAAGATCATTTAATCGAACTGAATTGAACCATGTATGTATGTAGGGGAAGACGGGGTAAAAAGCGCATGGGCGGGTAAGACGCCCACCCCAATTATCTCGTGAAATAAAGAACATTTCAGTCAAATTTGCCCATGAGACGAATGCTAGACATTAACGCTCGTCTCATGGGCAAAATGAGACTGAAATTTGCTTCATTTCATGAGATAATTGGGGTGGGCTTCTTACCCACCCATGCGCTTTTTACCCCGTCTTCCCCTATGTGCGTCAAATATTTATTTTAAGAGGGCTACTGTGTCTGTTTATATTTATTTTTTTCAGTCTTCCTTTCTTTCTTATATATCTTACAAAAAGAATGTTAGCCGCAACTGATAATCTAAGGAGCTAAAGAAGAAGAAGAAGAAGAAGAACATACAAGAGAGAGGCATAACTGTCACCTTGCTGGATATAGCTTCAATGTTAAGGGCCAGTCACACGTCCGCTAAAATCGTACGACTGTACGACACGATTCAATCACGTGGTCTCCAAGAACAAACATTAATGTGATTCGCGCTTCGAGATCACGTGATCGAATCGTATCGTACAGTCGTGCGATTTTAGCTGACGGGTGGCTGACCCTTTATACCAAGTTATGTTTATAGGCAGGTTGTGAAAAAGGGATGGAGATTGCGTCCTCAAGGCCAGATAAAAATCGATTTATAGAATTGTACAAAAATGTCATCGTTGCTTCATTATTAAGTTAACACCCTTTCTTCCGAATGTCTTATGAAAACCTTTGAATACAACATTTTACGGTTGCCAGGAAAACAAAACACGATGATGACGTAGGCTTGAAGGCGCGCGCCAAAACGCACGCGTCAGTGAAACCCACGCACGTGCCTTCCTGGGAGGAAATGCTCTCCGTGGAAATTGACGACGCCAAGGCGGAAAATGAAGGTGAAAAAGAAGAAGATGATGATGATGATGGAGAAGATGATCATGACGAAGAAGAAGAAGAAGAAGAGGAGGAGAAGATGGTTGATGATTATGATGATGATGATTATGATGCTGATGCTGCTGCTGCTGCTGCTGCTGATGATGATGATGACTTCAACGACTACAATGATGATAACGCCAAGATGATTATGGTGGTGTTTAGGTGGATCTTAACTATGGTGCTGACAATGATGATGCTGACAACAATGTCAACGACGTCTATGGCAAGAGTGGTCACAACAATGACGATGATGATGATGCTCTTTATTTTAAAGAGTTCGCACAAAAGTTACTGTCCCAGTAACCAAGAATACCATGGCCACTATCAAATAATGCTTTTAGATAAACCTTAATCCTACCTGAATAACAGAGCCACCTCATTTTTTGTACTGAACTGCTTTTTTAAAAAGAAATCAATCTCATCTGCATAATAAAACCATCATGGAAACGTACGTTATACTTTTGATTATTTCAATCGATTCGAATTCCTGTCCAGCTCTGGTGCTGTCAGTGGGGGACGCAGTGTCCAAGCAAGGCCTGGTCAAGTACCATGTACCTGTAGCCAACCTCAAGCCCTTCCACCAGTACCATCTGGAGATGCTCATGGTAAGAATACGAGTACGAATGGTTTAATCTGCTCATGGACATCTGCCTATTTATTATAGGTAGGCCTAGTTACATTCTTTCCGTTAGCATCGCGCGCGCGCATGAACAATGAGCAATGAACAATGAACAAAAGTTTAATTTATACAGGCCACCGGCCCTTAGAAATGCCAAAGTCATATAATATAAGTGTATCAAATATTGATAATGCGCACATGTGTTCAAATATTGTTAATGCGCACATGTGTGTGTGTGTGTGTGTGTGTGTGTGTGTGTGTGTGTGTGTGTGTGTGTGTGTGTGTGTGTGTGTGTGTGTGTGTGTGTGTGTGTGTGTGTGTGTGTGTGTGTGTGTGTGTGTCTGTGTCTGTGTCTGTGTGCTTTTCATTACGAAGAATTACATACTGTTATTACGAACACACTTCGTACACAGATAATAATAATGAATTACATTATATAGTAGATGCAAGGATCTGTTCAAAGAAGAATAGTCATAAGCGTTGGATCTATGCAAAAATGATGGAGGAGTAGAATTGCTAAGATGATAATGAAATCCACGTGAGTTGGCGGGACAAGAGAGAAAGAGGGAAAAGGGAGAGGAAGGGAGGGGGAGAGTTGGGGTAGGGTGGACTAGGGGCGTTGAGTACTCGCTAACAAAACTTAATTATCACCATCTCCAGTTCTCCCCTTACCATTTGCTTTTATCACCATCTCCCTCCCCGTGGGGATACAGGGGGGTCTTTCGTAAAAAATAGTTCCCCCACCTTCTGGAAGTTCTGTGCTTGTAACTTCCTCTAATCTGCCATTCTCTTTGACTCTGCCTGTTTCCTTTGCTTTCTGTCATCTACTATCTTTCTGACTTATTGGCCCATTCTCCTGCCTTAAAAAAAAAATCTTCCAAACAATTTTTCTCCTTTGAGCTCCTTGGAAATCGGAATGTGTTGGCTGTACGCAGCAGGGAGACCAGTGAAAAATGAAAACCGGACACATATGTATCTTAACCATTATGGCCATATGGCCTGAGAACGCAGAAGAAGAAGAAGAAGAAGAAGAATCACCATCTCCAGTTCTCCCCTTACAATTTGCCTGTATCACCATCTCCAATTCTCCCCTTGCCATTTGCTTTTATAGAAGAAGAATCACCATCTCCAGTTCTCCCCTTACAATTTGCCTTTATCACCATCTCCACTTACCCCAGTGCTTTTCTTTCATATTTCTTTCTGTGTACGAAGTGAGTCCCCTTTGTGTTTACAGCCTGCCCAGAACACAGGAGGTG
>CM065680.1:79635256-79637756 GCA_017654935.2 Phymorhynchus buccinoides | reverse complement strand
GTTTTTAGGATCAGTTATGATAATACAAGTAATACATGGCTTGGGGTTGTTCTTTTTTTAATAAAAAATAAATAAATCTGGATCATCATTGGATCTGGACATAGCTTACCGATGAATCTTTACGTTGACTCAAAGCGCAAAAGGACCAAGTCTTAAAGCCGCACCAGGGGTATCAAAAGGAGGGAGGCGCGAGGCGTGATTACGCCTAATTAGACGTTAAGCCAACCATTGAGAGAGAGAGGCGTATTCTACATTTAAATCGCTGCGCACTACAGAGACTTCTTCTTCTTCTGCGTTCCCAGGCCATATGGCCATAATGGGTAAGATACGTATGTGTCCGGTTTTCAGTTTTCACTGGTCTCCCCGCTGCGTACAGCCGACACATTCCGATTTCGGAGGAGCTCAAAGGAGAAAGATTATTTGGAAGAATGTTTTGAAAAAAGGCAGGAGACTGGACCAATAAGTCAGAAAGATAGCAGATGACAGAGAGCAAAGGGAAAAGGCAGAGTCAAAGAGAGTGGCAGATTAGAGGAAGTTACAAGCACAGAGCTTCCAGAGGGTGGGGGAACTATTTTTGCGAAAGACCCCCGGTATTCCCACTAGGAGACTACAGAGACACTTCACCCTTCTTTTTTCCCTGTTGTGCGCCCGTTGTGCGAGCAACTGCGAAGCATAACTTGTCTGACGAGCGAAACCCGATCCCTGGGATCGGATGTTTTGCCTTTAAGTCTATGGAGACCAATTACCTGCCGTTGTTTTGCCATCTCCCCTTACACCTGTCAATTCATTCTCTAAAGATTTTTTTTTTTTTTTTCTTCCACTGCAGAAGTGACACTCTTCATGTTCAGCCGAGAAATGCAGGGGTGGGGGTGACCAGTGTCACCTTCCCAAACCCCCACCCCTCCTCCTTCAACGTGCCCCAACAATCCTACTATGGGTACCCGCAGGTGAGAGAGAGAGAGAGAGAGAGAGAGAGAGAGAGAGAGAGAGAGAGAGAGAGAGAGAGAGAGAGAGAGAGAGAGAGAGAGAGAGAGAGAGACAGAGAGAGAGAAAGAGAGAGAAGAGAGAGACAGAGAGAGACAGAGAGAGAGAGAACACAATTAAAAACAATGAACAATGAACACTGGTTTACTGAACCGGGCCATCTGCCCATGTCAAAGGGTGGTAGAGAGAGAGAGAGAGAGAGAGAGAGAGAGAGAGAGAGAGAGAGAGAGAGAGAGAGAGAGAGAGAGAGAGAGAGAGAGAGAGAGAGAGAGAGAGAAAGAGATAATAAATGATCGAACGAACGAATTATTTATATAGAAGGTAATAGAATAAGAAAAAAGGCCTATACGCTTTTTTTTCTCGTGTGTGATTGGGTATTGAGTGTGATTGTGTATGTGTGTGCAATTAATTCTACTGATAGGCTTTTGCACTTGAGTGCATGAATGATTGACTGTGGGTTTTTTTGGTATGTGGTCAAGCGTGCACATGCTTGTGTAGGCCTATCTGTGTATGTGTGTTAGTGTGTGTTTTAGTGCACGTGTATGTGTGTACACGCGCATGTGTGTATGCGAGTGTGTATGTGTGACAGTGTGTATGTGTGTATGTGCGCGCGCACGTCCCTTTTCCTTAAATCCTTTTGGCCGATAGAGTGGGGACGTACCCTGGACAAGGCATCTCCACAATAAACAAATTTTAGCCCAGCCCGCCGGAATAGCATCTGCCCCCTCTGCTATCTGGCAATCATGGATGGAAAGGACTGACTAGTATACATTTGGTGTCATCATCATCATCATCATCACCATCATCATCATCATCATCATCATCATCATCATCATCACCATCATCATCATCACATCATCACCACCACCACCACCACCACCACCACCATAAACGAGTATACTTTTTGTGTGCCCAGATCAGTCTGGTTGGTCGTCCAGCGGAGCAGCCCCGGTGGAACCACCCCTACCTGTTCTGCGACAGCCGAGAGAAGGCTACCATGTTCACCCCCTCTGCCGCCCTCATCCTAGAGTACCACGTGGCTAACAAGGGTTAGTATTTGTTCGTTTCTCTGTTTGTCCGTCTGTATGTCTGCCTCTCTGCATCAGTCTGTTTGTATATCATGTGTTGTGACAGCCGAGAGTTTGCCACCATGTTCACCCCCTCTGCCGCCCTCATCCTAGAGTACCACGTGGCTAACAAGGGTTGGTATTCGTTTCTCTGTTTGTCCGTCTGTATGTCTGCCTCTCTGCATCAGTCTGTTTGTATATCATGCGTTGTGACAGCCGAGAGTTTGCTACCATGTTTACCCCATCTACCACCCTCATCCTGGAGTCGCTAACAAGGGTTGTTAATAATTTTGTTCGTTTCTCTATCATCTTCATCATCGTGATCATCGTCGTCTTTGTAGCCTTCGACGTCGTTATCGTCATCATCGTTCGTCGTAGTCGTTGATATCAGCATCGCCGTTGTTGTTCTTTTTCATCGTCGTTGTTGATGTCGTCGTCGTCATCATCAT
>CM065680.1:79620256-79632756 GCA_017654935.2 Phymorhynchus buccinoides | reverse complement strand
TCCGGTCTCTTTTCCCTATATGAGTAATGAGGACAGAAACACTGGTTATGTCCCTTTGAAACGTGACACATTTTACACATCGATAGGCCAGTTGAATTCTCCGTTCAAGTTCCAGTCCGAGTTTTTGGATAGCCTCCACTGTGAATAGTGTACACGTCCCCACTAACGATAACTCTATCAGCCCGGTTCGCCGAGCTTTTAAGTAATCCATCTTACCCTTTAAGAATATCTTTGGTTTGGTGCTTGTAGCTACATTGTTTGCCTGTGAAGTATGTTTATACAAAAGAAGTGAAATAGATGTCTGTATTATTTAGGTCTATGTTGGGTTTTTTAAAATTTATATATGCCTACCGTTGGTATGGTACTCATACTGATCATCACTGATGTAAGTATGGCGCTTGTGCATTGTTTGTTTGCCTGTGGAAATCGATTTACATAAAAGAAGTGAAATAGATGTATGTATCATTTAGGTCTATGGTTTTTTTTTAAATATTTACATATGCCTACCGTTGGTATGGTACTCAAACTGATCACCACTGATGTGCGTCTGGTGCTTCTGCATTGCTTGTTTGTCTGTGAAAATATGTTTACAAAAAAGAAGTGAAACAGATGTATATATCATTTAGGTCTATGTGGGGTTTTTTAAATTTATATATGTCTACCGTTGGTATGGTACTCAAACTGATCACCACTGACGTAAGTCTGGTGCTTGTAGCTACATTGTTTGTTCGCCTGTGAATTATGTTTATATGAAAGAAGTGAAAAATATGTTTATATCATTTAGGTCTTTGTTTTTTGTGGGGTTTTTTATATATGCGTACTGTCGGCATGGTGCTCAAACTGATCACCACTGATGTAAGTCTGGTGCTTGTAGCTACATTGTTTGTTTGCCTGGTATGTTTATATAAAAGAAGTGGAAAATATGTCTATATCATTTAGGTCTATGTTAGTTTTTGTTTTAAAATGTACACATGCCTACCGTTGGTATGGTACTCAAACTGATCACCACTGATGTAAGTCTGGTGCTTGTGCATTGCTTGTTTGCCTGTTGCTTTGTGAATATAATGTCTATATCATTTAGAATGAATTAAAGTTTATGTTTAACGTCCTCCCGGTGGCAAAGGATACATATGGGACATTACTATCAGTACAGATATCATTTAGGTCCATGTTCTTATTTATATAAGCGTGCCCTTGGTACGGTACTCTAGCTGATGACCTCTGATGTAAGTCTCGTTATTTGTTTGTCTGTTGCTTTGTGAAAATATACGAGATGTAAAAAAGGTGACAAATTATGTCTATATCATTTAGGCCTATGTTTTTATTTATATATGCGTACTGTTGGCATGGTAATCAAGTTGATCACCACCTATGTAATTATAGTATTTGTACATTGTTGGTCTGTTGTTTTGTGAATATGTACCCCCAAAAAGAGAGACGAAATATGTCTATCATTTAGGCCTATGTTTTTATTTAAGGCCTATGTATTCTTACTGTTGGCATAGTAAGATTACTCAGACTGGTTTCATGTTTATCCACATTCAAAATATGGTGAGGTTTTTCATCACAGACTTGTATTCAATTTTCTCCCTTCTAACAGGAACCAGATACTAACCAGATACTAATTCATCAAAATCAGTAGGACTATTATAACAAAAGAAAATGGGCAAGATTTAAAATAGATTATCCTTGTCTTGTTCTTCTTTGGTTTCATTTTTTGTTCTTCCTTTTTTCCTCTTCCTTCTTCTCTTTCTTGTCTTTTTTCCTATTTTCCTCTTCCTTCTTCTCTTTTTCGTCTTTTTTCGTCTTTCTTTTCCTTTTCATTCTCCCTCGTCTTCTTCTTTTACTTTTCATCTTCCACGTCTTATTTTGTTTCTTCCCTTTCTTCTTCTCCTCGTCCCCGATCCTCTTTCCTTTTCTCCTCCACTCCTAATTCTTCTTCCTTTCTTCCTTCTCCTGCTCCACTTCCCCACTTCCTTCTTCTTTCTTCTTCTCCTTCTTCTTTGTTTCTCCTCCTGGTCATCTTCCTTCCTTCTTTCCCTCCTCCATTCCTTCTGTCCTGTCTCGCAGCAACCAGAAAGCATGGTGGTCATGAGCAATCTGGACAATCTGCCAGCCGTTCGCCTGCATGCCACCGACGGCGCCAACCACGCCCCAGACATTCTCAGCCTCGGAGAGGGGGGGTTGGGGCAGTTCTTGGAAGATGGGGTAGGGGAGGGGGTGGGGGAAGAAGGAGAAAGGAGGGGTGGAGAGATGGAGGGGTTGCCCAGAGAGGAGGAGGTGGTGAACAGTCCCCGGGGAACGGAGTCCTTGCTGGATGAGCTGGAGCCCCCTCCCCACCACGGTCGACCCCGAAGGCCTGATTTGGTGAGTTGTTCATTTGTTGTTGAAGGGATGAGAGAGAGAGAGAGAGAGAGAGAGAGAGAGAGAGAGAGAGAGAGAGAATTGAATTGAATTGAATTGAATGAATTTTATTTATAGAGGGTAATAGAATAAGCAATAACATGCTTTTTTACATCCAGCCCTCTGAAAAAAAAACCCAACCAACCACAAATAAAAAAGTTGAAATGGAAAAGGAAAATGAGCACAGACAATAATATAAGAATGCAAAATACAACCCTATATAGTAGAACAACAATAACACAATCAAACCTAATATTATTAACAATACTCATTTTGAACGTGCATAAATTAAGAGTAGGCCTAAGCACATACTCACGGAGAATAAAACCAAAATAATCCTACGTACTTTTCATACTCATCTTTAACATGTGCACAAATTTAGAAGTGCACAAACACATATTAAAACCAATCCTAATCATACTTTACATACTCATCTTAAAAGTGTACTTATTTGAACGGACAATCATGCATGTAATAAAATCAAACCTAGCTCTACTTTACCTACTCATCTTAATTAACATGCACAATTTTAAGTGTAAATATGTGTACACATAACAAAATCAAACATATTCCTATATTACATTATTCATACTTAACATGCACAAATTAAGAAGTAAATACACACACGTGACAAAAGCAAACCTATTCATGTTTTTATAATGTGTATGCACATATTAAAAACTAAGCACATACAATGACGAAATTAAGCCTAAACCTACTTTACATACTCGTCTTTAACATGCACAATTTAAATTTAAACAAACACAGATTATAAAATCCAGCCTAAAACCACTGTAAATACTCATATTTAGCATGCACAAATCAAAGCATAAACACATACACGTACATGACAAAAAAACACCAAATCCTATTCTACATACTCATCTTTAACGTGCACACATTTAGAAAGAAACACATATGTGACAAAATCAAACCTAATCCTATCTCAGGGGGGGGGGGAGAGAGAGAGAGAGAGAGAGAGAGAGAGAGAGAGAGAGAGAGAGAGAGAGAGAGAGAGAGAGAGAGAGAGAGAGAGAGAGAGAGAGAGAGAGAGAGAGAGAGAGAGAATTGAATTGAATGAAGTTTATGCATAGAGGGTAATAGAATAAGCAAATAGCACATGCTTTTTTTAAACATCCAGCACTCGTAAGGAATAGTAAAGAAATAAAAATAAATTAAAAAAAAAAAAAAAAAAAAAAGACAAACAAACAAATATAATGAGCATGCAAAAGTCATACATAGTATGCTAATACAATCAAACCTAATCTTATATGCACACGCATGTTGCAGCGGACGAACATTTTTTAAGTAAAGATGATACAGTTTGCAAACATAATATAGTAAAAGTCATACACACAAGCATTCCCTACGTATTCATTTAATAGTGCATACATTTATAATTTATATTGTAAAAATTGAGTTTAGTCTGACACAATTTCGCTTTAGTGGTGAGTAATTTCAGCAGACTCAAGTAATGTGAACGTCATGTACAGTAACAGGGTGATGGAGGGGGATGGAGGGAGGGACAACAGAGAGAGAGAGAGAGAGAGAGAGAGAGAGAGAGAGAGAGAGAGAGAGAGAGAGAGAGAGAGAGAGAGAGAGAGAGAGAGAGAGAGAGAGAATATCAAAGTAGTTTATTCATTAAGTGGGTCTTCATTAGCTTGTTGAAAGTTGATGGTCTTTTGATTGTCTTCAAGTAAGCTGGCAGGTTATTCCAGTAGGTTGCGCCACTGTACGTTAGACTGGCTTTAAATAGGTCTAGTCGTGGAGTTGGAATTATCAATTTTTGTAAATGCCTGTAACTGTTGATCGAAAAGCGGTCTATCAAAGACTGAGGAGCATTTCCGGTCATAATTTTGTGCATCATCACTGCTTTATTGTGTTCCAACTGAGATTTAAAAGGCAAAATATCAACAGCTTTGTAATCACTGGTCGTAAGTGAAGTTGATTTGAGGAGTACCAGTTTAACAGCTCGTTTATGCAGTCTAACGAGATGTTTTAAAACATTTGCGCTTGCTGAATCCCACAAAGTAGATGCATAGTTGATAAGGGAATTAATATGTGCATAGAAGAATTGCTTCCTAGCATTTATATCAAGGAAGTGTTTAATTTTCGATAACTGGAAGATTCTTTGGGATATCTTTTTGCTTAATAATTCAATATGTTCTGACCATGACAGTTTATTGTCAATCATTAGTCCAAGGACTTTGTGAGAATTAACTTCCTCGATTCTTTGGCCGGATATGTAAATAGGTAATGAAGTAAATGACTGATTTTGGCGTTTTTGGCGCGTTGTTAGACACATATACTTAGTTTTAGTTGGATTCATTAGCATATGGTTTAGTTCAGCCCATCGTTTCAACTGTTCTACATTTTTTTGGACGTTAGATGACAAAACAGGTACGGAATGATGACTTGACTGCACTGAGCTATCATCTGCAAAGAGATTGCATTTATCTTTAACAAATAGAGGCAAATCATTAATGTATAATAAGAACAACAGTGGACCTAAAACTGAGCCCTGTGGAACACCATAATTATTTGGGAGAGGAGAAGACTAAAAAAAAAAATTATTAAATTTTGGTAAAGACCAGTGCATACCGCTTGCTGCCTATTTGATAAAAATGAATCAAATAACTCGTACATTTGGTTTCCTATTCTGTAAACGCATAATTTCCTCATGAGTAGTGAGTGGTTGATAACATCAAATGCCTTTGCAAAGTCAGCAAAGATGATTCCAGTGTATTGATTGTTGTTTATATTTGTGAGCCATTCATCAACCATGTTAACTAGAGCTGTGTGGCATGAGTGTTTCTGCCTAAAGCCTGATTGCCTTGGATGTAAAAGATCATACTTTTCCAAGTGCTGTAGTAGATGCTTATGGATGTGTTTTTCTAGGGGTTTGGACAAAATAGATAGTATGGATATTGGCCTATAGTTGGAAGGGTCCTTCTCGTCACCGGATTTATAAAGAGGAATGATTTTGGCATTTTTAAGCTGAGTGGGAAAGTAACTTCTATCTATACATAAATTGTATATATAGGTTAGAGTGTCGGCAATGACAGGGGCGGCAAGTTTAAGTATAATCCCATCAAGTCCGTCCGTGTCCTTTGATGCGGATTGTTTCAATTGCATGAGAGCAGTATGTACTTCGCATAGCGTTAGTAGTGGAAGAGAAAGTGTAGACTGAATGTTTTTGGATGAACAGAATTCTTTCAAAGGTTTTAGGTCATTTTCTTTCCAAGCATCATTTTGTATTAGGTTTTCCGCAGTTGATACAAAGTGCTGATTTAATAAGTTAGGAGAGGGGATGTTTAACTTAGTTGATTTCTTAACGTAATGTTTGTTTGTTAAGGTATTAATAGCTTTCCATACTTGTTTAGGGTTTTTGTCTAATAATATATCTCTAAAATATTTCTGTTTAGCAGCACGTTTCATTGTGTTAACAAGGTTGCGCTGCGCACTAGCCCTCGGATCTTTGGTTGCCTTATACAAATCTCTAAGATAAGAAGCTTGATCAATGTCGTCTGTTATCCATGGTGGTTTTGGTTTAATTTTTACACGTTTTATTCTAAATGGGGCATTCTTATTATAAACATCACAAAATGTTTTTATCCAATAATCTAAGGCTTCCTCTGGGTGACTGTATTGATATACGTTGGATAAACCGGAATTAAGCAAGTCTGAGAGAAATTTGTCTTTATTAAAATGCTTAAAACACCTATACCTGATTGTTTTGTGCCCTACTTGGGGAATTTTTGTTCCTTTCTTTATCCAGGTTAGGCACACGGGATAGTGGTCACTACAATTAAGGACTGGGGAGCATACTTCTGCTATGTTGGTCGTAGATGATACATAAATATGATCGATGATTGTGCTCGAAGCGTCAGTCACGCGTGTTGGTCGATCAATAAGTTGATGAAAATTGTATGATTCATAAAGTTTCACCCACTGTGTTTGATGTTTATAAAGGTCAATATTAAAATCTCCTAGTAATATTGTTTCATTTCCTTCCAGTACTGCTGCATCCATCATTACAGCGAAATTGTCGTACCAGTCGTTTCTTTCGGTGGGATTTCTGTATAAAAAGCAGATTAATAAAGGTTTAGAGTGCTTTAGCTTAATTTCAATCCATAATGATTCTGTGTGGTATTGTTCAAGTTTCGAAATTCTGTTAACTGTAAGCGTTTGCGAGTAATAGAGCAGAAGGCCCGTTTCTTTCTTTTTTTTATGGGATCACAACGTATAAAATCGTACCCCGGTATGCATAAATCCGAATCTGGCATTTGTTCACGCAGTCTAGATTCTGAAAAACAGAACGCGTGAAAATTATTGCCGTTATTGTCTAAAATAGCTGCTATGTCGTCCAGTTTATTGTATGCACTATTAATATTTAGATGGCCAATACGTAGGCCTTCTTTAGAGGGCCACGCGTCTTTAGTTTGGAACATAGCCATGACAAATGGTAAAACAAAGCAATAATAATCCAATCAAAACAAAAATGTAATAAAAACAAAAACACACGACTTAAAACATCAAATCTAAAGCAAAGGAAAAAGAAACCACACCCTTAATTTACACCAACAAATGTAATGTCAAAAAATTAAAGCAGGAAAAGGATACACACACACACTTATGAAGCACACACAATGACCAGAAAATATATAAAAGAAGAAAAAGACAATAATAGACAAGTATAGACAATGTCCACAGATAAATTTTCAATGCTTTTTCACGAACAAAGAATCAAAATAAAACGGGAAAGGGAAGTTAAATTGAATCGAGTGGTGGGAAATCCACGTACACAGCGATACGACAATCTGTATAACAAGTTTTGAGCATTCAAATTTCACTTGTTATTTAAGAGTCACTTTGCACTTTTATTATTTGAATAAACTAATGGGGAGTCACACGTATACACCGATAAGACAGTCCGTATACAAGTTTTGAGCATTCAAATTTCACTTGTAATTCAAGAGTCACTTTGCACTTTTATTATTTGAATAAACAAATATGAAGTCACTTTGAATGATTCAACCAGTCACGTAGCACTTTTGTTATTAAGATGTCCTTCTGCGCGTTTGTTATTTGAACAAACTATTAAGAAGTCACTTCGAATGACTTAATCCGTCACTTTAAACTATTATTATTTAATATCAAAGTGAATCCAAAGACTTCAGCACTAGGTCTACATAAGGGAGAGCATAGGGGGGGGCACGTTACATCAAGTCACTTGAGCATGTCTTGTGCACAGTATATCACTTCTATATGTCTTGTGCACAGTATATCACTTCTATATGTCTTGTGCACAGTATATCACTTCTATATGTCTTGTGCACAGTAAATCAGTTCAGTATGACTTTTGCACAGTATGTTAATTCAGTGTCTTGTCTTTCTTTTCCATAGTATATTTACTGATTTATTTAACATTAAGAAGTAATTGCATATATATTGGAAATGAAGTCAATCTCCAAACACAGAATATAATTTATATATTGTTTAAATGAAAATATATCTCTCTCGCACGCGCGCGCGCGCGCGCGCACGCACACACACACACACACACACACACACACACACACACACACACACACACACACACACACACACACACACACGCGCGCGCGCGCTAGTACCCATACATGCGCACAGCACTGTAGACTAGCATTTGAATGATTATAGTAAGCTCAGATTAGCTGGCGCGGCGGGGCTGGGGAGGGAAACTGGGCAAATGAAAAAGGCCACGGCCACCCTGATGGTGGGGGTGAGCGAGGGGGAGGAGGAGGGGGGTAGAACATGGGATGAGGGGGTGGCATGTAATAGCGGGGATAATGACCGTGGTGCATGTACTGGTCAGGGGGAGGGGGTGGGAGTTGGCTTGAACTTTGTCCATAATGGTGGAAAGAGGCGCAGTCCTGTTGTCTTTGCTCCACGATATGTTGGTTGGGGGGAGAGTGATCAGGGGGGAGGAGGGGAGAGAGAGAGAGAGAGAGAGAGAGAAGAGAGAGAGAGAGAGAGAGAGAGAGAGAGAGAGAGAGAGAGAGTAGAGAGAGAGAGAGAGAGAGAGAGTTTTGTGCAAAACAGTCTGCGCGAATGTCTGCTGTGCTTGTGTGATGCTTTGTGGGCTTCGCATGTGTGTGTATTATGTGTGTGCGCCCGCGAACGTGCGCGCGTGTGTGTAAATGTATGAGGGCATGCGTGTGTGCGTGTGTGTGTGTGTGTGTGTGTGTGTGTTTTGTGTGTGTGTGTGTGTGTGTGTGTGTGTGTTGTGTGTGTGTGTGTGTGCGTGTGCGTTGCGTGTGCGCGTGTGCGTGTGTGTGTGTTCCCGCGCTTTTTTGTGTGTTCCCGCGCTTTTTTGTGTGTTCCCGCGCTTTTTTGTGTGAAAATGTGTGTTTTTGTGTATTCTCGTGTGCGTGCTCGCGTGTGTTTGTACGTGTGCATGTTTTTGGTTATTGGCAGTGGCGTAGGAACGTTTTCAAGCCGGGGGGAGGGGCAGGATTGCCAACAAACCGGGAGGGGGGGGGGGGGGGGGGAGGGCGCAAGCGAACGGACAAGACGAATGGATGGATAGGTTACATTACATGACTTAGTAAATCCTACAAAAAATACTTTATTATTGTTATTTTTTAAACATAATCATAATCAATTATGTAACAAAATCTATGAATGAAATAAAACATGATGTGAATTGAAAGGAGACAACAAAAAAGCATAAAAATACAACCATGTTTGGGGCGGATCAGCCAGTCATGGAAGAGGGGAGGGGGTAGCTCCAAGTGGTCAGTTGGGGTGGGGTGATGGGTCTGGGGGGATTGCCTCCCAGAAGCTGATGATAATTTGAATGTAAAAGATGCAATCAAGGCTTCTCGTGAGAGAATAACTGTAGCATGGAACTACAATTTGTCTTCCTCTTTTTCTTTCCATTTTTTGTCTGAGGGGGTGGAACCCCTGTAACCCCCCTCAAATCCATCTTTGATGCAGTACCAAGTCCATGACAGCAATGTGTAGTGAATGGGCTGACACTATTAACTCTTTCGTTTCCTTGTGTCCTTTCTGGGTGTTTTTTTTTTGGGGGGGGTTGCCGTTATAAATTTTTGGGGGGGGGCAGAGAGATACGTGTATTGCCATAGTTGTCGTTACTGGTAGTAGTGCTAGTAACGCTTAGTTTGGGTCGATTACTTTACTTTAAAAGATAATGAACGGGTTTGGATAACATTTTCAGAAACAAAACAACAACATAGGTTGGTTGGTTTGAGGAAGTTTGAGGTCATTTTCGGTTCAAGATTCTGAAAACCAATTTTTATCTTTAGATATTGGTGCGTGTTGGATGGATTGCTCAAATGATATCTAAAAGGTTTGATGACAATTTATTTGAAGTTTTTAGATATTGGTGCGTGTTGGATGGATTGCTCAAAATGATATCTAAAAAGTTTGATGACAATTTATTTGAAGTCTTTAGATATTGGTGCGTGTTGGATGAATCGCTCAAAATGATATCTAACGAGTTTGAT
Source organism: Phymorhynchus buccinoides (assembly GCA_017654935.2). NCBI lineage: Eukaryota > Metazoa > Mollusca > Gastropoda > Neogastropoda > Raphitomidae > Phymorhynchus > Phymorhynchus buccinoides. The sequence continues at coordinate 79,622,842 of CM065680.1, read as the reverse complement.
GACAATTTATTTGAAGTCTTTAGATATTGGTGCGTGTTGGATGGATTGCTCAAAATGATATCTAAAAAGTTTGATGACAATTTATTTGAAGACAATGAAAAATGTTCTATTAGAAATGTAGGCCTACGCTCAGATTTGAATAAGAAACATCGTTTGGATATATTTATGTAATTTCCTCTTTGAACTTTTATCTTAGATTAGTTATTGACCCCCTCCCCCCTCCCTTCTTTTCTTATTCTTTTCTCTTAATCTTTCTTTGAGTTTTCATTGTTGGCTTATTTAGCGATCTTCTTTTAGTAAGTAATGTAGGCCTAGTTGCTTTCAAAACGTGAAATGAATCGTTAAAATGTCTTTAGTGTTTTGGTCTAATCTCTATTGAAATAGCTGGTGCTTGGCTGAAAGGTGAGAGAGAGGGTGGGACTCCTCTCTCTCTCTCTCTCTCTCTCTCTCTCTCTCTCTCTCTCTCTCTCTGTTGTTTTTTTCCTTGACAAATCCTGATGATGAATTTAAGTTTTACGTTCTCTCGACCTGGGAAGGCACATATGCCTTGACAAATCCTGCTGGATTTCTTTTCTTTTCTACCTCGCGTACTTTTTTGAAAGTTTGACTTACATGTACTTGTTTATTGTATTTTCTATTTATTTTCATATTGGATGATGTCCCTACCCCGCTGTCCCCTTTGACATGGGCAGATGGCCCAGTTCAGTAAAATATTGTTCATTGTTCATTGTTCATTGTTGTTCTTTCTCTCTCACTACGCCCAACTAAGAATATCGCGTTATAAGCCCCCTAATGGTTTGATTGCCCCTTGGCGATCAAATCCGCGTCCTAAGTTGCTCATAGGGAGGAGGGAAATAGGGGTGGAACAGGGACGAAAAAAAGGGGAGAGGGTGAGGGGTCCCAAAACTTACCCGTCCAAACACAGTCATATTGGCCTCAATGCTACGGTGTGTGCGTGTCGTGAATAGAGATCAGCGACGTACATATATCTGATACCAGGTACAAAGGGGCCGTTCTACAGGACTGGCATATAAAACCATGCAATATCCCACACAAACCAAATTTCCGATCGAGTTGTCTTCCGTACATATTGGCCTCTTTGCTCTAAGGAGTCGAGAATGTCACTCAGTGCATGACGTCTGCTTGAGTTTTTGTTTAAAAACCATCTGGCACAGGTGGGTTTTTAAAATGTATAATAATTTAATAATAATATCTGAGAGAGAGAGAGAGAGGAGAGAGAGAGAGAGAGAGAGAGAGAGAGAGAGAGAGAGAGGGGGGGGGGCAAGTCTACATTTATTTTAAATCGTGAAATTTCATGATGATGAAAGTTCGTTTAACGTCCTCCGGCCTGGAACAGGCACATGTACATGGGACATTCATAACTATAAAGATAGTGGAACGATCCTGGAGGTGCTGCAATACCAGGAGAGTCTCGAAGTTTTGTTTGTTTTATAATCAAGATAGTTAATAATACAATCTTTATTTCACGTATAATTTTGCTCAGTTTTGTTAATGAATTGGTTTTTTTATTAGTATTGTGCTTCATTTTGCTGGGGTTTTTTGTGGGTTTTGTTTAAAGGCCCCTTCTGTGTTTCTCTCTTTTCTTCGTCGTATTTTTTTTGCATCTATATTTCTTTCCATTCACCCTAATAAGCGGAAATAAAATCACCGGATGACAATGATTGTTTCTTCAAAATAGTTCAATATGTGCGGTGCGCGACGATTCCTGTATTCGAGTTAAAAATTACCTGTTTCGCGTTTCGCCTAATCGTGTTTTGCCTATGGCTGGTACCCACGTGTCGTCATATCCGGCCACAAGGAGCGCCATATTATTGGGAGACCGCCATCTTAGTCCTTACCTTTTTTTGAAAAATGCCAGATCGATGCTGCGTATTTGGCTGCTCCAATTCGAAACTTATTTAAACTGTATTTATAACATCTGGATGTTTTCTTTACACATTTAGATAACATTTTCACTTTGTTTACACACAAATAAGGACTAAGATGGCGACACTTCCGTTGGAATGGTTGAGATGCGCACGCAGGTGGGTTGGAGCCATTAGCATTTATTTTCACCTATATTGTGTGCCAAGCTGCTGTGTTTTGCCAACCCTTACGTACGTATAGATATAACACAAATTAAAGATGCAAAGATTGCATGCTTTAGTATTATTTATTTAATTGTGTTTTTTGTTTTTGTTTGTTTTATTTTTTACTTCATTCTCTCTGTGTATGTCTACCTCTGTCTCTGTCTATATGTCTGCCCCCCCCCCCCTCTCTCTCTCTCTCTCTCTCTCTGATGCGACTTTTACCTGTGTCATTTTATGATTGTCCTTGATGAAGAGGAGTAAAACCTTGAAAATTTGGTCAAATTTTATCTTGCTTGTTCGTGGGTTTTTTTTTAGTGTTAACGTTTTATATATCTCTCTTTTTCTCCATCCATCCTCTGCTAAGACTCAACATAGCACGTCTCGTGACAAAATGCTGTGCTTTGGTATAAGCGAAGGAATTGAATGGGATAATATTAAAGAATGACAATAGAAGCAAGAAGAAAGCATAGAAATAGCATACATATTTGTTTTTCTG
>CM065680.1:79537756-79610256 GCA_017654935.2 Phymorhynchus buccinoides | reverse complement strand
TCGCATTCATGATCATGATTATCGTCATCCATCCACTACTGCCATTGTTACGTCCTCATTTTGAGTCTTTTTCCAGACAATTTGTTTTTTGGGGGTCGACTCACTATAATCATCTTTTGCGCATTTTAATCTTGTAGCGTTGTGATGTTTTTAGTTCAATCAACAGTTTTGCATTCGTCAGTGAAGGTACACGAAATGCAGGGAGAAAATTATATCATTGTATCCAAGCAATAAGCTCAACATCATCCGTATTTAAAAAAATATCGCACGCCTTCAAATTTGCATCAAAATCCGTTCAAAGATGTTGATCACTTTTAAACACTGGACAACTGTACGCTACTGTTAACAGAGGGGACATGGACCAGCTGACGGTGATTGACCAGCAGATGAGGGAGGTGGACCAGTACAGGCAGGCGGTGACCCGCATGGGCCAGGACATCGTCACGCTCAGGTCCAACGTGCGCGAGCTGGAGGGCTCCAACAGCAAGCTGAGGCTGCAGCTCAACAACCACTCCGATGCCACACGACTGATTATAGACACCACTGAGGTGGACGGCATGCCCAAGGCTGAACTGGCTTCCAGATATGGTGAGAATAGGGGTGGGGAGAGGGAGGGGGGGGGGGAGCGTAGACTGAGGCTGCAGCTCAATAACTACACTGATGCCATCAGACTCATCATTGACACCTCTGAAGTGGACGGCATGCCCAAGGTTGAACTGGCTTCCAGATATGGTGAGAATATGGGTGGGGGTGATAGTGAGAGGGAGAGGGGGGGGGGGGCGTAGACTGAGTTTGCAGCTCAATAACTACACTGATGCCACCAGGCTCATCATTGACACCACTGAAGTGGATGGCATGGTGAAGGCGGAACTGGCTTCCATATACCTAATGAGAGAGAGGGGGCGGGGTGTGTGTGTGAGAGAGAGAGAGAGAGAGAGAGAGAGAGGGGGGGGGGGGGTAGGACGGTTCACCGAGGCTGTACCTCAACAACTACACTGGCTTCCATATATTATTATAATGAGAGAGAGAGAGAGAGAGAGAGAGAGAGAGAGAGAGAGAGAGAGAGAGAGAGAGAGAGAGAGAGAGAGAGAGAGAGAGAGAGTACGGTAGGCTGAGGCTGCAGCTCAACAACCACACCGATGCCACCAGGATCATTGCGGACACCACTGACTGAAATAGATGGCATGCCCAAGGCGGAACTAGCTTCTAGATATGATGGGAGGGAAACCGATAGAGAGAGACATAGGGAGAAAGAGGGAGAGGAAGAGCTGAAGAGACAAAGGGGGGTAGGGGTGGGGAAGTAACCTTAATCAAAGAGAGATGGGTCCATCTTAATCATCGTCGTCGTCACCATCACCATTGTTGTCGTCAGCAGCAGCAACAGCAATAGCAACATCAATACCTACAGCAGCACCATCAATTAAGAGTATCATCATTGTCATCATCATCATAATCATCATCATCATCGTCGTCGTCGTCGTCATCATAGACGTTATTATCATCATCATCATCATCATCATCATTATCATCATCATCATCGTTGTCGTCGTCGTCGTCATCATAGGCGTTCTGATCATCATTGTCGTCGTCGTCTAAACGTCACATTTGTGATTGTGTGTGCAGCCTCGTTAAAGCAGAAGCTGGTAGCTCAGACAGGCGAGCTGAAGAACTACAAGGACAGAGTGCAGAGACTGCAGAACGAGCTCATCAGGGTAAACACCAGTAGCATTTACAACGAATGGTTCAATTGAACACAGGAAGTGTGTATGTGTGTGTGTGTGTGTGTATGTGTATGTGTATGTGTATGTGTGTGTGTGTATGCGTGCGTATGTGTATGCGTGCGCGCACGTGTAGGCCTATGTGAGTTTGTGTGTGTGTGTGCGCAGGCATGCGTGCGTGTATGCGTGCACACGCATATGTATGTGTGTGTGTGCGTGTGCGTGTGCGTGTGCGTGCGCGCGTGCGTGCGTGCGTGTGTGTGCATGTATGCGTGCGCGCATGTGTATGTTATTAAAGATTACCCACAATCATGCCAGCCAACAAAACGTTCTTCAGGATCAGTGGCTAAATTGTTGATCAATATAAACCTAATTTGTTTTTTGTTTTTTGTTTTTGTTTCAAAAAACCCAAAAACAACTGGTGGTTAGCCCTATTCTTTTTGTTTATGCCACCTTGCACCTATAACTGTAAGATGACATAATCAAGGGAAAAATTTGTATTTACTTTTTGTTTATAGGCCAACATACAACCATGATACACGAAACAACCATTTTCTTCCAGAAAAACGACAAGGAGAAAGAGTACCTGAAGATGTCCCACGCCCACGCCAGCCAGCAGGAGCTGCTGCAGAAGCTGCAGGAAAAGGTCAACAAGGTCAGGTCACTGGAGGACACGTGCAAGAAGCAGGAAAAGGTCATCGATAAAATGGAGAGGATTCTGGAGAAGATGAGGGACAAGTCGCAGTCTGCCAAAGGTTTTTGTTTTTTGTCTCTGTCTCTTTCAGTCTTTCTCTGTTCATCTCTTTCTTTCTCGAGGCTGTGGCCTTGATTGATTAAATATCCGAATCTTTCTATCTTTCTCAGTCTGTCACCGAATCTCTCTCTCTCTCTCTCTCTCTCTCTCTCTCTCTCTCTCTCTCTCTCTCTCTCTCTCTCTCTCTCTCTCTCTCTCTGTCTCTGTCTCACCGAGTCTATCTCTCTCTCTTCGTTTTCTATACGTCTTTTTTTAAAACGTTGTCGCGATTACTACTGCACGTTTTTATTGATCAGTGTTTGTTCTCTGTTTATCATTGTGAAGTTTATAACATTTTTAAATATTGGCTGTATAGCATGCATCCTTGAATTATTTCTGTCCTCTCAGTTCTGCTGCATTGTTTGAAAGGGGGTGAAAGTATGTGTATGTTTGCGTTGCGCGTGTTCGAGTGTATGTATGCAGGCACTTCCTCGGAACTTCGTCCGATTTAGAGACGGTTTCCTTCTGGAGTAATGGTAGGTGTTCGACAAAGGTCATCACCAGGCTATAATTATGGGCGTTTGGGGTGTTTTTTCTTTCTACATGTTTGTTGTTTGTTACATACAGATGCCAATGGTGAAGCGAATGCAGCATTAACAGAGGAAAACAAACGACTCAGACAACAGATGGATGAGATGCGGGTATGTTGTGTGTATGTGTGTGTGTGTGTGTGTGCGTGTGTGCGTGTGCGTGCGCGTGCGCGCGCGCGCGTGCGTGTGTATGTGTATGTGCGCGCATACGTGCGTGCGTGCGTGCTTAAGCTCGTAAGAAGAAGTCGCCGGGAGATAGAAATCTCTTTTGAAATTTTGTAAAGGTGCTATTTTACCTTTAAGCTGGTGTGTCCCGCAGAGTGACTGTTATCTGTTGACCTTGACCTTTGACTTTCAGGAACAGCTGCGGAAGGCGGGGAAAGGCAACGAAGAGGACATGGAGAAGCTGGAACTGTACCAGGCTCTGGAGCGGGCTGAAGGCCGCATCATGTCGCTGGAGAAACAGGTAGGAGAACATATTATGTGCTATTGTCATTCGGTTCCGACTATGGCATCCAGATAGCAGAGGAAACAGTTACTATTCTGAAACAAAAAAGGCTGGAATTTGTTTCTACAGTGAAGATGCCTTGCCTGGGGGGACATGTCCACCCTCTTAGACTTTTGGACAATTGGCATTGAAAAAGGTCCCTAAAGGCCACCCATCCCCAAGGCTGAAGCACTAACAGCCAATGTCACAGTCATTCATGCACAAGAGTAAGACTTCAGAAGTAGTGAATATCGATCGTTCCTATTCTTGGTGTTTTCTGGTCATTTAAGATCGCTCTATCTGCACATTGTCAGGCTTTCTGTGTTTTGTTTTTGTTTTAATACATCACCCCGTTTACAAAGTTTTGTCCTGCACATTCTACCTTGTCATGTCTGAGTTGTTTTTGCTGTTCCCCCCTTCCTGTCTTTTTCCACCATCTCTCTCTCTCTCTCTCTCTCTCTCTCTCTCTCTCTCTCTCTCTCTCTCTCTCTCTCTCTCTCTCTCTCTCTCTCTCTCTCTCTCTCTCTCTCTCTCTCTCTCTCTCTCTCTCTCTCTCTCTCTCTCTCTCTCTCTCTCTCTCTCTCTCTCTCTCTCTCTCTCTCTCTCCTGTACAAGTTTTAGCTGGCTACTGGTATAGTTATGTCGTTGTGTTGGGACTTATCAGCGGTTATCACCCCCCCCCCCACACCCCACACCGCCCACCCACCCCCCAAAAAAAAAAAAATCAGTTATAGTAACACAGGATACTGATGATAAAGAACAAGAAGTTGTTGATGTTGATGGTAGTGGTAGTGATGATGATAAGGAGGAGAAGAAAGAGGACGATGGCGACGAAGAAAAAACAGGAGAAGAAGAACAAAGGGAAGAAAGAAGAAGAAGATGATGATGTTTTATCCACAGCTACAGCTTCACCGAGGAAAATGCCGTATGTGGGGGGAGGAGAACTGAGAGATTAGCATGTATGTGCTAAAGAGATTGATCACGAATTTGATGATGGTGGTGATGATCACGATGATGATGATTGTATCACTACAGTTGCAAGAGAATGCTCGCCAATGGGGAGGAGAGCTGAGAGATTAGCATGTACGTGATAAAGAGATTGATTACGAATTTGATGATGGTGGTGATGATCACGATGATGATTGTATCACTACAGTTGCAAGAGAATGCTCGCCAATGGGGAGGAGAGCTGAGAGATTAGCATGTACGTGATAAAGAGACTGATTACGAATTTGATGATGGTGGTGATGATCACGATGATGATTGCATCACTACAGTTGCAAGAGAATGCTCGCCAATGGGGACGAGAACGGGCCGATTTGCAGATCCGTGCCAATGAGAGTGACCATGGCTTTGGTCGCTCAGGGGGGCTGGTGCTGCATGACTATCCACGTTTGGTACGTGCATCCTTCCTTCTGTGTTTTGTATCATTGCTAGACTATTACAATAATGTACTCTGTGACTGCTTGTATCAGATTATTACAGTGGAACCTCCCTATTAAGACCTTGAAAAATCATCCAAAATAAGGTCTTAAATGGGAGGGAGTTGTATAAGGGAGGTAATTTTAATACTTACAAAGAAGGGCAATGTCTCAGAGAAGTAGGTCTTAAATAGGAGGGAGTCTTATAAGGGAGGTTCCACTGTACCTACATTTGTACTCCCAGTTTCTTAAAGGCTCGGCTACAGGTCAGCTAAAATCGTACGACTGTACGATACGATTCGATCACGTGGTCTCGAAGCGCGAATCACATTTGTTCCTCGAGACCTCAAGGACCAGCCACACGTCCACTAAAATCGCACGACTGTACGATACGATTCGATCACGTGATCTCGATGCGCCAATCATATTTGTTTTTGGAGAGCACGTGATCGAATCGTATCGTACAGTTGTACGATTTTAGTGGACGTGTGGCTGGCCCCTGGCTGTCTGTCTGATTGTTGGTGAACAAGCGTGTGTTTCACTCTCCAGAGCCTAAACTTCTGAACCAATTAAGCTATATAAACGTATTCCTACATTACATCTCGAAACGTCGGGGGGGGGGGGGGGGGGGGGGGGGGGTAAATAGTTTATTTTTTATCACGGCAATGGACTTTTTGGACTACATTCTTTGTTATTTATTACTGTGACGATTTGTTTATGCATTATCTATGTCTGTTTGTGATGTGTGTTTTTGTGTGTGTGTGTGTGTGTGTGTGAGAGAGAGAGAGAGAGAGAGAGAGAGAGAGAGAGAGAGAGAGAGAGAGAGAGAGAGAGAGAGAGAGAGAGAGTGCATGTGTGGAGCGTACTGTATTTGTATGTGTGTGCATGCGCACTTGTGTGTGTGTGCATGTATGGGTGCCTTCATTGGCACACATTCTTCTTGTGAGTGATTGTGATACGACTTTCATCTGTCACTTTTAAGTGGTGTTTTTGGGCAGAACAGTAGCTGACGCATCATGTGCAACCCGAATCTCAGAGCTCGACACACCTCTTCAACCCTTGACTCTGTTGTGGCCTAACTGTTGGCAGATGACTGTCTACTGCAATGCTCCTATCGTTCAAGATGACACAAACACACTATGGTTGACAGGAAAGCGAGGGGAAAAAAGACACCCATGAATTTATTTTATTATTTAATAATTATATCATTTTGATTTTTTCATGATTTGTGAAAAAGTTTACCAAAGTTTCAATGTATGAAAGGTCAGAACAGTACGTTTTTCCCCAAAATTATCTGGACAGCTAAGAGAGAAAAAGACAATTTCTATATAGCAACCTTCCAAAACTAAAAAACTAAACAAATATTCCTTGCTGCGCAAGCCTGTTTCACAATTTCAGTGTCTTGATTATCTGAAAAAACTAAACAAATATTCCTTGCTGCGCAAGCCTGTTTCACAATTTCAGTGTCTTGATTATCTGAACTAAAGTATCATTCATGGAAGATTTCAGAAATTCGGGGGATTCAGCCTTAACCTTAAGCGCACGTACACACATACATAGATGTTCTGCACGGAAACCCTGTAAATAAGTAAAAGAAAGAAGAAAAGAATAAGCGCATGCTTTTCCGCGCGGAAACACGTCCGCTTATATTTCTTTCTTTTACTTATTTACGAATAAGCGCACAGGGTTTCCGCGTCTAATGTGTACGTGCGCTAATTCTAACTTAAAAAAGATACACTCATTTTAATTAGGCAAACAGATCATTTGCAGACAATTGAAACTTTCTGCTAAAACTCTTTTGCATGAAACTGAACATGGTTGTTTTTTCAAAGTAGGTCGCCAGAACAATGTTCAAGGCATCAGAAAAAATGCTTCTCTAATCTGCCATACATTGAATCTTCGTTACAACACTAAAAAGTGAAGCATTACTGAAATAAAACAAAATGTAGAAGTAATGATTGTATCAGCCCACTTTTGTCACGTTAACCACTCACTTTGACCAACCACTTTTGTCGACCCTTTTCAACCATAACCACTTTTGTCGACACCTTTGAAACAACTTTTGTTCAAAACAATCACTGATGTCAACGGGCAACAAAAGTATTTGGGCTGACAAAAGTAGGTCCAAAGGTGTCAACAAAAGTAGTTAAGTTCGACAAAGTGGTTAAAAAGGGTCAACAAAAAAGGTTGGTTGACAGTAGTGGCTGAGGCGACAAAAGTGGGCTCTACAAACGAAATTGAGTGTGGCAATTTGTTGGGGGTTGCCCAATACTCGTATGACAAAGGTAGTATTCATGCACTGTGAACAAAGTGCAACATTTATATGCAACATAATAACCATGCATTAATGTATGCTCTCATTCTTCATTGGATGCAGCCAGGGCTCCAGTATTATGTTTTACATTATAATCATTATGGATGTGCCAAACATTTTTTTTTTAGTGACTGACTATGAAACTAAAAGTGTTATGTTTTATAAGCTTTAAGTTTTATTTTTTTTCAAACTGTTTGTTGATAAAATCATCGTTGCACATCATAAATGTGCATTTATAAAATCTGCAAAAATCACAGAAGCTAAAGCATGGATGATTGTAATTATGGAAGTCCAACAAAACTGGTGTATAGGTGCTATGAGAGTTAAATAATACAAAGAACATGATTGTGTCGTTAAAGAAAAAGAAAAGAAAATGGCATTTAACATTTTAAGGGTAATGCAAAAAAGGACTATGCCTATTCGTTTATAGGAAGTAAAAGAGCGTATGTAAGGTACAGGAAAGTTAAGCGAAGTTGATTTGCTCAGAAACACACACACACACACACACACACACACACACACACACACACACAGAGTCAATCATTCATACAAACTTTTAAAAGCACTGTCCTGATATAAATATATTGAATGTCTATATAGCATTTAGGTTAAAAGATGTGAGGATGTGAATTAGGTATTAAACGACTATGTACACTGTGTGTGTGAGCGAGTGTGTGTGTGCACGTGCGTGTGTCACTCTGTGTGTGTGTGAGTGAGTGTGTGTGTGTGTGTGCACGCGCGTGTGTCACTCTGTGTGTGTGTGTGAGTGTGTGTGTGTGTGCACGCGCGTGTGTCACTCTGTGTGTGTGTGAGCGAGTGTGTGTGTGTACACGCGCGTGTGTCACTCTGTGTGTGTGTGTGTGTGTGTGTGTGTGTGCACGCGCGTGTGTCACTCTGTGTGTGTGTGAGCGAGTGTGTGTGTGCACGCGCGTGTGTCACTCTGTGTGTGTGTGAGCGAGTGTGTGTGTGTGTGTGCACGCGCGTGTGTCACTCTGTGTGTGTGTGTGTGAGCGAGTGTGTGTGTGCACACACGCGTGGTCACTCTGTGTGTGTGTGAGCGAGTGTGTGTGTGTGCACGCACGTGTGTCACTCTGTGTGTGTGTGAGCGAGTGTGTGTGTGTGTGCACGCGCGCGTGTGTCACTCTGTGTGTGTGTGTGTGTGTGTGTGTGTGTGTGTGTGTGTGTGTGTGAGAGAGATTACGTTTGAATTAATGAAAAGGGTTAAATGTTGTATCTTTTGCATGTTATTTCTCAATATGATACATTATGTACCGGTAGTCATTTTATTGAATCTTGGAATGTTCAGGTATCTTGTATTAATGTTTGAACGTTTCAGCTTAAATGTTTGGAACACCTCCCCCCCCCCCCCCCCCCCCCCACCCCTTCCCTTTCCATACAAATAATGATTATTTGATGCAGTCACTTAGTGTGGGTTTTTAAAAAAAATGTAAAGGTTATATGAACTAACATTGTTCATGTTGTTGTTTTTAATGTTATGTACACATTTATTGTGCATTGCTTATTGGCCCATTCTCCTGCCTTTTTTCAAAACAATCTTCCAAATAATTTTTCTCCCTTGAGCTCCTCCGAAATCGGAATGTGTCGGCTGTATGCAGCGGGGAGACCAGTGAAAACTGAAAGCCGGACACATACATACCTTACCCATTATGGCCATATGGCCTAGGAATGCAGAAGAAGAAGAGAATTGTCCATTGAAAACACACAAACACTGACACTGTCTCTGTTGTCTCTTTGTCTCAGTAATTTTTTCCCCCAAACTCCCTCTTTCCTTTTATTTTACCACTATGAGTACATTTGTCCATATTTATACATAATAATCATATTGTGCTTGTATTTCCCCCATGTTCATTGATTGTGGTTCGATGTTTGTCCAGTTTATGTTTTTATTTATTTGCCTTAATTGTTTTTCTTATTAATTAATGATGACAGGATGTAAAAAAGCTTTATCAAGCTTATTCTTTTATCGTCAATAAAGATAATTTTGACTTGACTTGACCCACACTCTCACACACAGACAGACTAGAGACAGTCACACACACAGTTGCTCGTTTTGATCACAAACCACTCTTGTTCTTACAGAACTGAAAGTAGAATAATTTGAGACTCCTTACTTCAAAGGTGATTTTAATTCTTTATGGCTCCAACCCACCTGCGTGCGCATCTCGACCCTTCCAACGGAAGTGTCGCCATCTTAGTCCTTATTTGTGTGTAAACAAAGTGAAAATGTTATCTAAACGTGTAAAGAAAACATCCAGATGTTATAAATACAATTTAGGTAAGTTTCGAATTGGAACAGCCAAATACGCAGCATCGATCTGGCATTTTTCAAAAAAAGTTAGTGACTAAGATGGCGGTCTCCCATAATATGGCATTCCTTGTGGCCGGATATGATGACAAGTGGGTACAAGCCATTCCTATAAATTATGTCATTGTGTTTTGGCACATAGCTATGAATAGATTGTCTTGTCAATATGTCTTGACTCATAATAATATTATATGATATAGCTACAAATAAATGGTTTTGTAGGAGTCTCTTCAACGAGTGCTTTCTTCTGAGAGATCATGAATGCACACCATAACACAAATAATTGAACACCATATTGTGTGTGCATGTTTATTTACTTCACACTGTTCACACCATAAACAAGCATGAGATGAACAAATTTACCCCCACCACCCCCTTACATTCTGGTCAAATCAAAGAAAGCCCACCCGCCCATCCATCCTGCACGCCCCCCAACAACAAAAAAGAGTCCAAGCCCAATGGCCTGCTTACTGTGAACCATTCATTTCTAACATGGTAACAGCAGCTCTTAAATACCACATGAAATGTGTATCTGCAGTAAAAGTTTTAAAATTAAGCATTTATTTTCTGATGGCTTGAAAATGTACTAAAAATGCATAAATACACGTACACTTGTGCACCTGTGAATGCGTGTGCGCGTGTTTTTAAGTATTTGTGTATGCAAGGTGATTCCTGTGTGTGTGTGTGCAAGAGTGCATGTGTGTTGCTTACATTATTTACAGTGATCACATCAACTGGTAATTATCAGTAAAATACTGATTGCAAAACCAAATTACTGAAAAGAATTTGACCTGTCAGTCCCAGGAACTGATAAAGTTTTACTAGGACTAATAAATGGTATATTATGAGTTTCTGTGGTTTTCACTGGTTTTTGTTTCCCTGGGGCTGGTTTGGAAACTGTTGCTAATGGGACTGGTTTTCAAAATTCCTAGCGTGTGGATATTTTTCATCCTTAATGAAAAACATAAAAAATAATAGTAAAACTACACATATGGTAGCAAACAGTTGGACCCCCAAAAATTTAGCAAAAAATCTCAGTTAATGTTGGTTATGCCTTAATGTGTGGTGAAATATAAAACATTACATGACATTTTACCATAATTGTAACAACACCACACAGTACAAAACACAATAGCACCTCTCCCGTGCTTCCAACATACTTATATGTCCACCATAATGCATCAGTACTTGCCACTCATGTATAAATCGGCACTCATTCATGAATCATTTTTCTTCAGCCAGAATTGGCCTAGCATACAGGATACACAGACCACAGCAATACATGGCACCGAAGTGGTTCAAATATTAAGTTCATATCTCATGTAGATATTCATAAATCTTGACCACACTTCTGCAATCTAATTTCTTACATGTATGGAATACAGCATTGTGGTACTGACAAAAGGTTACCAACAATGCACATCATGAGACAGGTTATCTCATTTTTCATACTCCCCCTGTGGGGATACCGGGGGGGGGGGGGGGGGTCTTTTGCATAAATAGTTCCCCCATATTCTGGAAGTTCTGTGCTTGTAACTTCCTCTAATCTGTCACTCTCTTTGACTCTGCCTCTTTCCTTTGCTAACTGACATCTACTATCTTTCTGCCTTTCAAGAAACACTTTCAAAAAGATTTCTTCCAGACGAAGTCAGACTTGCTGGGCCTAACTATTTTTTAGCTAAGCGCATAATTGCAGCATGATACATCTACGCTCATAATTGACAGGAAACTGTCTGAGTGATTGAAGAAGATGAAGAAAAAGAAGAATATTCCATACTGACAGACTACAAGATCATGGCAGACAAATCAGCATTTCTAATAAGAAATTCTGATGATGTGTTTTGCTAATAATACAAACTTGCACAAAAAGAAAAGCAGGCAAATGTAATTATTGTTTGGGTAGCTAACGCTTCAGCCTGGGCCTTTAATCACACTAATCCAAATTACAATCCATTGCAAAAACTGATTTCTAATAGCATAAATTGCCTGGCAGATGAAAAGAAAACTTTACTGATCTGTTGTTGTTGTCGTACCCTGGCTAAAAGACTACAGGGATAATCCCAACAGCCGAAGCACTTGAACACTATGGTACAAATGCACCATCTAGGGATGAGAACATTACGTGTGTGGCCGTTTTTGATTACCCCGCCACGTGAGCAGCCACACTCAGACTTTGGAGACTGACGATGTGTTAAGCTAGGAGCTTGTCATGGCTAAAGACAATCTCCACATAACTATGCAGAGCATAACATTTTGATGTATCCTTGGTGTTCTAGCCTATGTCAATTGGGCTGACACTGTCTTAAGCCAAGGCAAGTTTACTGATCTTCTTCACCCCTTTGGACAACCTCTGTAATGCCTTCATTTTATGTAGATCATCATATTTTATTACACCCACAGGATGGGAGAAAAACAACAACACAACAACAGTGAAAACATAAAGAAAGAAGTCATGTATAAAGTATTGAGACCAAGTATGAAAATGACTGTTTTCCTAGATACTAGAGCCGCCTTCTCTCCCCAAACCATTTTAACATTCATTACATGGCTTAAGCAAAATGTTGAATATATCAATTGCCAGACATAGTTAGTAATGAAAAGGATGGACGATCAATAACATAATAATCATGTGAATTTGGGCAACGCCTGTGCATTTTCAACAAGATTCTAAGCCATGAAGAAACTTCTTTTGTTTGGGGGGGTATAATTTTGACATTTTTATTTTTACAAAATTTATTGGTTTCTAGAAACATTTTCAGTAAATGTCTTTTTTTTTAGTTCTAAAAGCCAAAGAAAAAGTAATACAACATGCAATTGAAAGCTAAAACACATCAAAACTGCAAATAAATACAATATACAAGCCCTACAATAAATTCAGATGAAATAGAGTATATGCTTAAATTTGTAAAAGCTGTAGACAAAAAATACAATGCTGTGCAGAGTAAACAAAAAAAAAGTGGCACACATTTATATTGCTTTAAAAGTTAATATAATACATCAAGTGCACCTCTGCATGGTCAAGACTGGGACAATAACAAGTAAGAAAACATGGACATGTATTTTACACACCCACCCACACATGCACCTTCATTCACACACATATACACACAATTTTTATAATCCTCCATTTGGCAATCAAATACAATCTTCCTTTAAAACAAAACTTTCTTCATTTCATTAAATCGTTTTCCATTAAAGCTTTGAGAATTATGCAACCAAACGCGTACACAGAAATAAGTTCAGATCTATGGTCTGTGACTATATCTAAGATCTCCACTCCCCTACATGCTCAGTGTTTGTCACATAAATGAGATGATCGGCAAAGAAAATAACGAACAGCACACATTAGCCCACTTACTGAAATCTGCAGAAAAGAACTACATGTGTAGCTCTTTCAGTATATCAACATAACAGAGATCTGCTTTGAAGGGAAATAAATGAAAAGGAAAAAAAACATGCATACATAGCACAAAATGCGGGTATTATTCATTAGTCCTATCCCAATTCACATTAGGAAAGCTTCTAAGTTTTACTCACTTTTATATTTGTAACAATATATTGTTTAAATAAATGCTTCCAACAAATCAAAATGGTCGTATTTATAGAGTTACATAAAATAAATTCATTCCTGAAACAAACTTGTCGATTATGGAAGGATAGCATTTACTAAAATTGTTGACAAGTAATTTGTTATTTCAGTTACATGTCATGAGTTGTCTTCCTTGAGCACAGCCACAAGAAAAAACGTTTCTATCCTTGGTGTATATTGCATGGGTGCTCCTGGGAAATTAAAAAAATCCTGCAAGGCAGGGGTCCTGGGCCCGCGCAGGCCCCGGCGGAGTGCAGGGACACTGCCACCTCCTGAGGGTTTCGGGAGGCAATGCCCCCTGGAAGCTGAAGGGAAACAACAGTTTCCAATGTAATTGACAGGCTCTCAATGCACTTTCACTTCTGGTTAAAGTTCATGACCTCTATAACCAGCAAAATGCATCTTCTCAAATTCTCATAATCCAGCGCCACCGGCTCCAGGCAATACAAAAATCCTGAACTTCAGGACATCCTGAAAGCAGGAGCATGCATGTAACTGAAATCAAATCATGCTGATAGCCCTGGTAAATAGTCATCTCAGGACTATCACCTTGCAAAACAATGCCACTATGCTTAACACTCCATACACATGCACATACTCCAACCAGTCCCTGAGACCAGCATCTGCATCATTACAAAAGTCTTTATGATATCATTTCAGTCAATAGAAGCTCTGGACAATATGTCATAATGAAAAGCGGGCATTACAATAATTGTTATCAAATGAAATTGTTTCCAATCTTCTGAACAATTCGCAGCAAACTTGAAAAGCTGGATTACAGTTCACGTCTACAATTCAAACTGTAATGAAAGAGATTCTGGTTTTAGAGATGCATGACACTGGCAATGTTTCCTCAAAAATGTTTCACAAAATTCCATTGGCCTCAGACCCAATGAACATTCACTAACAAGGCGAACAAAATTATTGTTGAATCAGATTTAAGGCCTTTTCATTTCCCTATTTTACAGTTCATAGAGGATAATTCTTTTAAAAAAAAGACATGACCAAAACCGGGAAAAGAGTTATAAATGAGAGAGATCAATATTTGTTATTTCACATCCAAGACTTGGGAACCTCAGAAAACAATTAAGTTTGGGAAAAGAATGCTGCATAAAAAAAGAATCTGAGAGTAGGTCACAATTCAAAGGTCAAAAATAAAAACTATTTTGATGAATAATCAACAATTCAAATGCCAAGGAGCTATTTCCTACAAACTTCCTACATGCCGGAGTAGAAGCTCAGTTTTTATCAGACCCGTCTTCCCTGAGAACAATTTCCGCTAAACATATAACATGCCGCATGTCATATAATTTTATGCCAACACAACTGACATGCAAAACATGTAATTTCCCACCATTTTATATTCAACCAGATCTGTTCCTAGCCTCTCCCGATGTGGGTAATCACCAAACAAACAAGCTTTATTTGTTGCTAAATGAACTTTCAAAAATCCCCATTATGCAATAATACAAGGGCCTCTCATTATATTTTGCAATGTGGAGGCTCTAGCAATGTTACAAAAATGTAAATTGTATCATGAGAAAGACCATTTTCATAATATTTATGTCGCCTATTTTCAGTTTTCCACCATGCCAAAGCCATTGAGCAGAACAAAACGTTCATCTTGCGTTGATCCCAAGCACTAAAAATATCTTTAACACCAAGATTTTCTATCTGTACATGTGTACTGCTTATGCTCAAGGACAGACAATCAAAGGTATTAGACGTTGACAAATTGTTTTCGAGACCTTGCCCAGTTACAAATAAAGGTTTACATCTGGCTCAAGAATGTTCAGTTTGGCAGAAGAACGTTAGAAGAAAGTGACCGTTATACTCATCAAGTGACCATTGTGACTGTTAAAACTAAAGCCAGTGTAAAGCCTCTTGTAGGAAATGAGATCTGGATAAGTGCTGATGACATAGCAAATATAACGAGCATTTCATCAGGAAGCCTTGATAAAGTCTTGCATGAACACTTTGGTATGTGGAAACATTATAACCGTTGACTCCCCCACTACTTTACTGAAGAGCAGAGAAGGGGTAGGTTTGAATGATTCACCCAAACCACATAAAAAAATTTGATGGCAAGAAGTCAGCTGGCATCTTGGACTTCGTAATTGATGAGGAAACATTTATCTTTCAGTATGACCCAAAAACCAAGCAATAGATATCCGTTTGTAGGTTTCCAAATGAGACATCATAGGTAAATTCACAGAAAATGCAGAATAGCAAAATTTATTTTTGGATTTTTTTGTGAAAAGCTGGATCTATGGCTCCAGTTCGTCTCCCAGAGAGAAGAACTGTCACTGTGGATTGAAACATAAGCATCTTTTCGAAGGCTTTTTGGATTTGTAAATTTCCAAGCACTGGTACCTGATTTCCCCCTATTTTATTGTGATAACGCAAGTAACCACACTGCTGCAGCTACTTTGGGATTTTGCATGAAGACAGACTTTTGCAGAATTCAGTTGGTCTCCTACCCACTTAGTTTTCCAAATTAACCCCTTGTGACTTTTTCTTATCATCCTACGTGAAGCGCCGGTAAAGGAGGAAGCAAATCTAGAAAGTAGAAGATGCCTGAGCGTTCGACGAGGGTGCTTTGTTTGACATACCCCATTTGACATGGACTGGTGCCATAACCGTTTGGTTTGAAAGGACACCAATGTGGTTATGTTCTAGTAAGGGATAAGTCTAAAAGTTGGACTTGCTAGAAGGAGGGTGCGCATTGCTATTTACCCACATTGCAAAATATAATGAGAGGCCCTTCGTATTGCTTTCATATTGAGAACCTACATGTTAGCTTTAAAAAGAATAGATGGCTTTGGGGGAAAAATATCTACTTGGACAACTGATAGTGTCCAGTGTGGTATGTCCGAGGGAGGTAAAATGCTTTATGAACGTTATTTGAGCAAACAGGCACAAAAAAAAAGAGTTCCAGTCGAGACCATCATTAGTGAAACAGTAACATGTATGTGAAAAGCATGTATGAGTGTGGCAGTGTATTTTTACCTCTATGAGATTTTTACCTCTAGCCGCGTAGCCAATCAGAATCGTTTGTTTGTTCGCCATTGTGAATCATTACAAAACTAAGTGCATGGCTTTGTACATCGATTTCTCTGCAAATATGTAGATTTACACTCTCCTGCTCTATTTCTTGGTTCTTTCCATTGTTTCAACTTCGTTAGGGATAGGGTTAGGGTTAGGGATAGGGTTAGTAGTAATCACGCGAGATAAGTAACTGTTCTAATGCGCATGCGCAGAGGTAAATATTTCATACGACTACTTATTTATCGTGACAATGAGGTCAGACTTCAGGGGTCAGGGGTAAAAAAAAAAAGGAAATTGAAAAGTTAACAACGGCAAATCAAGTTTACCCAGTACTTGTATACAACCACAAACTAGCACTTCTTCTATAGCTATCAACCCTGACCCTGCAAGATTATGCGAGGGGGTGAAACATTCATGATCAATACTGGTCAACTGATTTGCCACTGCTTTTTGTCCATCATGAATAGCTGGTGCAAAACATTTCAGTTATGTTACTATATAGATATTTTTTACATGTTTCTTATTATATGCAGGGTTTCTGATTTTCTCCTCTCAAGGGGTACGCTCACCCCTGTTTATAGTTCTAAGGGGTATGTTCACCCCCAGTTTCAAATTTTAAAGGGTAAAGACGAAACATGGGAGAAACTCCACCCTACTTCCTTTCTTGCGTGGGTATACACACAGAGATACTGACACACACACACACGTATACGCACACATGCATGGACACACACACACAGATATAGGGGGCAAAACTTATTGAGAGGTTATGAGAAAAGGGTCGGCCAATGAGCATTGAGCTTTCAATGATTAGGTCTTTTTGCATGATCTTGTATAATCTCAGATCTAGTCTAGCAACGTCAGCTTGCATACTGTTGTGGCAGCAGCATAGATAGGACTAGTACACGGGTGAAGTACCTGCAATAACGTTAGCTTAGTAAAAAGTAATGACTGTGTCAGACCTGTTTACCACCTACACAAGTCTTGAGTAGTATGGATAACTGAAATGAGTAGTTTTGGTGCAAAATGTGTAGTCCTATTCATTAAACCATCAAACACTGTTCACTGAAAATGAGTAATTATAGCATTATTTTCAATTTTGAAGAGTAGTAGAGGTCCAAATTGAGTAGAATACTACTCGAGAAGAGTAGAGTAAACAGGTCTGTCATGTTAATGCACAAATCGTCGTTTTAATACGTCATCTCATCCCCTACTTGAGATTTTAAAAGGTAAATCTCACGCATGGTTTGAGATCCTAGGGGGTGATTTGAGAGCTCTAGTGCGTAAATATGCACAATCTCTACGTTTTCAGAAACCCTGATATTTAGAGACATCATGAGGATGAAATGGATATTAAATGCTCTAATTGATGGGGAAAAGGAATGGAAAAAACAAAATAAGATCATTTCAAAGTAGGGCATTCAAAATGATGAAGTCAAAGCTTTC
Source organism: Phymorhynchus buccinoides (assembly GCA_017654935.2). Classification (NCBI taxonomy): domain Eukaryota; kingdom Metazoa; phylum Mollusca; class Gastropoda; order Neogastropoda; family Raphitomidae; genus Phymorhynchus; species Phymorhynchus buccinoides. Next base: position 79,592,584 of record CM065680.1, on the reverse strand, counting down.
TTGCTCCTAGTACAATGCCAATAATAGTGTCAAAGATGTTCTGGATGCTTCAATCCATAATTCCTCAGAATTTTTTTTTATCTCCTTGATCAAACACATCAACCTTTGAAGTAACATAAGGACAACAAAAAATAAACAAAACAATGAAAAATCACTGATACTTCAAACGTAAAGAATATACCATCCGATCACACACTCCATTCTCCATGTTCTGGAATATGAACATCACAAGACTATAAATCTTACACACCAACATCTTAAGGAATCATTAAAGTTTCAGAAAGAACCAGCGTCATTCAATGCAATACCAAACACCCAATTCATAGGGCACAAACATCAAACCAAAACACTGGCACCAATATTATCTTTTGGGCACATGCACCAATATTATCTTTTGGGCACATAAGAAGATATTTCAAAAAGGCATTATATTTGAGTTAATTCAGCCTAAAGACGTATCATGCATTTTAACAGTATGGAAACAAACCCAACTCCTTTTCTGTAACACAATCAATTTGAACACATTCAGTCACCACAGCAACAAACTGCAAGCCGCCTTACATCAGTTTTAAAAACAACTTCCTGACGAAGAGGCGCAAATAAAATCTCGAAAGCTCGGTGAGATTTATTACTCAGGTCAGGTCAGGTAGTCAGGACATTAGGCCTCGCGGCCTCTTACTGCTATTGACATTGGTACATTGATATCTTTATTTCCATTGTCAATACTGTTGATCTCACTACCATTTGCTGTTAAAGTTATCATTCTTTTTTACTTTTCCATCATTTACGATACTAAGTTCATCAATTATTATGTGATTATGCATGTTATGTTTTGTCTTCATGTCATGTAATTTGTATAATGAAAAAAATTGTAAAATAAAAAAAATTTAAATCTCGAAAGCTTGAGACCATTGGTGTTTTGTGGTAATTTTGAAGTCAGCTTTCTTAATTCTGTTTCTTTTTGCCTAACAGTGTTTTGTTAAAGAGAAGAAATAGACCCTACACAGAAAGAAATAATCATATTAATTACAGTCACCTAAAGCCAGTGACTGTTCATACTAACAAACAGCATCTTGCCATACATCATCTACCTAAAAGAGCATTTATGGTAAAACATTTCATGTGTTTTAGAACCTTTTCTTTTTACACAATATTGAACATGGTTTTTAAAAAATTTATACTGCACAGAATATAGAACCTGTTGTGAACAAAGAATAAAATAAAAGATTTTGTTTTTGTTTTTTGTTCATGCAACACAGTAATGCACCTTTCCCAATAAGACCTATGAATGCATACCACAATATTACCAACTTAGCATGTGTTCAGTGCCACTTAGGCACACATCTGTATACTTACATATATGCATGGTGTATGCATGGACATGCACACAAATTTGTGCGCACACACACACAGAGGTAAACACACAATAATACCGCTTTTCACATTAACAGAGTGACAGCAAGAGAAGGAGTGAGGGAGAAGGAGTGAGGGAGACACTCGGATAGAAACAAATGAGACAAAGAGTGATTTCACGCTTCCATGAGAACATAGAAGAAAACCTCCCCATTGATGGGAACCATTTAGTGGTATCTGCAGTTTCTACATAAGTCTGCTTGAATTCATCCAGCTCAACTGTAGGTATATGCAACAAAGCAGTTTACTTTGTTTGATGTCAACTTGCAATGCAGAGCTTTACTAACATAACAGAGATCACCCAAACTTTTTGATCAAGAATGCCACATTGAAATAATCTACAATGCAACAAAAGAGCCTCACCACTCAAGCATTTCAGTCAGTTTTTCTTTGGCATTGACTTGCAATGCAGCTTCAAAACAGACTTTCATTTCAGAATTCATCAAATGGCAATGAAGCCGCTAAAACTAAGGGGGTCCCTCCACATATGCATTCAATCATTCACAGCTTAGCTTTGGCTTTAACCTGACAGTACAGCGACTAACACAAGGAATGGCCCTCCACTCAAGGTTTCAGTCACATTTTTAGTTTGCTGTCCACTTACATTGCAGCTGCTAGATCCAGGGCCCCTGCACACAAGAATTCAGAGATTCAGAGTATCACTTTGGCATAGTCTTACAACACAGATACCACATAAGGGGTGATTCACAAAAGCTTCAAGTTAGAGTTTTACTTCAGTGTTAACATTCAATAGGAATGTCAACACATGGGGACCTCAACACAAAGAATTGCATCACAGTTTCACTTCTTCTTGAGATGCCAGGCTAGCCAAGGTCTTGCGAATGCGCAGAGCAGTGAGTCGAGACGCAGGGTTAGGGTACCAACACTCCTTCATCAAGCGTGAAATCACGCGCAGGGACTGCAACACAAAGGGCAAAACTTTTTGACAATCACAGTTAAAATATAAAATCCAGGGGCGCATATACATAGGGGATACATTTCACAGTTATAAGGGTCTTGCGTAGGCACCCCTCACTACATTCCCCATTCAACAGGAGAAAAGCAATATGGAACATGCCTATCGACATGCAAATCGATATACACAGACTCAAGCACACGCACACATATACACACACAGTTGTATTTCTTATTTATTTATGACGACAGGATGAAAAAAAGTTTTGTTTAGCTTATTCCTTTATCGTCATTAAAGATCATTTTGACTTGACTTGACTTGACACAAATATACATACACGTTTGTTATTGTACAAAACAAAAACAAAAACAAAGCCTCAAGCTATTGATCACCACAAATTTATATCCTTATAATAATCAGAGAAAGTTGTTTCTATTATGACAAAAACAGCTCCTGGAACAAACACACTGCACCACACCCACCTCCACAGTTTGCCAACGATTGGCAATAGGCGGCCGGCGCTTTTCAACGGCCACCATCTTGCGCATGTCATCCAGGGAAGGGTCAGAAGGCACCACATCGTAGTAGGGCAGCTGGTAGTCCTCATGGATCCCTCCCAGGGAGCACCTCCAGGCTACCTCCCACAGAACCAAGCCAAACGAGTAGACATCGGCGCGCTTGAAGGCCTCGAAGTGTGAGGTGTTGAGTGTCTCCTCCAGGCACTCTGGGGCCATGTAGCGTTTGGTCCCCACACGATTGTTGGGGGCGATGTCTACCTTGTCTGTTTTGGAGTCATGGCGCACTGCCAGCCCTTTCAGAAAATAAAGCGGCATTTAAGATGGTGTTTCTTTCACAGCTAAGTCCAACCCTTTCAGAATATAAAATAGAATTTAAGATGGTTTTTAGTTTCCATGTCACAGATTGCTCCAGCACTTTTAGAAAATGAAATTTAAGATGGTTTTCATAGGCCAGTTAACTCCAGCCCTTTCCAAAAAAAAGAAGAAGAATTTAACATGATTTTTTTAAAATCGCAGTTTTAGCTTTATTTTTACAACACACAAGCTAACAGGGGACAACACATAAACATGGCAGAAATAATAAATATGACAAGAATCTTTGCAACACACAAGCTAACAAGGGACAACACAAAACATGGCAGAAGTAATAAATATGGCATGGATTTTGTCTTTTTCCTTCTCCCTCTCCCCCCTCTCTCCATTCTTCTCTCTCTACTAACCTAGATCTGCAATGCAGCAGGTATTGTTGTTTTTCACTAAGATGTTCTTTGACTTGATGTCTCGGTGAGCAATGGCTGGCTTTCCTGCAATTCATAGAAGCATTTTATTTATTATCTTAGAAAACATGTGAGTGTATCATTGTATGTTCAGAGAGAGAGAGAGAGAGAGAGAGAGAGAGAGAGAGAGAGAGAGAGAGAGAGAGAGAGAGAGAGAGAGAGAGAGAGTGTGTGTGTGTGTGTGTGTGTGTGTGTGTGTGTGTGTGCATGTAAATGTAAGTGTGCATGCTTACATGGACATCTGTGTGTTTATGTTTAAGTGTTTGATTATGTGTGTAAATGTGTATGTGTATTTGCGTGTGTGCATGTATGCATGTGCATGCATAATTTACACTGCCTATGATCACTTTTAGGAATTGTTTGTTAAACAAGTAGAAAGAAAAAATAGAAAATTTCAATGAGATTTGGATTTTCTTTTTTTTTTAAAGGGGGGGGGGGGGGGGGGGGCACTAAAGACTAAAGTTAGCAGATCTATGTTATACATGTGTTGCTTGTTCCTTCTTTCAGCGAACAACTGCCATAATCATTCTGATGGTTCTATTGTGCTAAAACTGGGTGACTCCAGTCAGGCAGAAAAACTGTAGATAACATAGCCGCCCAGATGATCGGCTCTGATACGGTTAGGATAAGATGTGATTAGGAGGAAATGGGGTCAGGGAAGAAAACGAAGTGTATGGCAGGAATTTAAATGTTGCTCCATTCCCTGAGCAAAGCTCAAGAGGCTACATGTATTTTAATCTGAAGACATTCTTGTCATAAACACACTTACCTTGTGCCCCCAAGATTTCCATATGCAGATGAGCCATGCCAGAGGCCGCCGATGCAGCCAGACGAATCATGGTAGCAGGGGAGACCACTTGTCGGTTCAGAAAATCAAATAGCGACCCATTCTCGTGATAGTCGGTGATGAGCCACAGCTGAGTCCACGTGCCATTGTCTGCAAATCATTCACAGGATTTTACAAGACTTTCTATGCAACATGGGAAATGCAACCAAAAAAAAGAAGATAATTAACAAGGAAAGAAACATTATAATCATGACAAAAATAATAAAAACAAAGATGAAATTTAACAAGAAAAAAGATGTTAATACTAAAATAGTAAAAACAAAACAAGATGTTTCGGGCTCCAAACTGTTGTCAAGAAACAAAAAATAGCAAGTAACTATAATTATTGGTAAAGGTCTGTGCACACGTTAACACTATTCACGAGATATTTCTATTTCCCCATGGCCACACAGTGAGCTGTAAGTCATATTAAGACTGGGCTATCACTGTGTTGCAATGGGGAAATAGAAATATCTTGTGAATAGTGTTAACGTGTACACAGACCTTAAAGAGTGGGCAATCACTGTGTTGCCATGGGGAAATAGAAATATCTTGTGAATAGTGTTAACGTGTACACAGACCTTAAGATAAGGTTTTGTTAAATCTTAAACTCTCGGGGTGCAGTACAATCCAGGTGACATGAAATATTTAAAACCAAACAAAGACACAATATGAGCACAGTTTTGAATAGTAATGAATCATAAGAAATTAGAAGAAAAAGTATTTGTTGTCAGCAATCACAGATATAGTTGCTGCTGATTAATTACTCAAAATACTTATGTGTGTCTATTGTTTTTCGTCTTTTTTTCTAGATTCAGTAGAGTGTAAAAAAAAGTTTTCTTCTCTACATCACCAATTAAAAATCAAAGTAGGCCCCCAACCCGAGATGAATCACGTCATATTCTTTTTTGTTCTGTCATGTGCGCGTGCTATTGCATGTCACATACATTAGTTTTCCTTTTTAAACAGTGAGTTAGCTAAGGATATTTTTCTTTCATTCAATTTGTGGGGAGCACCAATGTGACCACACCAACTAGAAGAACCGGGTCGGCCTGTGTGGGCTGAATTGAACTCACTGTAGGTTTTTTGTGTGTATGTTGAAAATGATTTTTATCCTCACTTTTTGACTGGAGGCCTAAAGAAGTGGAGCCCTTTGTTGTCTGTGCTCGTAGCTATCGCTTAGCTCGCCTGTATGATGTATCAGGTGATCATAGATTTTCTTTGTGTAAATCTGATGTGTGAAAATAGTGATGCTTTTTTCCTCTTCTGTAAATTAATCTAGAAACATGAAAATAAATGTCATTTTGCCAAAAAATACACTTTTGTACTTGTTTTTCAAAATACACTTGAAGCGTGCATGGTAGTGAATGAGACCATATTTAATTTATGATCCCAAAATGCACACCCTATGCATGCATGGTAGCGAATGTGTTAATTTTCACCTTTGTTGTCGGCGGCAATGAAGCCCAGAATGTTCTCGTGCCTCAGCATCACCGTCTGGTAAATCTCCGCCTCTCTGAACCATGAGCGCTCGTCGCGGGAAGAGAAGATCTTCACAGCCACGTTTTCTCCACGCCAGTGGCCGCACCACACCTCCCCAAAACGACCCTTGCCGATTATTTCGCCCAGGCGAATCTGTCTCGCTATGGTGCGTTGGATGAGCAAGGGCAAACCTGATCATGTGAGGGATGAAAAATGTGTGAAATTATTATGTGTGAGGGGTAGGGGGTGAGGGAGGGCAAAGGTGTGCATGTATGTGTGTTGTGGATGTGAGTGTGTGTGCATGTGTGTCACAATATGTTCATACCGACATACCAAGCTTTCAAACAATTACACCACACTCTATCCATGGCTTTTAGAATACAATTGTTCACAAATAGCTTAACAGAAACAGACAGCTAAAGACTTAGAGACAAAAAAATAAACCTGAGCTGAATTCTGAAGGTGATCAATCATGTGGCCCCTTGGGGGACACTGCAGGGTCCTCACATGGCAAGAAAGTATTCGCAAACAGACAAAAACCTCTCCAGAACATTTTAATCACAATTTACAACTTTATGAGCAATATTGCTCACACTCAGACAAACTGAGAGACGTAAATCAGAGCCAGACAGGGACAAGTCATAAAGCTCCCTGACGGACACCACAGGCTCCTCAGACAGGATGTAATATTAGGTATTAGGTATTAGGTATTAGGTACTTTATAGTCACAGAGGCGTCTCTGTGAAATTCGGGTTGCTCCCACCTGGAGAGCGCGTCGCAGCCAGAGGCGCGCCACTCAATTTTTTGTTTAATTTTTTTTGCATGCGAAATACTAGGCAAACCCTCCTCTCTGATCTGTGGCAAAGGACAAATCAGTTGCCAATGGAAAGCCAAATTGCTAAAGGAAGGTGGAAATGGATTGATCACATGCTAAGGAAGCCAGCAGCAAACACCACCAGAAAGCTTCGACATGGAATCCCCAAGGAAAAGAGGCCAGCCAAGAAACATCCGGCAAAGAGACATACTGGCAGACACCAAAAGGATGGGCCTTGCCTGGACCCAGCTAGAGGCAAGGGCACAAGACAGGGGGCTGTGGAGGTCTCTTGTTGGCAGCCTTTATCCCAGAGGGGGTGCAAGGCTAAACTAACTAACTAACTAGGCAAATCCCCCAGAAAATGTAATCACATTCAATGAAGAACTCTATTTTTGAAAAACAGACAAACGTGATCCAGACCCCAAAGTGAGACCAATCAAACAGTTCCCAGAAGGAGACCATAGACTCCTCACAAGACAGGAGAACGCTCACAAACATAATTTTAAGTAACATGATATAACATTCCAATACATTTCACCACACTGAACTGATGAACGAGCAACATCGTTCACAGTCAGACCAGCATACAAACCTGAGCCAGATCCAGACTGGGACCAATCGTACAGCTCCCTGAGGGACACCGCAGGCTCCTCACAGGGCAGGAGAGAGGCGTCTGCGTCAGGCTGTGGGGAGTAGGGCCAGCTGTGATGACGGTGACGACGGAAATGGTGGTGCAGGCAGTACAGGGCCACCAGCACGCAGCAGAGCAGCGCCGCAGGCACCGCTATCACCATCACCAGCTCCGTGGCTGTTAGGCCTCTGTTAGTCCCACCACCTAAACCTGTTGTCAGAAATAGTGATGGTAAAACAGGTGGAAAAGTACAAAACAGTTGGAAACATCTTTTCGTTTCCAAGCACTACACATCTGGAACAATCTCCCTTTCTCTCTCCACAGCTCTCCATCTCTGTCTTCTTTCAAAACTGGCCTGAAGACTCATCTTTTCAGAAAATATCTCTGTTAATTTCTGTCTGTCCATCCACTGTCAGTCAACCCTGTAAACAGTGTAAAGATTTTTTTATTTTTAAATAATTTGTGTTTTATGCAGGTATTTTAAATGTGAGTTGTGTGAGTGCGATAAAGTGATTTTTTTTCCTAAATAATTTTAAGTACATGTATTTTGAATATCTTCTGTGTGCGTGGGGTAAACATACTTTTTTCCCCCATGTAAAGCGCGGTGAGTCGTGCTGTGTCAGGAGAATAGCATTATAGAAGATTTATTTATTATTATTATTAATCAACTTGTCATTGTTGTTTATGTTGTCATTGTTGCTATCGTCATCGTTGCGACTATCATCAACATCATGATATCAGAAATGATGACACCACAGTAAACAGAAATGGATGTATGAACAGTAACAGAGCTCCAATCACCATTTCACAAAAATCTGATTTTGTAATGATCAGGCATCAGAATAGTCTGAAGCCCAATCCTCTGAAGACTGCGGTAAAAAGGCCATCAAGGCCCTAGACTAAACAAGGACAACACTGAAATGAGTTCCCAATATGACCAAAAAGGCTTAATATAGTGAGAAATCATGATATAATGAATGCTATTTAACAGAAAAGATAACACTCAATAAAAAGGCAAAACCTCTGACAAGAGAAACCAATCCCCTGTCAGAAATTCTGAATCCTCTGAAATTAGGAGATCCTTTGACAATTCTGATACTATAAATACCCAGTGATATCATACTCAATTATCATTGATAATTGAGTATATTTATAGTATTAAAAGGTCCAGCGCTTTTTCTTTGAACCCCAATATATGTCAGTTATTGCCGGCTAAGGCAGGTGAACATCATTGGCAGAAGAAGAAGATATCTTGTCAGAAAAAAAGTATAATCTGACATTGTGTAAAATACAGTGGCCAGTTCTCTGTCATTACAGCTTACCTTTTGCGGCCACAGATCTGGAGGTGGGCGGGGCCAGAGTCGGATGGTCGTAGTCGTTGCACAGGTCGTAGTCCCAGCAACACTTCACGTTCGCCTCGTCCACCTTCTTCTGGTTCACTTCGCAAAACAATGGCCGGTCTTTCAGGAACTCTTCGCTCTTGCTCTTGCATCTGAAAGAATGGTGTGGTCATACAGTATTTGTAAAATGGATATCACTTTTTTTTAATTCCCTGCCTTTTAAAAATTGCATATAAATATAAACAAAGAAAGAAAAGCAACTTAACAGTACTACAGTGGAACCTCTCTTAAAGACCTCCCATTATAAGACTCCCTCCCACATAAGACCTACTTCTCTGAGACATTGCCCTTCTTTGTAAATATTAAAATTACTTCCCTTATAAGACCCCTCCCTTATAAGACCTCATTTTGGATGATGAAGGTCTTAAATTGTGTTCCACTGTATTGAAATAAAGTTACATAATTAGTTAATAAACAAAGATTCTGTTTAATTTCATTTCAAAATTTCCAGTAAATTTATAGTGCCATTTCAGTGAATATCAGTTCAAATTAGTAAATTTCTTTTTTAAAAAAAATACAGATAGACTGTAACGTCACCACGCCTACAGTTAAACCTCATCGGCTATGGTACCGCCACAAGATATAGTATTATATAATGAGGCTGATTTTGGGCAAAACAAAACCTCTATTTCGGGAATGCGATTTTTGACACAGACTTACAATTAATGGAGGTTCCACTGTATTGAAATAAAGTTACTTAATTAGCAAAAGGAACAAAGATTCTGTTTAATTTAATTTCAAAATTTCCAGTAAATTTATAGTGCCTTATTTCAGTGAATATCTATTCAATTAAAAATTTCTTTTACAAAATATAATTTAAAGACTTCTTGACTTGACATTGAACAGAAATGTTTTGGGAAATAAATTTCCAACACAATCAGACATGCTGCACATCAACACATTATGGACCTTAATTTTTGTTCTAGTATTCAGCACTGGTTTTTATAATCTAAACTTTCTTTTTATGTACCCCTATTATAAATTTTGCTTGTGATATTATTCATTTTAATTTTTTATTGTGTGTGTGTGTGTGTGTGTGTGTGTGTGTGTGTGTGTGTGTGCGTGTGTGTGCACGGCATGTGTTTTCAAAGGAAATGATTTTTCTTGTATGGCTATGAACTAAGTGATAGTTTACTGTTAAATTACATATTTATATTGTCATCTGCTGGTGATGTTGTGGGTTCTGTATGTGAAATTATTCTATTTGCTATTAGTAGTGTGTGTGTGTGTGTGTGTGTGTGTGTGTGTGTGTGTGTGTGTGTGTGTGTGTGTGTGTGTGTGTGTGTGTGTGTGTGTGTGTGTGTGTGTGTGAGAGAGAGAGAGAGAGAGAAAGAGAGGTGCGGGACGGAGAGAGAGAGAGAGATAGGGAGAGAGAAGGGGGAGGGGGTCAGACAGGGTGACTTTGTTGCTGTGTTGATTTCTAACATACACTAGCGCAACGCCGAGTACCGGTAACGCCTAGTAACGGTAACGCCTAGTAACGGTAATGCCAAGTACTGGTAACGCTGAGCACAGCAAATTTGAAGCGATTCGGTTATGAAACGGCGGAGTTATAAGGCCCCGTTTCCCGTTGGCGCTGCTGTGAGAGTGACGCGCTCTCCCTAGTAGCGGCAACGCCTAGTAACAGTAACGCCAAGTACTGGTAACGCTGAGTACAGCAAATCTGAAGTGATTCGGTTAAGAAAAGGCGGAGTTATAAGGCCCCGTTTCCCGTTGGCGCTGCTCTGAGAGCGATTCGGCGGAGTTATTTGTGAAAAGGTGAAGCGGCGTATATCGCGCGCGTTTCTGCATCGATTTGCTTCCGATAGTCACTGTCCCCGGTCATCTACCTGCCAAATTCGAAGGCAATCGGTCGAGAAATACCGGAGATACGGGCGCCGAGAGGCCGGCGGATACGCGTTTCGCGCATTTGCCAAACCGCGCAAATGACACGGCCGCCTCGGTTGCCGTTGCCATCGTTAGGGTTCACAGCAAATTTGAAGCGATTCGGTCGAAAAACGGCGGAGTTATAAGGCCCGTTTTGTGTTTCAGACAGACAGACACACACACACACTTGGCTTTTTATTATATGATTATTATATGATTTAGTACCATTTGTGATATCAATTCATATTATCCATTTTCATTTGTTTTATGCATTTTGTACAAATTGTTAGTTAAGCTCTGTGTGTGTGTGTGTGTGTGTGTGTGTGTGTGTGTGTGTGTGTGTGTGTGTGTGTGTGTGATGGGGGAGAGGCGTGGTTGAGGGTGGAGATTTTGAATAATGTGTGTGGGGAAGGGGACAGGGTGGTGTGTGTGTGTGTGTGTGTGTGTGTGTGTGTGTGTATGTGCGTGTGTGAGGGTGGGCGTGTGTGTGGGTGGACGTGTGTGTGTGTGTGTGTGTGTGTATGTGTATGTGTGTATGTGTGTGTGCATTTCCAAGTGTTTTATATTGCATTGTAATTTAATTCTTGTGATGTATTTATATTATGCCTGTCTTATTATTTCTATGTTTATATGTGTGTTTTATGTGCATGCCAGACAAAGAATTTATTTATGTTTTAAAGACAATAAATGTTGATTGATTTGATTGATTTAATTTTTTTCCAGAGAAACTTAATATATATATGTTTTCTTACTTGTTTTCTTAGGAAATGTGTCTCTTGAAAGCGCTCTAGGGGCAAAAACCTTACTTACTCTTTATTGATGCGAATTTTGCCTTCGAATTTTGTGATAACTGTGATGCAAATTCCATCAGTTTCACATGTTTCATTGGCTGCCACAGGAGCATTACCACAGTCCTGGCATGATCGACACAACAAACCTGAAAAACAAACAAACAAATAAAGAAATTCTACCATAATTAAACAAGGAATAGCATTATTAATCAAATTTTTTAAAAAAGAAATCATCTTCATTTGGCATGAATAAACAAACAAATATTTGCAGCTTTGTCTAAATCGAGATTGTTCATTTTCAAAACAGTAAAAGAAACCACTAACCCTCATTGAAAGAAATTGAAACGGGAAATAATCATGTCTGCATACCTATTTTTACTTTTTTTTTTGGAACTAAAATTATGTATAGTTATACATCAATATTTCCAATGTTGTGTGTGTGTGTGTGTGTGTGTGCGTGTGTGCGTACATGCCTGTGTGTGCGCATGCGCGCGCGCGCGCGCGCGCGCGTGTGTGTGTGTGTGTGTGTGTGTGTGTGTGTGTGTGTGTGTGTGTGTGTGTGTGTGTGTGTGTGTGTGTGTGTGTGTGTGTGTGTGTGTGTGTGATTGTGTGTGTCAAGTCAAGTCAAAATTTTATTTCCAGATGGAACATTGAATAAGCAAATAATATACTTTTTTGTGATTGTGTGTGTGTGTGAGTGTGTGAGTGTGTGAGTGTGTATGTGTGTGTGTGCGTAGAACTAGCTGCCGTGGCCGAGTGGTCATAATTGTCAGCTCATAATCTGACAGGTTTGCAAGTCTGAAGGTTCTAATGCTCCTTGGTAGACCTTCAGATGACTGCTTCCTTTTTGAGGGCCATGGGTGTCACCATCTAGTCATCAATGTGACAATGAAGAAGATGAAGAAGAAGAATGCTGCTCCAACCAGTGTTGTGCCCTTGAGAAAGACACTTAACTCCCATTTCCACTCCACCCAGGTGTAAATGGGTAACTTGTTGGGGAAAAAAGTTATCGGATGAGGCTTAAAACCAAGGTCACATGTGCGAATGCATGCAGAAAATCTTGCGCACATGTTAAAGCTCATTCCACTTTTCGGTAGTAGGCCATGTTGTGCTGGTGGGATGGATGACACAAATTCACATTGATGATTCAATACATCATGTGCACATTAGCAACAAGACGCAACTGTCTGCATGCATTGCAGAATGGACGGTGCATGCACCTTCACCTTTTGACAATCGCAGGTAAAATTTCGCCTTTTTCCATCACCAGGAAAAAAGTAAAAGAAGACTCCAGGGGTGTGCGGCAGAATAAACACCCCCAATCAGAAAAAGAAATAAGTTTTAATAAAACAGAGAGCACAATCAGAGAGAGCTCTACAGGAGAGAGAGAGAGAGAGAGAGAGAGAGAGAGAGAGAGAGAGAGAGAGAGAGAGAGGCGGTAGACAGATGCCAGAAAGACAGGTAGTTTCATGATCAAGGGAAGGAAGGGGGGGGGAGAGAGAGAGAGAGAGAGAGAGAGAGAGAGAGAGTTGGTAGTTTAAAATTGTGAATGAGCTCTAAGTCTAAGTACAGTCAATTCAGTTCGTACAGTTGGACTAGATAGCCTATCGATCAAGGAATTCTGTACAACCATGCCATGCACTTAGCTCAATTAAATTATTTTTTCAGTCTGCAGACTAAAAAAAAGCCTTTAAAGATTCAGCGTATATTTTCTGTTTGAAGAAAAGACATTGAATACAGTCATTCTAATAGAATAATGTAAGTAACACATTTTAGTAAGTACTACGGTTTACTTCAGTCTACTCGAGTCAAAATATGATACAGATAAAGACTTACCATCGGCCTGTAAAAAGGAGAGCAGTAAAAGGAAAGAGGCGACTTCCATGTTGAGCTTCTCAAGTCAGCTGTCAAGACTGTGCACAAGACGCAACTGTCTGCATACAGAATGAACGGTGCACGCACCTTCACCTTTTGACAATCGCAGGTAAAATTTCGCCTTTTTGCGTCACCGGGAAAAACTTGCAAGATACAAAACAACTCAAAATCATTCTGTTTATCAGCAACGATGTTCTTGAATTTTCACAAATGAAATATCATAAAACCATGTCTTTGATTGCACCGGGTTAGATGATCGTCGATCAAACTGAAGCATACACTGGATTTTGTCTGATTGTGGGAGGCGTCAAGTTACCGACCCTGACTTAATTTGCATGTCTGGAGGCCGTGACCTGTCTGTGTCAGGGCGGATAACTGTGTCGCAATGGGGTAAGAAGTAAGGTCAAGTTGACCCAACAGCAAGATTACATTGATTGCATAAAATGGAAGCTCCAAAGTATTGATTTTTTGCTATTAATACTTTTTGACGATGTTCTAATTCGTAGGAGCAGTCATGAGGCACCTTGAGAAGCACAACATCCTGAATGAGAACCAACATGGATTCAGGAAAGGGAGATGTGAGTCCCAACTCCTGGAGTTTACAGAGGAACTGACAGCCAATTTGGAGAGCAGTAAGCAAACAGATGTCCTCATCATGGACTTTTCGAAAGCGTTTGATAAGGTGAACCACAGCTTGCTGCTTCACAAGATCCAACGCTATGGTGTCAGAAGCTCTACACACACACATGGATCTCCAGCTTCCTCAGGGACCGCCGCCAGGCAGTTCTGGTTGACGGATCAACGTCTTCATTTGCTGATGTCACGTACGTCAGGTGTTCCCCAGGGGTCAGTGCTAGGACCATGTCTGTTCCTAGCCTATATTAACGACCTGCCAGACCGACTGACATCAACGGCAAGACTGTTTGCAGATGACACTGCAGCATATAGGTTGATCTCTGGCATCAAAGACCAAGACCAGCTACAACTTGACCTCCACCGCCTGGCGGACTGGGAGAAGAGCTGGGACATGGAATTTCATCCTGGAAAGTGCCAAGCGATGCAGGTTACCAGGAGTAGGAGTCCCCTACAGCATTCTTACGTCCTGCACGAGCACACCCTTGAGAACGTAAGGGAAACTAAATATCTCGGCATCACCATCAACAGCGAGATCTCCTGGGACTGCCACGTCAACAACATCAGTGCCAAGGCCAACAAAACCCTGGGTTTTCTCAGACGGAACTTAAAGATCAGTAGCATTACCACCAAGGAACGAGCTTACAAAGCCTTCGTGCGTCCCTTGCTTGAGTATGCCTGCTCTGTCTGGGACCCACTGAGGAGAACATTGGCAAGTTGGAGGCGGTCCAGCGTAGGGCAGCACGATTTGTGATGAACCAGTACAGGCCTACATCAAGTGTGAGCACCATGATCGAGAACCTGGGCTGGGAATCACTGGAGAGCAGACGGCAGAGGACCAGGCTCTCCACGCTGCACAAAATCAGCACAGACGCTGTACACTGCCCAAATCTGCAAGCCAAGCTGGTGCCTCTTCCATCTCGGCAAAGGCGTGGACACCACCTGCAGTTCCAGCGAATCCAGTGCCGCACTAAGTACAGGTCAAACTTGTTCCTCCCAAGGACCATCAGGGATTGGAACGAGCTGCGGCAGGACTCCATCGCAGCCTTCACTGCTGACGTGCGTGGCACGTCGGGACTGCAGGCTGACCAGTAGCTCGTCAGTCTCGCCCCCCCCCCCCCCCCTTCCGCCGTCCTTGCTTCTCCCTTACCCACTCCAATCCCTATTTTTTGTTGTCACACCACCACTGCCAACTGAAATTTGAACACCACCGGAACCCCTCTTTTTCAGTCTTCATTCAAAAGGTGCCAGAATGGTCAGCTCATTGACCGTGGGCCCTCAAGAGAAGAGAAGCAAAACAAAAAGCTCAGCATATGTCAACATTTCGATTTATCTTTGTCAAGACTTCCAGAATCAGTCACACTCCCATTACTAATGTTACACAAACCAAATTACACCAACAGTGAACAAACAGCAGGAAAACTATGGGGCTCAAAAATGACAAAATATCAGTTAAGTAGTTAACTGTCTTTTCTTATTCCAGTTAAGTAGTTAACTGATATAATCAACTTCCGCTTCCGGCATAAGAAAAGTCAGTTAACTGTTAAGTGGCATTTTGTCAGGAAAACCAACTCCTTAACTGTTTTTTGTAACACGAAATCCCATTGGATGTATACTTACTGCAGATCAGCAATCTTTTCCAATTTACACTGTGAAAGAGTTACATACCTTCAATATCATTTGCTTATTACAATTTTTTTATTATCACGGATCGGACCTGAAGTACCTCCAGGATCTGCTCATAGCTTTGAATGATGGTTGGTTGATGTTCATCCCGTATGTGCTGTTTTCAATTGCAGCCGAGTGTAAAACCTATATTTCATTCATTCAAACGCCGACTAATATAATTACAATATTTCAGAAAATAATCGCTCTCAGACGGAAAAGCAACTTAACAGTTAATTTATCAATTCTGAACCCAATAGAAAACAAACAACCGAATTAACATTTTTTTCTCATATCAAATTATTCTTAAAAGTAATATTATTAATTTGTTCATGACGCACATGGTAAAGAGAAGAAGAGATGGAGAGGAAAGGGAAGAGAGAAGGAGAGAGAACGGGGGGGGGAGCTTAATTAAAGAATTTTAAAAAAGGAGACAGAGGGGGGAGAGAGAGGTGAGAGAGAGAGAGAAGAGGGAGAAAAAGGGAGGGAAGTAGATTGATAATTAGATGTATGGATAGACAGACAGAAAAAAGGAATAGATAGATGGGTAGATAGGTGGATGGATTGGAAGAAAGAGGGAGGGTGGGTGGGTGAGAAGGTACAGACAAAGAGAAGAGAGAGAATATACGATTGAATAAGAGGTATATACTGACCTGAGGGGGGAAGAAGCAAAACAAAAAGCTCAGCATAATAATGTTAATGTCTCATAATAATGTTAATGTCTCAGCACTGGCCGTTTTCTAAAACAATGCGCGTGGATCGCATCATTATTGAGACAATATGACCTAGTGATACGAATTAAGGCCATACAGAGTCTTGCGACTCTCGTTTAAAGTTTGAGAGAGAGAATGAATGAATGAATGAATATTTTTTTATTTTCCGAGGATAATAGAATAATCATACAATACTTTTTTTCATCCAGTCCTCAAGAAAAAAAGAAAAGTAAAAGCAAAGAATTCAATAAACAAGAAAAGCATGCAAATCAAAGAAAACGTACACACATTATCAGCCTAAACAGACACATTATCCATATAAACAGACACATTATAAACTCAGCATTATACATAAATACTTTTATTTAGGTTGTAGGCCGACAAAAGACATCTTTATGAAAACAATGAGATATAATGAAAAAACAATGAGATATATTGAGAAACAATATAATGAAAGGCTGGTTCACAGCAATAATGGCCTGAGGAAAACTGCGAAATACATTTGAAAATTTGCCACAAATAATGGGTGTTTGTTTTCTGTTTGTACTTGTACATAATGAAAGGCTCACATACATTGAAAGAAAATATAATAAAAATGGCTATTTTTTATATTTTTTATTATGAGCGATTCAACATGTCCGCTTCCGTAGCAACACACACACACACACACACACACACACCAACATCCACCCATTATTAACTGATTAATATCCTCTTGGTGGAGATTTGGAATGTGTCACCGATTTCCAGCTGACAAAAATATTTCCCATGAGTGACCTATAGCAGAAAGCTTATAATAGTTATATATATATGCACTGTCTTTGTTAACTGATTTCTTGAAATCTTCTTTATAACTCATTTTCTTAATTCAGTTATTGCATGCTTTCTTTTCTAAATTATTATGCATCATTTCTTAGTTGGTAGTTGGTTGTTTTTTTCCAATCCTTGAAAACTAATTTTAAAATAATTTGGCCAATAAATCTGGCGATTTATCGTCAGAGGTGGCGTCTGCGACGAAGCAGACCAGATCCAGAGACCATGCACCATCATGGTGCAAGACTGACCTTCACCTATTAAGGGAAATAATTATCATAATAACCCTTAGGGGAAGACGGGGTAAAAGCGCATGGGCGGGTAAGAAGCCCACCCCGATTATCTCATGAAATGAAGCAAATTTCAGTCTCATTTTGCCCATGAGACGAGTGTTAATGTATAGCATTCGTCTCATGGGCAAAATTGACTGAAATTTTCTTTATTTCATGAGATAATTGGGGTGGGCTTCTTACCCGCCCATGCGCTTTTTACCCCGTCTTCCCCTATAATCTATTCCTATATGATAAAACTCGTTTGATGTGTGTATGTGTACGTGTGCGTGCGTGTGTCTGTCCACTCTGTAACTCATGAACTGGTGCGCAGAATCGCTTCAAATTTTGTGTGGTGGTGTATCATAGTTACACAGATAGGGGAAAACGGGGTAAAAAGCGCATGGGCGGGTAAGAAGCCCACCCCAATTATCTCATGAAATAAAGAAAATTTCAGTCAAATTTGCCCATGAGACGAATGCTAGACATTAACGCTCGTCTCATGGGCAAAATGAGACTGAAATTTGCTTCATTTCATGAGATAATTGGGGTGAGCTTCTTACCCGCCCATGCGCTTTTTACCCCGTCTTCCCCTAGTCCCATCAACATTTTGAACACTCCAATAGAAATCTACTCCAAGGAAGACTCACTTTTCTGCAAGATCGTATATGCTGTAGTAGTAGTAACTAGGGATTGACGGTATTGACTGGTTTATTTCCCTAGGACTATTAACCTGACTGAATGAGAGAGGGAGAGAGAAAGAGAGAGTGTGTATGTACGCATAAAGCATAGCGAGCATGTTTGCAAGTGACTTATAATATCCTTGCAGTGACCTTGTACTACTTGAGTTGTCTCCCCCCCCTCCCCCCTCTCAACAAATATGTGCAAATTCCGGTTAGTTTAAATGCGTAAAACGATTTGGTAATTGACATTGATTGACATTAGCTTTAAGTTTGCACCAATAGTTAAGTGGGAGTGTCAACTGTATGATGGGCTGTTTAGGTAGAGTTATCATCCTTAGCCCTTGATGTATTCCATCTAGAGGCAGCTTCCTAGCAACAGAAAACTCACTCTCTTTCTCTCCGTCTTGGTCTTGGTCGCCTGCATGTGGAAAAATGTAGATTTTGCCTATCATTTGGCAAAGGAAAGTAATATACCGGTAAAACGTTGACAGCGGTCTCCATTTGGGCAGCCAGAAGGGCTCATTGATTTTCCACATCAAAGAAAAATCAGTCCACAGCTTTGTCTTTTTGTGAATGACTGTGCCTCTCAAATTATATTGTTTTCAGAATTAATCATCCTATCTGGATTAATAAAATACATGGGGATTTTCCTGGTATTGCAGTGCCTCCAGGATTGTCCCACTATCTTTACAGGTATTAATGTCCCACATGTGCCTGTTCCAGGTCGGAGGACGTTAAACAGACTTTCTTCTCTTGTCAAATTACTGGACGCTTTTGCATTGGCACAAAGTGGTGCAAACTTGAGGATTAGTAGGCCTTAAAAGGACATATAATATATTCAAAGCCCATGGTCCTCAAGTCCTTATGACTAAGAGAGTGGGGATGTACCCTGTGCATATTCAAACCCAGTTTCCATATTAGCAATTGCCTCCTCTACTATCTTCTACTTCTAGTCTCAGTCAGATTTGACTAGTAATTATTTTGTTTGTGCACAATAAGTTTTGCTTTCCTAATGTTTCTGTCATTATTCTGGAATATTTTACCGGTTGGAATACACATGACATACTTATTCTCTGGATTGGCAATGTAACGTGACTCTCTCTCTCTCTCTCACACACACACACACACACTTTCCTCTCCAAATGGAGCAGAAACCCCCCACAAACATAAACTTCGAGTTAGACCACACAAATGAAAAATAACTGATATGTGATTTTATTTACTTTTTAAGTCATTTGTTGAAATTGACCGAGTTCCAAGACACAAGATGTTGTTTTTATATTCCTTAAAATTTTTTTTAAAAGAGTGTTCGCATATTATATTCAAGCTGTGTGCATTACCTGTGTATTAAATAGACAGACACGAAAATACATTCACAATATTTACAAAAGCAAACACATTTACAGACATTCTTAAGAAAGAACCAAAACCAAATGAAATAGATACTTATAGCTGACCAATCTATTGTTACAACTATATAATATAGTATACCACAAAATGTTTGTTCAGAATTGTTTCCTTGCAGTTTCCGTGCAAAATACCCTCCACACTTTGCACAACCAATGACATAAATAAAGAGATTTCAGCAGAAAACAGACCAAAAAAGAAAAGAAAAGTGTGGTTTATAATAAGTGCTGTGTATGATTTACAAACAAATAATTAAATCATTCAAAATGTTTAAAGAAGGAAAACTTCTATCACAGAGTTTGTGTTCAACAAAACAATTTCAACAGGCAGCTATAAAAAGAAATCCTCTGTTAGAATAAGGCTGTAACGAAGGGGAAAAGGATGTCATCTGTACTCAATCCAATAAATTGGTGAAGACAGTGGGGCTTTATACTACTTCTTGCCGACACGAGAGGGCAATAATTTTAGGCCCAAACTGCTTATGCCACGTAGCGGTGAGTCAGGGGCAGATAATTTTATGTGACTATATACTACTACTTCATGACAGGCAAGGGCAATAATCTTAAGTAGGTGGCGTTTGCATCTCAGGGCATGAGACAGGGCAGCCCTGAAAGTGGCGAGTATTTAGAAAATAAAAATTGGCGAGTTTATAATTCACTTCACCCGCCAAATGCGAGTGGGCAAAAAACGATGTTCTTTCTCGCGCAAGATTCCTTTCCCAATCCATGTTTTCCCACGCACACCGGAAATGTGATACGCAATTTGAGTGCTCGCCAGCCAGTGCATGTTCGAAATGAAACGTTCTTCGGCTTCAACTTCAAGTTCAAAGGCATCGCAGCCATCACCCAAAAAGGGTAAGAGTTAAACACAAACTTTTCTACCAAAATGGAAGAAATAATTTTCGTGGCTTCTCTTCGATGACAAGGCCAACAAAAACTTTTGGTTTGGCTGGTAAAACGTTTGGTTTGGCTGGTGAAAAAAATAAGTTACCAGCCAAAGGCTGGTGGACAACATTTTCCATTTTCAGGGCTGTAGGGGCAGATCATTTTCAGCATAAAGCCTCATTCTCGATTATATTCGTTGATCAGATAGAAGAAAACCTTAATGTGACCTGATACATGAAGATCCCACTGTACCTTCTTCTTACCACATATGGCAGTTCTTTGTAAAAGCTGGCTTGGAAGTCTTCAATATGCTTAATGCTTTGTTTTTTGTTGGCATTGATTTCTCATCAATCATTTATCACAGCTATGCTTTCAGGAAAAAACAATTATCTGTCTTATACTGTCTTGCTTTTCTTTTCTACATCGTGCAAAATATAGAGCAAGAAAGAAAGAAAACAACAAGGTAAGAAAAAACAGAAACTCTGAAAGAGACGAGTTACAATGCAGCTAAAAATTGCATTTGCCATAAGACTAATGGAAAGCTGTACAATTACACTAGAGGCACACTCATTTCATCCACTCACAATTAAGTTTATTTACAAAAGAGACAAGATATCTGATGATAGCCAATAACCCAGCAACTTAGTTTGAAAGCTCTTGATACATATGTCTTAAGTTTCAAATGTTAAGTGGGTAGTATCGAAACTTGGTGACGGAAAAAGATAAATCTTTCTGCGCAAATTGACTGAATAAATTGTGATGTATGATGCAAGACCTCATTTAAAACAAAAAGGTAAACAAAGAAACACAAACTCATTTAAAACCTAGAGGCATTTTTTGTACACTAAAAAAAAGGCGTACAGTGAAATTGATTAAAATAACACTTGATGTTCTTGGGATGTGGTTTGTAGAAACGGAATAAAAAGTTTACTTTTCAAAATGCGCCAAAAATAAGTACAACCTATTATGTACGCTAGAAAAATATGGTTAATTTCAAATAAAGAAGATGGAAAGTGTATTTGCATTAATATAATTTAAAATAATAAATATTTATCAGTATAATCAGAATATATTTTTTCACACATTTTCTATCATAAACTTTGCTTTTCAATCAAAATGACACAGAAGAAGAAAAATCAAAGCAAAATATTCCTTCACCAGGATGTATCAAATGCACAATCAGTCACTCTAAAATGCAAACACAATCTTAAAGGATTTAAATGCTGAAAGGATTTAAATCGCAGTGTCTCAGTAAGCGTTGCTTTGGACATCCACTTGTAGTGAAGAGTGGAGGGAAGTGCATTTTTCTAATACTGGACTTGCAGCATATTGGGCGGCTTGTTACGGATATACATGGTCGGGGTGCCTGGTTGCCGACGGTAACTGGGCTGAGGCTGAGACATGGCTGACTCGTACGTTTTCTGAACACAGAAACAGATACAAGATTAAGACTTGTCTTCTGGAAAGAAATCAGAAAAAAGCATTTATTAGCAGACAGTTTATAATGTTTGTCAAAATATATTTTCATGTGTCTAATGAAAGCGCTGTGTTTATCTCTTTAGATAAAATCACATAAAATCATACTGTTTCATCTGCTTTAAGTTTGACACATTCCTAATGACATAAAGGGTTACAGTTTAAATCACTGGCGTTCTAATGTTGCAGAACAGAAAAAAAGGAAAGAAACAGAAAGTAGGTAAGATTTTGCAAGTGTGCCTGCGTGTGTGCATGTGTGTATGTGTTTGTGCATAGTGCACTGGTATTGTGTAGTGTACATAAAACTTGACAATGGTGTGTTTGTGAAAGTAGCAATAAGTATGAAGAGTTGTGAATGTATCTATGCAAACACATGTGCCTTTGTGCATGTATGCCCGCATGCATTGTGCGTGTGTGTACAGTGGAACCTCCCTAATAAGCCCTTGAAAAATCAGCCCAAAGAAGGTCTTAATAGGGAGGTGGACACTCAATAGTCCGGATGTGAAGGGAAATCTGTGAAAAAAGTTTTGGTCACACCTTAGATAGAAAGAGTCTTAATAGGGAAGGTCTTAATAGTGAGGTTCCATTATATATAAACATGCATGTGGACACACACTCATACACACTTGGAAAGAGACAGACAAAGAAACACACAAAAAAACGAGACAAAGAAAAAGAGAAATGGGGAAACGTATATTCCCACTTGTGTTCTCCTTTTTTTCTCTAACAGCAACATAATACTTAATGCATAAAATGGAAAGTTCTCACCCTTCGCTGGGTTCTCATCTTGGCGTTGTAGAAGGCAGCTGAGTCTGGGTTGTTCATCAGCAGCTCCATCTGCAGACGGTCAAACTTCTCCCCCTCATCCTCCGGCTGCAAAACAAAGCATTGCAAATACCAGTAGTAGTGGTAGCACATACAGTGTAGAGTGGCACAGTGGTAGCGCGTTCGCTTTGTGTCAAGTAAACCCGAGTTCGAACCTGGGTACAGGGGATTTTTCCTCTCACTTTGCACTAGGCCTTGCGGTCTGAACATGGAGTCTTTCAGATGAGACGATAAACCGAGGTCCCGTGTGCTCATGCACTTAGCACACGTTAAACCCAATGGCAACGAAAAAGTTGTCAAAATTTACCCCCCTCCCTTCCTTCCTCATCAGTCACACAAACATCGCATGCAAAAAAACAAAAAAAAAACAAAAACTGGGTGGCGCGCCTCTGGCTGCGACACGCTCTCAAGGTGGGAGCAACCCGAATTTCACAGAGACGCCTCTGTGACTATAACGTACCTATCCTATCCTAGTTACCACATTTCACTGCCTGGAAATAATGCTGTCACAACGCCAGTGCTATAAATTGATGTGAAGAGAAAACACAATCAACAGCTGACCGAGTTACTGGAAATATATAATTGAGACAGTCTCTAGATGCAGAAACCAATGTCGGTGGCTTCATTGGCCTTTTCCTCTCCATTATTGTGCCAAAACAAATCTCAAGATGGCAGAAGTCAAGCTGCTCTATCTTTTTTTTTCCTTTGAAGCAATTACCCTCATTACACAATAATTACAGTAGGGCCTAATTGTCATATCCGTTGTGATATTAGATCCTGGGTAACCAAGACACAATAATTACAGTAGGGCCTAATTGTCATATCCGTTGTGATATTAGATCCTGGGTAACCAAGACATAATAATTACAGTAGGGCCTAATTGTCATATCCGTTGTGATATTAGATCCTGGGTAACCAAGACACAATAATTACAGTAGGGCCTAATTGTCATATCCGTTGTGATATTAGATCCTGGGTAACCAAGACACAATAATTACAGTAGGGCCTAATTGTCATATCCTTTGTGATATTAGATCCTGGGTAACCAAGACACAATAATTACAGTAGGGCCTAATTGTCATATCCGTTGTGATATTAGATCCTGGGTAACCAAGACACAATAATTACAGTAGGGCCTAATTGTCATATCCGTTGTGATATTAGATCCTGGGTAACCAAGACACAATAATTACAGTAGGGCCTAATTGTCATATCCGTTGTGATATTAGATCCTGGGTAACCAAGACACAATAATTACAGTAGGGCCTAATTGTCATATCCGTTGTGATATTAGATCCTGGGTAACCAAGACACAATAATTACAGTAGGGCCTAATTGTCATATCCGTTGTGATATTAGATCCTGGGTAACCAAGACACAAATACAGTGGAACCTCCCTTAGAAGACCTTCGAAAACATCCAAAATGAGGTCTTATAAAAGGGAGGTAATTTTAATACTTACAAAGAGGGGCAATGTCTCAGAGAAGGAGGTCTTATGCGGGAGGGAGTCTTATAATGGGAGGTCTTATAAGGGAGGTTCCACTGTAGCTTAATCACAATACAGTCAAGAGAAGTGAAATTGGTAATAAAATAATTCTAAAAGGTTCATCAAAGGGTTAATGGTCCAACATAACACGTGAAAAGAAATTCACTTTCTCAAGGCCTTGCCCATTCCAACAACCTAGCAAGGTAAAGAGAGACACGACGGAGACACCAAAGTATCCTTTACCATAGCGTTGGGGTTGATAGGGAGGAACACTCCAGGCCTCTGCCCGTGTCCTGCTACCAGACTGGTCTGCTCCTCCTCTGTCTGGCTGAGGAAGCTCTCCGCATACCACTTGTCAAACTCTGCACACACAATAAACTAACCATGTTGTAGAAAAAATGTGGCACATTTAATAAGCTCTGCTCTATTTTTGGATTTTAAAGTGCAATCTTTTTTGTTGTAGAACTTTGACCCATGCACAGTAGATGACTTTAGCTTAACTCAATCACATCGCAGCCACTGCAATAAGCTGCAAACAAAGTAGAAACTGGATGGTTTTGAATTATTCACAAATCTCAACAAATCACTCCAGCCATACACACAAACAAAACAGGCATACACGAAAAGAGAAACGATGAAAACGGATTACAGGTTTTTACTTCAGGTATAGTAATAGGGAAACGGCAGTTCAGACTTTTTATACAAAGACTTTTTACAGAAATCGGTTTCCTCACTACAAACGCAAAATAAGATGCGTAAACATGGTCTAGGGGAGTGAAGTGAGTTTAGAAATGACCAAATTGTGGTGTGCACACAGATTTACTTCCCTTGAAGTGAATTCATTAAGCTGACAGCTTTGTATTTCTTCCGCATACAATTAGGTGATTCGTCCTCAATGATGACGTCACAATCACATTTATTTATGCGGAAGGATGCAATTGAGTTAACAAGAAACTTTCATGTGCTCAGTGTACAAGGGCCTCTCATTATATTTTGCAATGCGAAGATTCTGATAATGTCACAGAAATGTAAATAGTGTCATGAGATAGACCATTATCATAATAGTTATGTTGCACATTTTCATTATTTTCCGCCTTGTCATAGCCGTTGAGCAAAGCAAAATGTCCACCAAGGTGAACGTTGATCACAAGCTGTGATAATCTTTTTAGCCAGTGCAAAGCCTCTTGTAGGAAATGATCTCTGGATAAGTGCTGATGAGATGGAAAACATAATGAGCATTTTATCAGGAAGCCTTGATAAACATTTGCTAGAACACCTGGGTATGTGGAAACATTATAACCGTTGAGTGCCCCACTGGCTTATTTAAAAAGCAGAGAAGGGGTATGGTTGAATAAAGCACCCAAACTACACAAAATATTTGATGGCGAGAAGTCATCTTGCATCTAGGACACTGTGACTGATGATGAAAAATGTATCTATCAGTATAATCTAAAAACCAAGCAATAAATAGCCATCCGTATGTTCTGGATGAGAAATCATTAGTACATTTCCACAGAAAACAGAGCAGTAGCAACATTTCTAAAACAAATAGCCACCTTGAATTTTTACTGAAAATCTGGTTCCAGGGCTCCAGTTCCTCTTCCAGAGAGAAGAGCTATCACTGCGGATTTAAAAATAAGCATCCTTTACCCCAAAGACATTTTTTATTTGCCGTCCAAGCATTTATACCTGATTTCCCCTATTTTATTGTGACAATGCAAGTGAGCACACTGCTCCAGCTACTCGGGACATTTTGCCAGAAAACAGATTTTTTTCAGATTTCAGTTGGTCTCCTATCCACCTAGTTTTCCGAATTAGTCCCTTGTGACAGTTTCCTATTATTTTATGTGAAGCTTTGGCGATAGGGGGAGCAAATGTAGAAAGTTGAAGATGCTCGAGAGTTCGCTGAGGGCGCTATTTTTTACATATCCCAGTCGACGTGGACTGGTGCCATAACCATTTGGTTTGAAAGAATATCAAAGTGTGTGTGTTCTAGTTAGGGAAACCTCTAAAATCTGGACTAGTCAGAAGGAAGGTGCACACAGCCAGTTCTCCACATTGCAAAATATAATGAGAGGCCCTCGTATACGTGTGTGTTTGTGCTACAGAAAATGTGTAAACTTGAAAACATTTTCAACAAAACAAAACAAAAAAAGAAATTGCATGTGATAAAAAAGAAAACCTAACCGTTGAGGAGTTTTTGCCTGCACTGGTCCACCAGCTTCTGGCAGTACTGGACCTGGGTCTTGAGGTTCTTCAGCTCCTCAAAGTCGGTGCGGTAGGCGACCTTTAGGTCCTTCAGCCGCTGGATCTCCAGGAACTCCTCCTCGGAGATGATGATGTCCCCGTCATCATTGTACACTGGGCCTGGGACAACAATGTAACGGGCAATGGCAGTCAGTTTCACTTTTCAACCCAAACCTTCTCTCTCTCAATATGCCCCTCTTTCTCTCTCTCTCTCTTTCTCTCTGGTATCTTTCTGTCATGTGTCTGTCTATCTGTGTGTGTCTCTCTCTGTCGCTCTGTTCCCTTCCCAATCCCATTTTTGTTTCTTTCTTTGGTACAGTATATAAAAACCTTGAGGTTTACTATTAGTGGGATGTTTTAATATTTAAACAGCAGTTCTGTGATTTACTGTTGGTAAAAATTGTTGTCTAGCATAAGGGAATGCAGCTTGATAACACAAGTGTTAAGATTTTCTTCAATTATAAAGTTCAGTTTAAGTTCAATTTCCTCCCAAATCAGAATGTGTTAGTTGAATGCAGCGAGGAGACCAGTGAAAACTGAAAACCAAATATGCGCATTTAACCCATTATGGCCATATGGCCTGGGAACACAGAAGAAGAAGAAGAAGTTCTAAGAACAGTGCAGTATACATTAACAAACTAAATTCATTTTTTGGTATCCATCTGAGGAGTTCACTCACTCTCTGCCTCTCGTTCGATGCGCAATCTGTGCAAATTCTACTTGCAGTTGTGTCAATTTTGGTGGTGAATACTTTCACAACACTAAACTAATTGCTGCTATCTGATATCTACCTGAGGACCTCACTCACCCTCCTGTTTGATACACATTATGTCCATATTTTACTTCGTGTTGTTACATGTCCAGTTTGGTGCTGTATACATTCAAACCACTAAAAATGTTTTCTATTTTGATTTAATTAATTTTGCGTCTACCTGAGGCCTTGACTCACCCTCTGCCTCCCGTTCGACGCGCAGTCTGTCCAGGGTCTGGCGGGTGTTGTCAATGTCCAGTTTGGTGCCGTTGACATTCTTGGCCAGGTCAGAGTACTTCTTCTTCTTGGTGGCCAGCATTTCTGTCAGGCCAGACAACATCTTGCATTGCATTAAGTTTGTTGATGCAGCTTGTTGTACAAGCTTTGTTTTGTGGATACGAGGGCCTCTCATTATATTTCGCAATGTGAAGATTCTGACCATGTCACAAAAATGTAAATAGTGTCATGAAATAGACCATTATCACAATACTTATGTTGCAATTTTTCATTATTTTCCGCCTTGTCATAGCCGTTGAGCAAAGCAAAATGTCCACCAAGGGATCATTGATCCCAAGCTGTAAAAATCATTAGCAAATTTCAACAGAAAACAGAACAGTAGCAACATTTCTTAAGCAAATAGTCACCTTGAATTTTTACTGAAAATCTGGTTCCAGGGCCCCAGTTCCTTTCCCAGAGAGAAGAGCTATTGCTGCGGATTTTAAAATAAGCATCCTTTTCTCCAAAGGCCTTTTTGATTTGCCAAGCACACTGCTCCAGCTACTAGGGACATTTTGTCAGAAAACAGACTTTTGCAGAGTTTAGTTGGTCTCCTATCCACCTAGTTTTCCCACTTAGTCTCTTGTGTCTTTTTCCTATTATTTTATGTCAAGCTTTTGCGATAGGGGGAGCAAATGTAGAAAGTTGAAGATCGTCGAGAGTTTGCCGAGGGCGCTATTTTTGACATACTCCAGTCGACCTGGGCTGGTGCCATAACCGTTTGAAAGAATGTGTGTGTGTTCTGGTTAGGGAAACCTCTAAAATCTGGACTAGCCAGAAGGATGGTGCACACAAACAGTTCTCTACATTGCAAATTATAATGAGAGGCCCTCATATGTGTGTGCTTGTGTGTATGTTTTGTGATCTTGTGTGTGAGAGAGAGAGAGAGAGAGAGAGAGAGAGAGAGAGAGAGAGAGAGAGAGAGAGAGAGAGAGAGAGTTAAAAATGATTGTGTGTGAGAGGATGAGATTGAGACTGAAGGGAGGGGACATGTTTCCATTCATACATACTCTAAAATATACTTGCGTGTGTTGTGCTTGGCATTTGTAGCATGTGTGTTGGTGTCAAAGGAAGTAGTTGGATGAAGAGAGAGAGACTCAGAAGGGAAGACAATACCTTTGTTCTCTATCAGGATCCTGTTGATTTCACTGCCCCTCTCCTGTTTAAATTCTTCAAAAGCTGTCGTTCGGCTTGGTGGAGTACTGTAAAACATGCACACAAACAAAAATTGGTGATATTATTGGAAAGCACAGACAGAGTGCAAACTGCAAGTAAGAAGACTAGTAATACTGCTTGCTAAATATGTGATGGTCAGGTCAGGTCAGGTCAATTAAGACGACTAGGCCTCGCGGCTTCTCAAGTGTCTTTTTTGTTGTTGTCTTTTTTTAAAAATGTCCTGAAGTTACACTAAATTATCACACCCCCAAAAAACATTACATAAGGGTGTAAAAGTCGACTTGCTGCTATGAAGCAGAAGTACAAAAATAAAAGGAAAATCTGTTTCAGAATGATGAACCCGATAGTGCAGCATTTAATGGATTAATTAAAAAAATCTGTCAATAACTTTTAGGAGTGAGCATAAAGAATGGCTACAAAAATCAATTAAAAAAAACCCACCACCACCACCAACAACAACAAAAATCCAACCACCAACCTCCATTCAAATATCAATGTACAGATTAACAATGGAATTATAAAAAAAAAGAAACAGAAAAGCCAGTTATTTACCTTGGTCGCTGCACTTTCTCGGGCCTTGAGGTGGCACCAGCAGAGCTAACAGGAGAAGCGGAGCCGTCTTCTTTTTCGCGCTCGGTTTGCGAGCCATGAGGAGACTTGACCTCCCGCTCCCTCTCCCCTTTGGCACTCTGGGAGGGACTGGAGGCGGTCTTCACTCCAGGAGGGCTGCACAGCATTTCACACAAATGGGTGAATAGATAGAAGACAGAGAAACAGACAGACAGACAGACAAAACCTTTACCTTCTTGACGGACAGTACTAAAGCTCACCATTCTCTTCCGTAAGACTTTCACCTCTCACAAATAGACAGACTGACAAATGCTTGTCATCTGACTGGGAAACTGGGGCAGATGGTAACAGACAGACAACCCTACATACAGAGAGATGAACACAGGCAAAGAGAGATGGACACAAACAAACTCCAAAAACCTCCTCAGCATACATGACCAGTGCAGATGCCCACCTTCCTCTCCCTCCAGTCTTCTTCCTGTCGCGGTCGCGTTCCTTCTTCTTCAGCTGCACGACGGCCGAGGGCTCTGCTTTGGCTGATTTGGGGGCAGAGCCTACACCGAAGCCCGACCCGTCAGTCTCCCCGACCAGGCTCCCATCGTCCGCGATGGCTACACCAGCCTGGGAATCAAAATGGGGGAATAAAGGGTGGTATAAAGCCATATAAAAATACTAATAATAGTAATGCCAGTTTAATACCAAAGGCCAAAACTTTCAATAAAATCTGTTTATATGTGTTACCGTTGGGGTGAAATCACGTTACAGACATCATTGTCAAGGTACAGGATACCAAGTCTGTGCCAGTTTCATTATAACTGGTTCAGTTATTTAGACTGTGGCTGGAACACATTTCTTTTTCAATTAAAAGAAAGAATACTGGCTTGTAAAGCTGCAGGCATGGGGATTAGTTGGCTTTGATGGTACATCCCCAACACCAAATAACTAACTAATATCTAAAGCCTAACATCCTTATGGCTGGGAGAATGGGGATGTACTCAAGGCGGAGCATCTCAATTATACACAGATTCCAGCCAAACTTTCCAAAACAGCAGTTGCCTGCTCTACCATCTTGATAGTCAGACACCACAGATTTGCACACACATGATGATGTCGGTGTGTTTAAATATGAGGCACAGTGTGTATACATGTGTTACCTGCTGTGCTGCAGCAATGGCGGCGCTGTCCCCTTTGTCGATCAGCGTGTACTTCTGCCTCAGGCGCTCTTCCACATCCTCCTCCACTTGTCTGCTCGGTAAAAACAACACAACACATTGTGATAACAATGGCTGTTAGACATTGCCAGCAAAAAGAGTCTATCTCAAAAGGAAATAAGAAGGCAGACGAGCAGTTCTAGAAAACACTTTGTTTCAACAGGAATCTATAAGGCTGGTTGGAAGTTTTGGAAAACAATGTTAGATATTGAGGGTTGTGTGCTCAGAGTCTCAGAAGGAATGTAAAGGAAGATAAGGTGTTTGGGAAAATAATTGCAGTCAAACATTGAAGGTTGTGTGCCAAAGAGGCTATATTTACAGGAATGAGGCTTTATACCGAAAATTCTCTGCCCCTGTCTCGTGCCCTGAGATGCGAACGCCACCTACTTAAGATTATCGTCCTTGCCTGTCATGAAATAGTAGTATATAGCCACAGAAAAATAGCTTCACCTGACTCATCGATAGGTGGCATGAGCAGTTCGGGCCTAAAATTATCGCCCTTTCGTGTCGGAAAGAAGTAGTATAAAGCCCCATTAAGAAGGCTGGTAGGGAGTTTAGAAAACAAATGTCAGACATGTAAGGGTTGTGTACAAAAACATTTTATCCCAACAGGAATCCAGCAGGCAGATAGGGAATAGACAGCACTGAATGGGTTAATAGAATATATATTTAGCTTGAAATTGTAATGCTAGAAAAAAATGTTTTTTAATGTTGCAATGTTTGTGACAGCAAGATACAATTACACATGGCAACATTACATACCCGTAAATTTCACGGAAGGCATCAAAGGTTCCCTGAATTTGTCTCAAGTTGACAATCTGAAAAAAGAAGAAGCAAAACCTCCACTAATGTACACGACGTAATAACATTTATCTATCATTACAATAATACAAACAATGCACATCCACAAGCATTTTAACCCATCTCTTTCCAACTTGTACGACTTAAAATAGCATGTAATGTACTATTCTGCAATATAGTGATGTTGAATTGCATTTTTCTTTTTCAAAATAAGACAAAGTTTTGTAACAGGTAGATATGATTCCCTCTATAAATGTATGCCAATCTCACTAGGAAGAGTACAACATACCATCAAGAAGTTTACTTTTCATTCTCAATCTTTATTGTTGTTGCTGTTTGTTTCTTGCACAATTGTTATTTTCCCCTGAGAAACTTTCTTGTTGTTTTTGCAAGTTGCAAATTGTTTCTCCTTATCATTTCGATTTCACTCTTTAGCCATGTCTCTATAGGCCTTTGCAACTAGGGTTATTAACGCCCTTGACAGTGAGAGTGATTGCTCTTGCTGGTCAGTACTGACAAGGGCATTCACTCTTGCGAAAGGCAGCCATTTAGTGGCATCAAATAGGGGTTATTGGCGAGAGTTATCCCCCTGTCTGGTCAGTACTGAACCATCTTCCCCCACCCTCCAAGGGCATTCACTCTTGCAAAAGGTGTTCGTTGCAGACCCCAATAGATACACACGGTACACTTATCATAATTATTAAAAAAAAGCATCACTACACCATTGGTATGATACTTTTGATTACTAAGCCGCTGTCAATAAAAAAACAACACCAGACTTACGTCAATTTCATCCAGGTTGCCTTCAAGGAATCGACGACACTGTTGTCGTATCTCGTACTTCTGCTGCTCCGACAGAGGTTCGTAGGTCACCTGGCTTCGATTGGTCTACAAGGAAAAGAACATAACGTGTATCAACATAATACAGAATATAATGCAACATAGATGCTAAGATTGAGTCAAGATTACATTTGCTTAGGTTTTTACTAGAAAGGGAACTTATGATGGCTGAAGCTAAATTAAATGAAACAATTTTTTATTTCACCATGGAACATGAAATAAGTATTTAGAATGCTTTTTTTTTTACCCAGCCCTGAAATGTTAAAGAGAGAGATTTGTTGAGTAATGAGAACACAGATTGTGCTCATTTTCCTTTTAGATGTGCAGGAACATTATCAACTGATATTTTTAAGGACATTTTGTCATGTTCAAATACTATATAAAAGTTCACGTTTTCAAAGTTTAAATTGCAGCAAATCCAGATCACAACTATTTTATGTGTACATAAAAAAATAATACCTTTTACAAATAAAATCGGTAAGCTAAATATTTATGAATTTTTATAGTTCAGTCCGTGGTTGGGTGTATACGACAAAGAATTAATAAAAATTGAAATATTTACGGTTTTAAAGTGGGTGTTTGGGTGTCTTCATTGTATGATATAAGCTAAATATTATTTTACAATTGCATAGAAGCACATGATACACATCTATAAAGTAATATCATTTTCTTTAATCGTACTTCTCTAGGTTACTATTTGCTTTGCAAAACTACTGTTGAGAATAGTTTGCAAATGTACACATCTTTTTTCACTTTAAAACAGGCATGCCTTACATAAATGTATGCTAAACTGTCTCTGACTAATTAATTTCTCAACAACAACAAAACTTGTCACAAAAGACAAACTTAACAAAACAGAATCAAGTTTTTAAAAACTGATTTTCACCCACACGATAATGAACAAAAAATTCATTGTGTTTTGAAACAGTAAAATCATGAAGCTGATGACAAAAACATTACAGATTAACAACAAAATAACTTGAACAAACCCAAAAGAATGAAGTCAAAATCTGAATATGCAAAGCAAACAATCCAACTCGCAACAAACACATAATTGCAGAATTGCCTCAAAATATAACAGAAACTTTGGTATTTTTCCATGCACACCTTTGCATTAGCACTACTACCAGTTCTGGAGTCATACCCCCTTCCGCCGCCCATGGGCATTGATTGCTTTTGCACAACAAAATAGAGAAAATTCACTTTCAGGATTTATCGACAGGAATAAATGGTGGGGAGGGAGAAGAGGGAAGAAGAGAGAGAAAGGAGAGAGAGAGAGAGGGAGAGAAAAACAGACAAACACAGAAAGAGAGATGTGAATAGTTCATCATTATCTCAACCACATATATCATTTAAATAACAATATTACATATGATATCCAAACAACAATCTGCCATTGGGTTTAGTGTGTACATGACCTGGTGTCATACAGCCTAGGTTTAAAGCCCCAATTTCAAAAGATTGGAGGGGTGTGTTGGTGAGGGGGGGGGGGGGGGGGGGGGGAGAGATGGGTGGAGTGAGATCAAATTTTACACCATGGGAAAGAAGTCCATACACTGAAAACAGCCAGACATTGGCCCCACAACAACTGCTTCACAAGTTCGCTGTGTCTTACCGACTGATCTGTTTCCACCTAAACAAAAAGTGAATTGATCCAGAGCAAGTATTCAACACAAAATTTCAGTGTTTTATTATAAATGCTGCTGGTTTAGCAATCTAGTAGGTGAACTGAAACATAATTACATTTGTACGCCATGCCTCTCAAACTCAACACCTGACGCACAAATGTGGGTGAGCAAGTACTTCCACCCTGAAAGGAAGGGAAAAGCTTCTACATGCGCTTTCAATGAAATCAGTCATTGCTGCAGAGCTGCTGGCCTATACCCTAGCTGAGGCTTTTAGCCTAAACCCAGCTTCTTTCTTTGAACCTGTAACATGTGGCTGTATTCCCACAACTGCCTAAGTGAGTTTGAAGTAAATGGTGCAGTCGCCGATTCTCTCCAACCTGGTTGGAAGGGTTTCATCCAAACAAAATTTTGCATTTGTGATTTGTACTCACTCTGTCAAAAGAAAGGCAAACTGAGTTTTCTTCCAACTAAAGGTTGGATAGTGTGAGGCGGTTTTAATTGTTCAAACAGACTCTACGTACCAGAGTGTCGTGCATTGCCAGCTCTGCTTTCAGGTGGTTGATTTCTCGCTGAAGTTTCTTGACCAGAAGCTGAAGAATTGGACGGAAAAAGATAACAAATAAAATCATAAACTTTAAATACAAATGCAACGACAAATGATGATAATGTAGATAGGAAACTTTCAAAGTACTGGTTAACAGATGTAAATTAGGCTAAGAAACTCTTTGCACACATGTGCATTTTGTACACATACACTGTACACACACATGCAGGCTTACACATTTCACTTGCATTCCCATCAAGTTAGAAACAAAATAATAATAATATGATTAATCCTAAAAACAGGTTATCATGTCACATAAAATAAAACAAATCTAAGACAGAGAGAGGGCAAAAGAGAGAGAGAGAGCAAAAAAAGAGAGAGAGAGAGAGAGAGAGAGAGAGAGAGAGAGAGAGAGAGAGAGAGAGAGAGATTACACATAGAGCATTACATAACCTTCCACAATGAGATTGATTTGAATATAACAAATTGTCGATGAAATTCACAAACCTTGCATCTCAATTTTGGTAGTTTTGAGAAAAACAAACACCTGTTTTAAAAATTAACCGCATTTACCACAATTTATTAACTATGATGAATACGTTGTTCAAGACATTGCAAATTCAGTCCTGAATTTTGTTAACATTACTTTTTAATGTTTTTAGATATTCTTGAAAAGTACGGAGATACGAGATTTTTGTCATTAAGTATCATCTGAATTTGGGACTTACGAGTTTTTCTTCTATTTACACAACCTCATTTACCCTAGATAGAAAGTCATTAGAGATACGAGCTTTTGGTGGAATGTGGTGGGGAAAATTAGAGAGCTGACTATGTATCTAACTCCAATCCCCCCCCAAAAAAAAAAAGATTTGAGATACAAAGTTTGTGAATTTCACCAACAAAATTCAAAATCGTTTTCTGTATTCAAATATGTGAGAAACAGGCAAGAGAGAAATGAGATGCTGTCTACAGATGAAAATAAAATATGAAAATAATTTAAATTAAATTAAAACAACAACTTGTGATGTTTAACAATGTAAAAATGATGGGCCATAAAAACATAACAATAGCAAGTTTGCCTGTTTAAAACAATCTCTAAGAGATTTTACTCTTTAAATGCAATTGCAAATTCATGCGAAACCGGGCCATAAGATAAACAAGCAGCTGAGAAAATAAAGCAAAAATCAACTTCAAAAGTAAAATGCACTGTGAAGAAAAAAGATAATGAGTGATTTAAGAATAGAACAGCAACACAAAATAGGTAACAAAAAGAAGTGGTGTATTCTCCAATGATTTCTGATATCTTAAACACATAGTGGTGATTTTAAAACAATGTGCAAATAGAACAAACTACTATTTATTTTTTTAAATGACACAAAATGCATTGGGTTCATACTCCCAATAAAAAAAAATAAAAAAAAATAAACATTTCACATAAGCAGAGAAAATCTAATTAAAAAGAAAACATTTATAATTTTTAAAAAGGCCAATGTAATGCTTATCCCTTGAGTGGTGTACGTGTGGGTGGTGGTGGTGGATGGTGGTGTGTGTGTGTGCAGGGTAGGGTGTGTGTGTGTGAACGGGTATTACAACAATGGCAACTTAACAAATCACTTTACTTCAAAAGCACAACAAAACTATTCCTTGACTATTATATAACAATCAAAACCAACAGATGCCCAAAGAACTTTCAATATCAAATCTCCAAAAATGTCAAATATGGCAAGAAAAAAAAGAACAACACAAACAGAAATGGTCAAGATTTAAACAGTGATTTGTATCTAAAGAGAACATGAAACATGCAGACTGTTGTGATGGAAAAGTGGTTACAATCATCTCACCACCAGTCTGTCACCCTCTCTGCAATATCTGCAAGCCTGGGACAGCAATGAGGTAAAAATACAACAACATACACCTTAGTATCATTTCAAAGATTTCATCCTATATTGTGTTAATCTTCAAATAATGGAACATTAAAAGAGGTTGGTTTTCTTCAGTTAAGCTTCGTTTACTTCACCCACTATTTAACATTTAATCTTTCTTAATTAATATTAAGATGGAGACTTGTCTCACCAAATATGACTGATTAGTGAGTTACTGTCATCCTTCCAATACTTGTTATTTTGCGTCATCATCCAATCACACATGTACAGTCAACAGATACTTACTGCTGGATCATACACTTCATTGATGGCTGGTTCATTGGACACACACATCATGCGAGTAGCGAAACGTAGAGTGGACACCTGGAAAATAAAGAAACACCAATGACAATTGCAAACAATTGACAATGACAGTGTACCAACAATAGACCATCAACCAACATACCCAGCAAATTTTCATTTGTTATGTGCATCCAAAATATTCAGAAATCAGAGACGGTAAAGATATGAACATGAATGATTTAGTTTTCTTATGGTTTATACAACAAACAAACAACTACACGACAAGTGTAAAGTGACGTTATTTTATTCACAAGAGACAAAACAAAACTACTGGATATTTCGGCGAATGCGCCTTTATCAACATAGACAAACAAGAAAACAGCAAACAGCAAATATAGCAAAAGGAGCAAAAAGCAGGCAACAAAAGGAGCAAAAAATCAACAAGATCAAAAAACAATACTTCCCCAATACTTTCCCTCACCCTTTCGTATGGTTTAGTTGTATTTAACTTTCAACATTTCAAATGATTCAATCATACACACTGTAAGCTTTTAAATATAAAGTAATTAATCTGTGATGTTTCCCTCAACAACAATGCAATCTTAGTCAGTATAAATGGATGATAAAATAAGCAAACAAAATTAGAACTACAGATCAACCAATGAAAGAAAAAGAATCACCATAAACTGACAAAACTGAAAAACAAAAGTATTAAGGTAGAACTTATTATTTGTCATGAAACTGAGAAACAAATTACAATAACAACAATACAAAAGCATACAAATGGTAATGAACAACAACAAAAGTCTGACCACCTCCTTTTCATTCAAACAAATATTCAACAAAGATGCATTCAATTTTACCAACAAATAAAAAAGCACCAAACCCATGTAAAAAATACAAACATTACCGAAAAATATACAAACACAGCCAAAAGCCAGTCATCAACCTCTATTCTTTTCCATCCCAACCAGAACCCCCACCCCCCACTGCCTCCAACTCACGGTTTCCTCCAGCTGGACGCGTTCCCCCCAGATGTTGGCGATGAGGACGGTGTTGCAGTTGCCCCCCACGGAGTCTTTGAGGTAGTGGGTCAGCTTGGACTGGCGGAAGGGGATGTGCTCGCGGTGCCTGTCGGCCAGGGCGATCACCACTTGCTCCAGGAACGACAGCGACTTGTTGATGTACATGGCCTCCGTCACCATCTTGCCCTCAGACTGCCAACACAGGACATAATATGAGTAAACCTTGTCAGCCAGTGCAATACTGTTTGCACCAAAACGATGCAGATTTGACGAACATGCTTCTGTCACCATCTTGCCCTCAGACTGCCAACACAGGACATAATATCGTCGGTGAAATTAAAAAACCTTGTATCTCAATTTTGGTAGTGTTGAGAAAAACGAAATAAACTTAAAAAAATTAACCATGTTGACCAAAATTGACTAACTATGATGAATATGTTGTTTAAGACATTGCTAGTTTTGTCCTTTTTGTTGTTAGACTTGAAAAGAATGAAGATACAAGGTTTTTGTCCTTAACTAGATCTGAATTTGGGACTTAAGAGTTTTTCATCTATTTCCACAACCTCATTTACCCCAGATAGAAAGTCGTTAGGGATACGAGCTTTTGGTGGAAGGTGGCGGGAAAAATTAGAATGCTGACTATGTATCTAACTCAAACCCCCCAAAAATTGATATACGAGGTTTTTGAATTCCACCGATGATATGAGTAAACATTGTCAGCCAGTGCCATACTGTTTGCACCAAAACGATGCAGATTTGACAAACATGCTTCTGTCACCATCTTGCCCTCTGACTCCAAAGACAGGACATGAAATATCATCAAGCTTATAGTGTAATTGTCCCCAAGTCTTGCTTCGGTAATGTTGCAATCACAGTTGCAACAGATCCCCAGAATTGGTTTTCACATACTGCCAAAAGCACAAACGGAAAGTAAGGTTAAAAATATTTGCTGATTAAATTTTTTTCTGTGTGCACATGATTTTAAAAAGATGAAGAAAGAAACAAAAAACAACACAAACACACAGTGACAGACACAGAGAGAGAGAGAGAGAGAGAGAGAGAGAGAGACAGAGACAGAGACAGAGAGAGACACACAACACAACAACACAGACACACACACATAAAGCAGGCACAGGACAAAATCAAAGTTACCTTGGACTTTCCTATGCGTTCAGAACCAGCCAAATCCACAAAGTTCAGCTTAGAAACAGTGTATTTGGCACTGGACTGCACTCTGGATCTGGACTGTAAATATAAATATAGACAAAAAAAGCAGAAGCAAAGTTAAAATAATGTATTTTATGCTAGATACAAAATTAAAATAATGTATTGTATGCTATAAAGTTTTGGATATCATAAATTAAAATGTCCCTATCTACCGGTAAGTAGATTGTATTTGCAATGTTATTTGCAATGTTGTATAACATCATTACAAGTATGCATGTTATTTTTTCAGGTGTTTTTTTCTTGTTGGTTGTTATTAAAATGATACATAAAAGAATAAAAGAACACAATCAAAAAATTAAAAATCTGATTTGAGTGATTTCTTGCTTAATCTCAAATTAATTATGTTGGCAAAATCAAGCACACGCAAAATCACCATCAAATGGTCAAAGTCTAAAAGACAATAAAGGCTATGCAATCAGATTTGATAAAACTTTCATACAAGATTTTCAAAATAAAGCATAAAATATACATTCATAACATCCCAACAATATCCCAAATTATCTCCCTATCTGACGTTTGCACCATGCCAGTCCTGTCTTGTTTTTAAACCTGATTCTATATGCCAAACAGACCTTTTTCTTTTTTTTCAGCCGGAGATCAGATTATATTGTTTCCTTCATACAGAAAACAGTTTGGGGGACTGGAAGTTTTTCTCTACTTTTTGCCTTGTGAACACCATACTTCGTAATCTCACTCTAAAAACTTTTTTTTTCAAACAATCGTTAGCATGCACTAATCTCTCTCTCTCTCTCTCTCTCTCTCTCTCTCTGTTCGTCTGTGTTGCTGGTTGGCTTGCTCTCTTTCCCTCTGTGTCTCTCTGGTCCGCGCAACTTTTTCTGGAATTCAAGTGTGGAGGTGCTGCTATTCTCTGGTAGGCTTGCTACCCCAGTAGGCCTCCCTTTCTTGTGCCGTTCGTCTTTTGCGATGTTGGCTTTTCTGTCTGCATCAGTAGACAGGCTGTTGTTGGCTGGCTGGACGGATTGCTGCGTGCAGTAGGCCTACTCATGTTGGTTCTTTGCTGACGGTTTTTAGACCATTTTATTATGATGAAATATAAGAACTCCATACCTCCAAGTACACAGTGAAGATGCAGTGGGATCGTGAAGACATTCTGTTCAAGGAGTGTGACGCAATGGCTCGGTTTGTTTCTCCCTGAAATCAAATGCTTTAGTTTAATTGCTGCTGATATTTCATCACAAAAAAATATACATAGTACTTAAGTAGTAATAATAGAATCACTGTTGTCATTATTATAACTATCATTAGAATTATTATCCCCCCTCCCCCCGTGTGGATACTGGGGGGTCTTTTGTACAAATAGTTCCCCCACCTTTCTGTGCTTGTAACTTCCTCCAATTCTGTCATTCTCTTTGACTCTGCCTTTTCCCTTTGCTTACTGTCATCTGCTATCTTTCTATCTCACTGGTCCATTCTCCTGCCTTTTTTTCTATAAATTCTTACAAAGATTTCTTCAGCCGAAGTCGGACATGCTGGGCCTAACTATTTCTTAGTTAGGCACATAACGGCAGCATGACGCATCTATATGACAGGAAACTGTCTGAGTGAACGTAGAAGAAGAAGAATTATTACTTTTCTTACTACAATTACTATCAACACTATTCATTGTCACCATCATAGTTAGCATGTGGATGAACTAATTAAAAACCCATTACGGTATGTTCATAAATACCAACAAAAATACATCATATACTATAAAGTTTTAAAAGAGAGCAAGTTCATAAGTATGCTCAAATTCAAACCTAAAGAACAAAAGAGAAATGTTTCAATATTCCATGCACTAGCAAGCATAACACTCAACGCACTAGTGAACCTACAAAAGTACCATCAGAGGATATAAATCAAGAAATAAATTAAAAAAAGTAAATAATGCATTTCTTGTTAAAAGACCACAACTTTGACTTCAAACTTGTTCCAACTGCCAAATCAACTTGCTCACAGACTCAGAAGCAGACAAGGATACTTTCTCAAAAAGAAAAGAAGAAAGCTCCATATCTACTGTTATATCCTTCATTTGTAGCATGCACAAGACAAACAGGGATAAGCACATTTTGAACAAAGGTTACTTTATCTGTGCACATGTTATCTGTGTTCAAGTGCTTCGGCTGTTGGGATGATCCCTGGAGTCTTTTAGCCAGGGTGCATCAACAACAACCACCACCTGTATGTTAGCAAACTGGCATGTCCCTCCGATAGGAGTTATTTGGAATGACCTAAACTTATGTCACACACTTAAACCTTACAAACCATGTGATTTTCTCTTTCCAAAATTCAGCAGTCACCTCAAACAGTAGGTTCAATGCCTCCTCTTCATTCTGAGCCAGGTGTGATGCCAGCCCCTTCACATAGGTGCCATCCTGGTTTTCCGTCACCACCATGGGTTCTCCTGTCGCCTGGTTCTCTGACTCAGGGAGGGATGACAGCAGGTCGTACATGCTTTCATTGTAGATTTCCAAATAGGATATTCTGCAAGAATAAAAGCAAAAACAGACACGTGAATATGCAAACATGTGTGCATAAGCATGCTTGCACACATACATGCACTCATGCACACACACACATATGCATTTGTTATATTAAACCCAAAAAAGATAAGTTATCATAAAACAAACCATTGGATAATAAGATTTTCTTTCTTTCTTGCTTTCTTTGTTTTTAATTTATTTTCTTATTGATGCAAGGGCCCAGAATACTGATGATGGAATAAATCTCCTATTTCTTATTCAAAACACCTTCCCCACACCTTCAATGAATGATATTTTTACACCTGAAGTGGTATTCTCAACTTGGTATCAAACACAAATGCATTCATGTCAGATTTCAAAAGTAAGCATTTCAAGCTACATTTACATACTAATAATCACCCTTAAACATTTGTTAAAGAAAATCAACACATAACGTTTTTATGTAGCTCACAGCAAACAGCTTTCATGTGTGGATGGTTGTGAACT
Organism: Phymorhynchus buccinoides; assembly: GCA_017654935.2. Classification (NCBI taxonomy): domain Eukaryota; kingdom Metazoa; phylum Mollusca; class Gastropoda; order Neogastropoda; family Raphitomidae; genus Phymorhynchus; species Phymorhynchus buccinoides. The sequence continues at coordinate 79,550,992 of CM065680.1, read as the reverse complement.
GTTTAATAAAGACTGCTGGTGGACTGGAATGAATCAGCCCAACTAGCCAGCATCATACATTTAGTACCGGACAGTAATGCTGTATTCAGGGCGTTCTTCAATTTCCCGGAAGAGCTGGGATAACGCTCGTGGGATCATTCCTCTGTGACGGTAACTTTCTGTGGCTCCTGTGATGGTGAACGTTTTGCCAGCCCCTGTCTGTCCATAGCACATCAAGGTGGCTGTGCGCATAAACAGACAGACAGTTGCGTGAGTCACATGCATGCATACAGACACAAACATAAAACCACACAACCACATGCAAATGCACATGTGTGTAAATGTGCATGCCCAAATTTTAACAATACATGAACACACTAATGTGGCTTTCAAACCAAACCATCATGCAACACTTTGAATCCATTTCATAAACTTTTTAATACACATACATTTGGAGCCATAGCCCACTAACACGACTATAGACCCTATGAATGATGTCTCACCATTGTATCCATCAAGAGCTGAGGTGACCATGTCTGATGCCACAGTGGAGAAAACATGCTCCTGTGTTGCATTGTGAAAGATGCCATCAAGTTTAAAGGACCAGTCCAGAATCTGGTTGTTGACAACACCTTTCTTGGGGTCTCTTTTCAGGTGGGCATTGACACTCTGCAATAGAAAAATACACATACCAGGTAACTATAGTAATAATTCTTATGAATATTAGCAATATGTCTTTTGTTTATAACATTAACATTCTTCACATCAATAGTTTTCAATTAGAAATATGGGTAATCTGGGTAAACCTGGAGTTGTATTTGATAAAAAATCTTACCTTTGATACACATATCCATAAAGGGATAAATAACTTAATAAGGCAAATCAGATGTTGGGAATAATTAAAAGAACATTTATTTGTTTAGATAAGGAAACATTTTTGCTATTAGTATTATACAAATCAATGGTGCGTCCACATTTAGAGTATGGTAACATCATCTGGTACGGGTCCGTATCTTAAACGTCAATCAGCTTCTATTGAAAGGGTACAGAGGAGAGCAGCCAAAATGGTTAAAAATTGTAAAGATTTAAATTACCAAGATAGATTAAAATTCTTAAACCTTCATTCATTAAAAGGAAGACGTGTTAGGGGAGACCTTATGGCTTATACAGATGTACAATTTTTTTAACAGCTTAGATGACATTAGCATTGATTCTCTTTTTACATTGTCCAAGTGTCCATTTATAACAAAACTAGAAATCAAGAGGGAAAATTACATATACAGCGTTGTAATACTAACAAACGTAAACATCGTTTTAGTAATCGAGTTGCTAACATCTGGAATTTACTGACACCTAACCTAAAAAGAGCACCAACACTAAACACCTTCAAAAATCTCCTTGACAATGATGAAAATTTTAGCCAACTATTTTTTGAATACGATGATTGAATTACAATCATAATTTTAAAGGCATGCTTTAAGCAAACAAAACAGTGATCAATGAAGGGACGTTTATAAGCCGTGAGGCTTAGGCTTGAGCCAGTCCCACACTATACTATACTATATACTAAGAAAGTGTAAAGGACAAGACACGTTTTGACTTAGACTGGCCTGCTAGGGGTTCAAGTACTAGTTTCGTATCCTGGACGTTTCGGGCATTAGACGTTTCGTCTGGTCGGTTCGTACGTCATGACCGTTTCGTCTTAGAGTCACTTCGTACACACTTGGACACTTTGTACACAAGCAAAACATCTCTAAAACTTGGTGGGGGGGAGCCATATAGCCAGTCTGTGGACAGTACACCAAAATGTACGAAACGCCTGTGTACGAAATGACAGAAAGCTATCTGCAGTCAGGATGCCAATGATTTTGTTTTCAAGTTTTGAACTCACTGCTACTCCTACCCCTTTCTGCAGGTCGGGATAGGGTTAGACATGGATAGGGTTAGGATATAACGCCCGGGAAAGGGATAGGGTTAGGGGTTAGGGTCAGGCAAAAGTTCTTGGTTATTTCGTGGCTAGGGATAGGGTTAGGGTTAGATGGTTATAGTTCTTGCCCAAGCCTTCACTTTCTTATTTCATGTTCAGGTACTTATTTATCGTGACATCGTTATCCAATGAAATTGCTTAAAGTAGCTGGAGTCCAGACTGCAGATAGGCCTAGCTTACTGTTACGAAATGTCTTGTGCACGAAACGCCTGTGTACGAAATGTCTTGTGTACGAAACGCCAAGTTCATGTACGAAATGTCTTGAAAATAATGTACGAAACGACCAATCCAGGGTACGAAACGTCTTTGTACGAAACGTCCTGGGTACGAAACGTCTGTATTCCGCTTGCTAGTTCAAGTACTAGTTGCTTCTGAAACGGATGGGGCATTAAACTTTAATCAACTTGGTTTAAAAATGCAGTTTACATAGAGTTTCGTTAGCTTTTTGTCTTAGTACAATATCAAATCGTTTACCAGGTAAATGCACCAAAATGATAATCCAATTCAACTCTTCTGAAAATAAAATTTCAATTTGAATTTTGAACAAGACTCAAGAGCCTCATGACATGGAAAGATCAGATGTATTCACCTTATGGTCAGGCAAAAGTTCGAGGTTGTCGTGAGCAAAGTTGGAGGTGGGCCTAATTCTTGCCCAAACCTTCACTTTCTTATTTCTGTTCATGCCACGGCCACTCATGTTTTTGCTGGGTCAGACTCGAGGTACAAACAACAGCAATTAAACTCTACTTCAGCAGCAACAGTCCTCCATATTTGTTGCAGGTTGTCAAGACGTGTGCGCATGTGCAGAGATGATCTCGCTAGCGAGAAAACGCGTGAGCTACAAAACTGTGGAGAAAAAGTCCATAGCTTCATACATTTATAAATAATTCTAAATCGTTCCGAAGTGAACATAAAATTGCGATTCCTAATTATTTTCTTTCTTGTCTTTATTTCATTTTCTCTGTCTGTCTCGTTTATTAAAGAAAAAGGTATATGAATAAAACATTTTTTAGCAGAATACAGCACTGAATGCAACAGCGAGTGCAGCAGTGGTTTTATTTCTTCAGGGTCATTGACTGCCAGGGAAAAGTGGAGTAAAAAGTACATAATAATGTCAAATGTGCAACGCTCTCTGTATAATAACTTGTGGCGGTGCCATAGCCGATGAGGTTTAACCGAGGCGTGGTCACCGCTACAGCTATCTGTATTAATTGCAAAAAAAATCGGGACTTTACTGGTTTCGTACTGCCTCCGGGCATTGCCTCCAGTATTGTTCCCACCATATTTGTATTTACAAAATGTCCCATATGTGTCTGATTCAGACCAAGAGGACGTAAAACTCCATTTTCGTCGAGAAGTGTTAGTCAATCTGGCAAAATGATCTGGGTGAATGAAAATCCGTTTAACGTCCTCCGGCATGGAACAGGCACATATTATGGGACTTTTAAATGCAAAATCAAGCCCATAATTATACGTATTTGGTATTTGGTATAATTTCAAGTGGTACTTTATGTCACAGAGGCGTCTCTGCATGTGAAATTTGGGTTCTTCTTCTTCTTGACTGTGCATGGCCACAATCAATACGTTGATTATTTTGCCATGGAACCGGGGAGGTTCAACCACATATGTCGGAAGGGCCTTAAGTAGGCCAGAAAGGGAAATTTGAGAATTAAAAGAAAAGATAGATAAAGGATCGTAAACTGGATTCACACAAAAAACAGCCCCACATGGCCGAAAGGCCGAAGAGGGCGTAAAGTCTTAATAAAAAAAATTCACACAAAAAGCAAAGACAAAAAGCAGTCTTTTGTTTCTTTTTCCTGACAAACCCTGAACGGGTCTGCCTGAGAGGCAGTGTTCACAACAGTAGCGGGGCGTATGGTAATGCTTTCTCATTATAAGTTGGCCTCACAGCGTCTCCCAGGTACAGTAGTCTCTTTGACCTTACCTGGCCTCTGCTGTCAAATCAATTTGGCTACTGTATTCTCTTTAACTGTCTGTCTGTCTGTCTCTTTCTCTCTCCCTCTCTTCTCTTCTCTCTCTCTCTCTCTCTCTCTCTCTCTCTCTCTCTCTCTCTGTATATGTGTACCCCCCCTCTCTCTCTCTCTCTGCCACCCCCCTCCCCACCCCAACCTTTGTTTTCGGAAAGAGACTGATAGGGTTAGGATCAGCCTATATTTTCGGAAAGAGACTGATAGGGTTAGCATCAGTCTATATTTTCGGAAAGAGACTGATAGGGTTAGGATTAGCCTATATTTTCGGAAAGAGGCTGATAGGGTTGGGATCAGCCTTTATTTTCGGAGTTATGTTACCTCTCTCAGCCTATATTTTCAGAACTGTGGAAAAAGGGAGGGTGTGGTCTGGGTGTGAGAGGAGAGGAGAGAGAGAGAGAGAGAGAGAGATGAGAGAGAGAGAGAGAGAGAGAGAGAGAGAGAGAGAGAGAGAGAGAGAGAGAGAGAGAGAGAGAGAGAGAGAGAGTACCTTCTCTCCACTTTTTTTTTTTAAGTCATAGGGTTAGGGTTAGGGTTTTCATCTCTACTATTTGATCTTAGCCCATCTTGCCGGAATAGCAGCTGCCCTTTATGCTACCTAGCAGTCATACTTGGAAACCGTATGGTAATGCTTTCTTATTATAAGTTGGCCTCACCCTGTGGTGGCCTTGCTGTCAAATGAATTTGACTACTGAATTCGACAGTTTTATGGAGACCTGCATCATGATATGGTGTTCATGCAGGTGTTCTCAGACCCTAGTTGTAAAGCCCTCAGGAGATTTCGCTGGAACCACGGCCACTGTTGGCAGCTCATTTCACTCCTTGATGGTGCGAGGAAAGAATGAAGTCTGGCGGTACTGAGTCCGGCACTGGGGGACAAGGATCGAGCTGTTATGAATGTCCTCTGCATTGCCTCTCGGGTGGAGGCACAAACTTACTCCTCAGTGTCGACATTCACCATGCCATTATCTTGTAGGCCTATAGCATGGTGGTGGTTGCTCCCAACTGGAGAGAGCGTGGCAGCCAGAGGCGCTACCCATTTTTTAAAATTTGCATGCGACTTTTGTGTGACTGTTGAGGAAGGAAATGTGGGGGGTAAATTTTGACCAAATGAAAACTTTTTTTGTTGCCACTAGGTTTAACTAAATGCATGTGATACGTTACATGGCAATCAAGGGGTTTTACAAAACCAAACAAACCGTTTTCAGTTCAATGTTTTCCTGTGATAATCCCAAATGATATTTTGACTTTAATACAGCACGTTTCTTCTTCAAAGTGCCGGAGCCATGATGATCCTCTCCACTTTATCTCACCCCCCAGCCCCCCCCCCCATCCCCCCCCCGAAAACCCCCAACTCCGACCCTCTATAAATTTTGTTCGCTCATTCATGGGAGATACAACATCAGCCAACAAATACCGTCCAGTCTTGAACTTCATCGCCTCGCCACGGTCCCAAAGCAACCAACGACCTTTGAAAATGACGCCTTGCGCCAACCAACAGTAATGTCTCAGATGTGTCCAACTGGACCGGGAAGACGTTAAGCATAACTTTTCATTCCAACCAGCAACCTCTTCATCTTCATCACAGTCACCCACCATCTTCACCCCGAAGTACGGTCCCTTGAATGGAAGTCGTTTAACGTCCTCCGGCCTGGAACAGGCACATATGAGACTTTAATAACTATAAAGATAGTGGGACGATCCTGGAGGTTACTGCAATACCAGGAAAATCCCGAAGTGGGTGTTTTTTTATAATCAAGATATAGTTAAACACATTCTCTATCATACTATTCATAGTGCGGTCCCTTCCGCAACAAGTGTCCCTTTATAAGGCCAACTGGCGATTAGACGTTAAACTCACCGGAGCTAACTATATAACTAACTTCTAAAGTTCACACAAATAAAAATTTAACTTGATTTAAAAAGAAATGTCCCACATGGTTAATTCCGAGAGGACGTAAAACAAAACTTTTCTTCACACAGAGATGGTCCTTGCATAGCCACCCGGACGATCGGCTTTGGATGGCTGGGGGAAAGATGGGACAGGTTGGAAATATAGGTCGGAGAACACTGGAAGGGTGATAGGGAATGGTATGATATCATGTGAGTGGGCCAGGGTCATTTGTTCACTCCGACTGAAGTCTTTCGTGCCAGAAAAGAATCATCACAGATCAGTGAGAGTTGTTGCCTGCTGAGAAAATATCATGATTATTTACTCTCTCTCTCTCTCTCTCTCTCTCTCTCTCTCTCTCTCTCCTCCCCCCCCTCTCTCTCTCTCTCTCTCTCCAATTATCTCTGTGTGTGTGTGCGTGTGCGTGTGTGTGTGTGTGTGTGTGTATGTGTGTGTGTGTGTGTGTGTGTGTGTGTGTGTGTGTGTGTGTGTGTGTCTGTCTGTCTGTCTGTTGTCTGTCTGTCTGTCTAATACTGTCAGAGATCTTCAAAATAACGAAGCATGTAAAAAATCTACTTAAATAATATCAACAAAGATAAAACTAATGACCTTGCATGCTGCGTCAATCGTGTGTTGAGGGAGAGAGGATGATGATGTGGAATGTATAATAGTTGACAAAAATGCTACAAAAACAACACACAACCAAAAGCATAAATAAAACACATACACGCGAACGCACACACATACACACACACACGCACGCACGCACGCACCGCACGCACGCGCGCACACGCACACGCACACACACACACACACAACACACACACACACACACATACACACACACACACACACACACACACACACACACACACACACACACACACACACACACATACACACACACGGTCCCACTCAAACAAAGAAGGATGATGGCAAAGCTCAGTTTGTAGGCCTACATTATTTCTTATCTCTTTATTTACAAAAAAGGGACGAGTGGTCGATCAAAAATCAAAGCAACGCTTGTTTCATCACAATGTTCAAGAATTATAGTCTGCAAATAATCCGTTAGGCAAGCCATCATATTGTTTTAAGCAAAGTAAACAAAAACATTTCACACCATTCATACAACAAACCATTTTTCTCTTCAAGCACGAGCCAAGTTGTTACTTAGAAACATGCAAAGATAGAAAACAATAATAACCAGTTTTGTAACAAACCATAGGTTCGTGTATTCTCTCTCTCTCTCTCTCTCTCTCTCTCTCTCTCTCTCTCTCTCTCTCTCTCTCTCTCTCTCTCTCTCTCTCTCTCTCTCTAAGTTTACAGCAGCCAATTTTCGCCAAGTTCCCAGAATTGCGAAACAACATTATGATAACCAAATGCACATTAATTAAACAACAACAAAATTAAAGCTAAAAAACAATGATAGGCTTCTTCAAAACATTCTTTTACGTTTTGCGCAATTGTACGCTCATATTCATTTGATTAAAACTGATGATTTTTTTTTTTTAAACAACAGAACTCTATTTTCCTTCCTCTCTAACATACATTCAAAAGACAAGAGATATACACATAATTAATAACAAATAGCAATGCAGGCTTAAGTAACGAGTCAGTATATAATTCATATGGTAAAGCAACATACAATATTCTTCATTCAGTCTTGAACAGATGCCAATATTACAATGGCGATTTTTGTGCTACTTTTAGAACTTCAACATTTGAACATAAAAAATAGATTTTCTTATCTTCAGTAGCCTTATCTAAATTTGTATTTGTTATACTTTTCATCATAAAAAGTATTAGCCTCCACTCACCCCCTCACCCACCCCGCCTCACCATCCCCTCCCTAACAAAAATATTTTATGCATTGTAAAGTATGTAAAACGAGCCCATAGTATACATGTACATAATTTCTGAATGTTTATGTTTTTTCGCTTAGAAGCAAGATAGCACCTTTTAAAACTTTTACACAATGAATAAATTATATTATATTGACACATTTGTATAAATCCTGCACGAACTAAGCTGCGCACAAACTCACGCATAGCTGAACATACTTGCAATTTACTGTATTATGCAATGCACGAGTCAACACGCACTCACACACATACACGCGCACACGCAATGTGACACACATAGGCTATGCATACACATATACACGTTTGCACATACATACACAGTCATACATACACAGTCTCTCTCTCTCTCTCTCTCTCTCTCTCTCTCTCTCTCTCTCTCTCTCTCTCTCTCTCTCTCTCCCCCCCCCCCTCTTCTCTCTCTCTCAATGTGCCCACATGTATCGAAAACAGCATGGATTAACATAAATCAGTATAAACTGACCTACCGGGTACTAACAAAACAAATTTGTAGGCCTAATTAACAACAACAGCAACATTCGATGATTGTTCATAATTGGTCCTTTTACTCAAACAAAAAATAAAGCTAGCATGATTATATTATTTAGCAGTTCCTATAATTAATTAGATGCTTCAATGAACGAGCAAGGTTTAACAATGCATGGTTTAATGTGGGATGAACATTGAAAATAAAGGCGAGCAGTTCCTATAATTAATTAGATGGTCCAATGAACGAGCAGGGTTTAACAATGCATGGTTTAATGTGTGATGAACATTGAACATAAAAGGGAGCAGTTCCTATGATTAATTAGATGGTTCAATGAACGAGCAAGGTTTAACAATGTATGGTTTAATGTGGGATGAACAGTGAAAATAAAAGCGGCAAGACATTGCTTGTGAACAGCATGTAACTTTTTTACACAAGAAAGTACGGATACAGCACGTACCTCTGCCCAAAGAAAACAACGAGGGCGAAAATGGTGTTTTACGTCCTCTTGGTCTGAATCAGACACATATGGGACATTTGTAAATACAAATATGGTGGGAACAATACTGGAGGCAATGCCTGGAGGCAGTACGAAACCAGTAAAGTCCCGATTTAAAAAAAATTAATACAGATGAGGGTGTGGTAACCACGACCTTCGGTTAAACCTCATCGGCTATGGCACAGCTACAAGTATTTAATTAACCAAAGAAAACAAATCGGGCTAGTAGTAAGTTACCCTTTCATCGCCACTGTCGCCTCTTGGCACCACAATGACTCAACACCCACGTCACTACAAAGAATCAAATGAGGGTCTGCTATCCAGTGACCTTATATTCTATGGTTCGGGAGGTAAGGACAGCAAAGATATTCTAAAAGGGTAAGATGGATTACTTAAAAGCTCGGCGAACCGGGCTGATAGAGTTATCGTTAGTGGGGACGTGTACACTATTCACAGTGGAGGCTATCCAAAACCTCGGACTGGAACTTGAACGGAGAATTCAACTGGCCTATCGTTGTGTAAAATGTGTCACGTTTTAAAGGGACATAACCAGTGTTTCTGTCCTCACTACTCATATAGGGAAAAGAGACCGGATGTTTATCTTCCCCTGTACAGTCTTTGAGGACAGGCCCTATTTTATGCATGTCACAGAGGAATCCCCAATATTGCAGACAGAATCTTTTCTCTGCCCAGGTAAGTTTAATGGAAAGTTTGGGCTGAAAAATGGTTGGCGTTGAAAGGGTTAAATTAAGCTAAAGCAAAGCTATTCAGTCATTAGATGAGTTATTTCCTCCTAAAGGGTTGCCGTAAAGTCCATCCTACATTTTTTGAAAATCTCGAGGTACAAGAACAAAAGCCCTTTTAACTGAACGATAGCCTTGAATAGTTACAAATCTTGACGAGTAATTTCTAACAGGATACCCTAAATCTACACCACATTTCATCAAAATATGTTAATGATTTTTTTAATATTGAAATCCATGACCCCAGTCCCAAACGAAGAAAGCCTATCACACCTAATAAAACGACAATCCAGATTAACATAAAACATTTAATATATAGAAAATCTAGAATGTTGTTAAGAAAAGTTACACATATAGATACACACATAAAACCAACAAATAGTCCAGAAGTGAAACATCCAGAATCCACTTTTTTTTAATATAAAAACTTCAAGACGGCTAAGTTCTGATTGTTTTAAAATGTGCATAACATTATTATAAATGCAATATTAAGATATATCCTCACAAAACTTGATCAACAATCTAAACAGAATCTCCTTGTCTGATATAAAATATGCCCATAAATAAGATTTTTAGACACGGTTGGTTGGTTAGGTACACTATCTGGTTAACTCACATTAATTTGGAAAGAAAACACAGAGTGAGAAACAAACGCACACACATCCAGGTGACATTCAATGTAAGAAGCCCTTTTACGTTACTGTGAAGAAGCTTTTTCATGCACACTTCTTGAAGCTAAAAATGACACATACATTCATATCCCTATAGTTCACTTCCAGCAAGCATACAGCACATGAACCACTAGTGGTCCTGAAAGTCTTACTGAAACCTTTGGAAGCTAAACGTCACCCATGCTTTTCTTTCCTTCACATCGATTTTCCTTTCTACCCGAGATTCTTTTCTTTCCTTCCATCCCCATCCCCTCCCTTTCTCCCTTCTGTTTTTATTTCACCGACTGACTAACAGCCTACATTTCTACATCCCCCCAAGGAACCCTCATCACTCTTCGTGTCCAGCCGACATGCAACACAAGAAGCACTTGGCCCAGAAGCTGTTACTGTACTTGGTCACCACGTTGATAGACTGGGAACTCCGCGACAGACTGCGATCCGTCCGCATAGCCGCAGCAGGAGAAGTAGGGGAAGTAGGAGGTTTGAAAGGCGTCGGGGAGAAGCAAGGAAACCTGGTGGGGCGGTTGAAGATGGGCACAGCCTTTCTGGACGACATCTTCTCGGCGTAGATGGGCTCGGCACAGGGGCCTATGCCCAGAGGAATGGTGAAGGAGAGCTTGCCCCCGGCTGGGACGAAGCGCATTTCCACGGCGAGGGTGTAGGTGAGGCGGACCATGGAGCATCCCTGGAGGAAGGAGGGGACCAGGTTGGTCTGGGTGGGTAGGGTAACGTCGTAAGAGGCTTCGTCTCCTGTCACTGAGGCCGACTGAAACAGAATTTGTGAGGAGAATGTTTATAAATGTGTCGTGTGCATAAAGTTAAGTCAAACATATTTTGTTATTCAGAGAGAGAAATAAAGCCCCCATCCCCAACCCCAACCAAAAAAATCCAACCAATTCCCAAGGATGGCTCATAGTTTGAGAGCCATACACACTCACAAAAGACAAAGCCGTAAACTTGTTTTCCATGGCTGAAGAAAATCAACTGCCATAGCCTACAGCTATCACCCTCACTCAACCATTGCCCCAAGCTTACAGGTAATTTCAACCAATGGTACAATTCATTGAGTACAGGGCCTGACTAAAGTCAAAATTAGTTTGATTCCCATTCATGTGGGATTTATGTTATCCCTGCTTAGGAGTTATGATCCTTAACCCTTGCCACTATATGACGTTTTATTTGAAGGCAGTTTTTAAGCAGCGTCAAACTCGTTTCTCTCTCTCTCTCTCTCTCTCTCTCTCTCTCTCTCTCTCTCTCTCTCTCTCTGTGCCAAAATACACTTTGCGTTTTATTTAACAATGTGAAGTAAAATAAGCCAATAAAGTTATCTTCCGTGCGCTTTTTCCAGAAGCGCACATTAGGCCTACCTCTGGGTTTGTTCTCTCCACTTTGGACAGGGTGAAGGTGGTGACCTCCTGGTGCCGGTGCAGCTTGAGGTGCTGCTGCAGCCTGCAGTGGATGGAGCGGATCCTCTGGCTGGCGGGGATGGAGGCCGACAGGTGCAACTTGATGTCGTCCCCGGCCAGAAACACCGCCCGCTCCAGGTGAAGAGTCACCATCACCAGGTTATGACCTTCGTAAAGAAAGAAAGAAAGAAAGAAAGCAAAGAGTCACATTTAGTACAACTGTGTGATCTAGATGAGAGAAAAAAAGGTCAGAGATTACATTGTCGGACTGTTAGTCTTTTCTTTGCCTCAAAAATGTTTGTGAACAAAATTGGGAATAAATTATGATTGCACAACAAAGGTTTGTGCAGCAGCATCTACAAAATAACTTATATGACCAATTTTGGTTAGATTGTCCATCAAAAATAATCATCCAAGTCGTTACATCTCTTAATTAGGGAAAAACAAAACAAATAAACAAACAAACAAACAGAATGTGTGAATGAGTAAGCAGTGTGCAAGCCTTCTCAAATGTGCCTGCATTTTGTTAAAGCATGGGAATATAGCATCCATGGTTAAATAAACCATTTTTGTTTTAGTATAATTATTTGCGATTATCTACCCTGCTGCTGCTGCTGCTGCTGCTGCTGCTGCTGCTGCTGCTGCTGCTACTCCTGTTGATGATGACCATGAGACTGATACTAATACATGCCACTGCGTTGACAACGGTGACAACAACGATGATTACGACAACAAATTGGACGGCATCAAAAACCATGACAAACGTACGCGAAACCTACCGACACAAGAGAGGAAGATTTCCTCGGTGTGGGTGATGGGGGTGGTGGCGGTGGGCAGGAGGTTGAGGTCGAAAGGTCTCTGCACGCGGAAGGGCTGTTTCCTGGACATCAGCACCTTGACCAGCTGATGCGTCCCGCTGGAGGTGGATCTCACGGAGGATGAGGACCCTCCTACATCGTCACAGATCCTGGCCTGAGGGAATAGGAAGAAACCAGGGCATATACATGTCGTATTACAATACATATCTGTATTGTTAAAAAATCGGGACTTTACTGGTGTTGCACTGCTTCCGGACATTGCCTCCAGGATCGTTCCAACCATCGTTATATCTATTAATGTCCCATATGTGTCTGTTCCAGACCGGAGGACGTTAAACATAATTTATCTCACATATACATACAGGGTTAATACCACTGCGTGTTATAATGGTACAGTATACGGGAATAATGTACGGTGCCTTTACAACTTGACGAGCGCAACTACTGCTTGTCCAACTATTTTCAAAAGATAGCATAGGAGGGGGGGGGGGGGGGCTATTCTGAAGAGCTAATCTGGAATTCGCTTGTAGTGGAGATGCTTTGCCCAGAGCACAGTCATGATCGCCCTCTTGGGCCATGGGGTCTTCCGCACTAAAAGCCAGTGCAATGCCGCCTAGATTGAGGGTGATACTAGTCATTCACAAAAAAGAACAGGTTATATTTCATCGCAGTGGAAAACCAGACATTATACTGCTTTCTCTCTCACTTTACTTCTGACCAAAACTTACACTTACTTATCTAATTTCCATACCGTGATGCCATAACTGACGTCCATTTTGAAGCCGCTGGACAGGTCATCATGCGTGATGGACGACGGCAGACTGTTGGGCAGGCGGAAGCGAAACTTGGACACGTAATGTCCCGGAGTGAGCACGGAGGTCCACGTGGCGTCCACAACGCCCATCACA
>CM065680.1:79520256-79532756 GCA_017654935.2 Phymorhynchus buccinoides | reverse complement strand
GAGTTAAAAAGGATAGACAGACAGTTTACGAAAAGCCTTGTAAAATTATTATATTGCCTTTGTAAACTTCCAGGATAGAAACAACCACCAAGTTCAAAACGCCTGAAATCGCATGTGATCTTTTTGTTGTTGATGATGAATTAAAAAACAACCTGAAGTTCAGTTTCTTGTCAAATTAAAAATACTGAAATCAGTGTAAAACTGAAAGAGTAGCGCCCACGCAGGTAGCCTAACTCAACAGCACAAGCCCGTGTCAATTCTTTACAAAGCCGGTACAATTAAAGAGCAAAAACGACAAAACCGGTTTTCCTCAGGATATGCAAGGATGTGCCTTTTTATCCTTAGTACCATTAGCATACTGTAGTCACAAAGTTTTCCTTGGTGTTGTCATCCACAGTGAGATGTGTCATTGCTGCTACTTTAAAAAAAAAGAAATACTAACGTGGAAATCGACAGTCGAATATCCGTCACATGGCCCTGCGCCGCCAGTCGAATATAGACAAGGTCAAATAGCCCTGCGAATTTCCAGTCATACTTAGATAGACAACATTGCAAAAAAACAAAAGTTATACACAGCAGCAAATTTTATGAATAATTGTTTGAATGCTAAGTGAGGGGGCGTAACAACTACCGTAAAGAGTAGGCTTATGCCACATTGCAAACACGCAAACACGTAGGCCTGGTTGGATACAAGTTATACACAATTGTTTGAAGAGATAGAGAGAGAGAGAGAGAGAGAGAGAGAGAGAGAGAGAGAGAGTCAAAGTCAAAGTCAAAATATTTTAATTGTTAGGCCTCTGGCCCATAACAATGGAGTTCACAAAAAAAAAGTATTGCATATATGAGCAACAACGAAAAAAAGAATAAAGACACACCAAAAACACGTATTATATGCAAACTTGGTAGATACAAACATTCATCATGCATGTATATATTCTTTTCGCAAGGCGAGAGCTCTATGAATAAATAATGACGTCTTAATAATAATGCTAGGGTTTTGATTACATAAAATCAATGTGAGTCTGAAAGATGAAGGATGTTTATAATATTTTGCTGGAATTAGTTCTCTTCTTAAATCATTATATTTAGGACATGTAAATAGAAAGTGAATTTCAGTCTCAAGAGTTGTACAACAAAAAGGACAATGATCTTTACTTTTGTCGGACAGTGCCTTATATTGTAAGAAATTACAGTTAATTGCAGACATTCCCATTCGATATCTAGCAATATCTTTACGAACAAAGACATTTTTTAAAGTGTGTAAATACGGCTTCATTGAAATTGTTGGATTAAGTATACAATACCCTTGAAAGAAATCATGACTTTGCAATGCAGATGACCAATCCTGCTTAAGACAGTCCACAAGCCTTTGCTTGAATTCTTTAAGAAACAATTGCCTATTCCCCACCCCTTGTGCTTCCCATACCACCCCGAACCCATACTGATACAATACATTCCGAACACGGCAAGCCCATGTGACATAGTTTTGTCTTTGCAGATGTAATAACATATTGTATGCTTTCCTTGGAAACCTATAATTATCCATAGTAACGAGCCGCAGCCAAAATTTGACGCACCTAGTGTATGTATTAACAAAAAGAGGGTACCTACCAGTCTCGCCATAAATAAGATGTCTTGGAGATTTTGGGCTCGCACCTAAAAAGCGTTTAAGGGCTGAAAGATGGACTCTTTCTATAAGCTCTTGATTGGCTGTTAACCCCCAGATTTCAGATCCATAAGTTAATATGGTTTGTATTTGGCTGTCAAACATTTTTAAAAAGACACCTGGGGAATGTTCACCTACTGTCCAGAATACTTTTATTATTGCTGCAATGCCTTTTCTAGCGCTATCACCAAGATCTTTAAAAGTGTATGAAAAAGTAAGCTTTGTTGAAAGATAAATACCCAAATATTTATACAGCTTAACAACTTCTAGTTTTTGATCTCCGTACAACCACTTTTCAGAATGAGATAGATAGCCACCATTTCTAAAAACAACTACATTGGATTTATCTAAATTAACACAAAGATCAAGTCTGTTAGTTGTCCTATATAATATATTCAACTGATTTTGTAAACCTACAATGCTATCCGAAAAAAGAACCACATCATCTGCAAAAAGTAAAATGAGTAATTCAATAAATTCTGGTGACAATTGATTGCCATGTTTGCCCTGACTAATAATGTCCTTAGTTAATTCATTTATAAAAATTGAAAATAAAGTTGGTGCGCACACCTCTCCCTGCTTTAATCCACGTGGACAAAAGAATGCGTCAGTTAAGTTGCCTCCTGTTCGAACTTTTGCTTTAACAGTCTCATACATACTTTTAAGTGCATTAACAATTTTACCATTGAACCCATTGTTGCATAATATTTTCCATAGCTTATCTCTGTGAACAGAATCGAATGCCTTGCGAAAATCAATAAAGGCCACATATAACTTTCTATGTCTTAATAATTGCTTTTGAATTGTTGCTAACAGAGTGAAAATATGGTCATAATGTGCTGTGATCTTTTCTAAAACCAGCTTGTTCTTCCCCAATGATATCATTACTGTCTAACCAGTCTGTTATTCGTCTGTTCAAAATAAAACTATACAATTTGCTACTAATATTCAATAAAGATATCCCCCTGTAATTGTCAGTATTATTTGGATCTCCTTTCTTGTATAATGGTTGCATAATAGACAAGCACCACTCATCAGGAAACAAACCATGATAAAAAATAAAGTTGAAGAATTCAACAATAAATGGAACAATGCGTTCTTTACTACATTTAAAAAATTCTCCTATCAACCCATCAGGTCCTGGTGCCTTATCTGCTTTTAAAGCTTTTATTGCATCAGTTACTTCTTCAGAGGAAATAGGTCCATTTAATATATCACAGTCACGTACAAAACTATCATGCATGTTGTTTGGCAGGCTATGTTCCCCTTCTGGTTCAATATGTGGAATGTTAAATACTAGAGAGAGAGAGAGAGAGAGAGAGAGAGAGAGAGAGAGAGAGAGAGAGAGAGAGAGAGAGAGAGAGAGAGAGAGAGAGAGAGAGAGAGAGAACAAAAAAACAAGACAGAGATAAACTGATACTAGAAATAGGCTATGTATTATTAAAATTTACGTCAACACAGTGATTGCACTCGCGAAGACTTTCGAATTGTCCATAAATCCTTCATGCACACGCAAATCTTATAATTTGGAATTTATGAGACCGACATGGCTGGATGAACTGAACATCATGCATTCACTGGCATTTAATACCACCATATCTTTGAATAGTTTATTTCATGGGATAGAAACAGTTTGACTGGTGGTTTATGACTCATGCTATTGGTGCGTTTTGTGCTGCAGTTTTTTTCTTCTGTCCTTCGTTGGATACTCGGTATTCACATCTGTATTGTTAAAAATTCGGGACCGTTTTCTGGTGTTGCACTGCCTCCGGGCATTGCCTCCAGGATCGTTCCCACCATCTGTATATCTACTGATGTCCCATATGTGTCTGTTCCAGACCGGAGGACGTTAATCAGATTTTCATTTTCTGTCTTTTTTTCTTTTTTTAATTTTATTTTAGTTACAAGTAGAAGTTATGTGTTTCGATTTGCCTGCATGTCTGTGAAACCACACCTTTTTTCAGTTGTATGTAATTATGTAAACTGTCTTTCTCCATGTTATGTAGGCCTTACATGTCTCATCAGTTTTATGCGTATAGTCGGTAAACGTCGGGTAAAGGTAAAGATGTGCCCCCCCCCCCCCCCCCCCTGCATTTCTCGGCTAATTCTATTTTTCCGTTTTTGCCTTTCTTACCATACATAAAGCTGTATTTTAGGAACATTTTTAGCTAAGAACCTTTTTGGAATACTAACCCTATCCCTAACCCTAGCCCTAAACCTAACCCTACCCCCCACTAAAGTGAAAATATGTTCTGGTCTCTACAACTTGAAGCACACGCTTACTCGTTATAAGAATTGGTGTTTTCGTTTCTGATGCCTTAAGGCATCCAATCTGGCATCAAAAATGATTTTGTTGAATTTTCAAATTGCAGTGACTGATTCTGTGACAAATAAGATTGAAATTTATCACACAAGTGATTTTTTAGCCTTACTTTCATCCTTTGTTTTTTATATCTAGTCTTGACTACAGGGATATTGGCATAAAAAGTGATAATTTTCACAAACTTTGCGAGTTTTCAGTGTTTTTTTGTGGTTAGCAAATTATATCTAAAAACTAATTAAGATAAAGAGTTCAACTTAGGGTAAGACGGGGTAAAAAGCGCATGGGCGGGTAAGAAGCCCACCCCAATTATCTCATGAAATAAAGAACATTTCAGTCAAATTTGCCCATGAGACGAATGTTAGACATTAACGCTCGTCTCATGGGCAAAATGAGACTGAAATTTGCTTCATTTCATGAGATAATTGGGGTGGGCTTCTTACCCGCCCATGCGCTTTTTACCCCGTCTTCCCCTATGCACACTTCTTTTTTTACACCGTGGCCTGTTGCTAGAACATGAAATTGGGTTTCTCTTACACAGTTACACTTTTTTGCTTAAATGTGGGGGTTTTCATCACATTTTTTTCATCAAAATATCTAACAACCTTACCTGCTTTCTGTTTGGTTCATGCGGCAAAACTGTTCATTTTCTTTGTTTGGGTGAAATTTGAAAGCCCTCTAATTATTAGATTTGTGTCAATCAGTGTGAAAGTAAATAAAGCAAACTTCCTATCCGCGACGCAAACCTTCTGGGTTTTTTTAATTTATTACTCTAATCACATCTAAAAAAATATTTTGGCAAAGATTAAGCCCTTCTACATCAATGATAATGTATTTTCTCAATAAAAAGCCAGTTACATAAAAAGATAATCAATGAGATTTTGAGGATTTTATTTTTACTTATGCTTTGTCTACTTTTTCCTTTTGTTCTATGTTTTCCTTTTTATTGTTATGTTTACTGTTCGTTGTTGATTGGTTTGATATTTTATTTTAATTTCTTGAATTTTTCTTCTTCTTTGTTATGTAATTATTGTAAACTGGTATAATTCGGCCATTGTTTATGCTGTGTCATTTATTTTGAACTGAGCACGTCATAAGCTTTGCTTGTTGCTGCTTCAGTTATGTCGTTGTTGTTGTTGATGTTTCTTTTGAAAATAAAACATTTAAACCAGTTACATAAAACAAAAACAAATGGTCATATAACAAAAAAAGACCAAAAAGACCTTGGCTTGGGTGGCACTAGTACCTTAAGCACGATGTCTGTTGTTTTATTTCACTCTGTTATGCAAGCAATAATGACTGGTATAACTGTTCAATATCCAAACTTTTCTTTCTTTTTTAATATCTCAGGGAGCATCTAGCTTCTTTCTTTATTATGATCGATACTTTTACTATTGTTTCTCCAGTTTAATTTAGTAGGCCTACATGTATTTGCCCTTTGCAATAACAGCTAATAATTGTGGAATTTCTTTTACCTCTTCTCTCTCTCTTTATCAGTGATTAGGCCTACACATAAGTATACATACACATACGCGCTCGCACGGGCGCACGCACGCACGCACGCACGCACGCACGCACGCGCACACACACACACACACACACACACACACACACACACACACACACACAATGCACACACATACAGACAGAGAAAAAACCCAGACAGGCAGACAGGGACAGAGATAGACATAAACATATATAAGAGAGAGGGGTTTGGGAGAAAGAGATTCAGAGAGACAGAGACAGAAAGAACGAAAGAGATACATATATAGAGAGAGTAAATAAAAAGTTTTTGAAAGTATCTACGTCTCTCTCTCTCTCTCTCTCTCTCTCTCTCTCTCTCTCTCTCTCTCTCTCTCTCTCTCTCTCTCTCTCTCTCTCTCTCTCTCTCTCTCTCTCTCTCTCCTTATGTCTCTCTCTCTCTCTCTCTCTCTCTCTCTCTCTCTCTCTCTCTCTCTCTCTCTCTCTCTCTCTCTCTCTCTCTCTCTCTCTCTTAATCCTTACGTAATACAGTTTTTCAGTCTTCTCTCTCTCTCTCTCTCTCTCTCTCTCTCTCTCTCTCTCTCTCTCTCTCTCTCTCTCTCTCTCTCTTAATCCTTACGTAATACAGTTTTTCAGTCTCTCTCTCTCTCTCTCTCTCTCTCTCTCTCTCTCTCTCTCTCTCTCTCTCTCTCTCTCTCTCTCTCTCCCTCTCTCTCTCCCTCTCTCTCTCTCTCTCTCTCTCTCCTTATGTCTTCAGTCTCTCTCTCTCTCTCTCTCTCTCTCTCTCTCTCTCTCTCTCTCTCTCTCTCTCTCTCTCTCTCTCTCTCTCTCTCTCTCTCTCTCTCTCTCTCTCTCTCTCTCTCTCTCTTAATCCTTACGTAATACAGTTTTTCAGTCTTCTCTCTCTCTCTCTCTCTCTCTCTCTCTCTCTCTCAGTTCTCTCTCTCTCTCTCTCTCTCTCTCTCTCTCTTCTCTCTCTCTCTCTCTCTCTCTCTCTCTCTCTCTCTCTCTCTCTCTCTCTCTCCCTCTCTCTCTCTCATGTAACAGACCAAGTGTGTATGAGTACAAGTCAATGAAAATCTGTTTAATGTCCTCCGGTCTGGAACAGACACATATGGGACATTAGTAGATCAAAAGATGGTGGGAACGATCCTGGAGGCAATACCCGGAGGCAGTGCAACACCAGTAAAGTCCCGAATTTGTAACAATAGATATAGTACGTGTGAATACGTGCATGTGTGTACATGTGAGAGAGAGAGAACCGAACCAGACTTAAAGAGGAACAGTGTGTGTGTGTGTGTGTGTGTGTGTGTGTGTGTGTGTGTGTGTGTGTGTGTGTGTGTGTGTGTGTGTGTGTGTGTGTGTGTGTGTGTGTGTGTGTGTGTGTGTGTGCATGTATGTATGTATGTGTGTGTGTGTGTGTGCGTGTTTGTGTGTTTGATTTGATTTGATTTGATTGCTTTAATCTAACGTTTGTTCACACAATGGCGATATTAAACTCTCTCTCTCTCTCTCTCTCTCTCTCTCTCTCTCTCTCTCTCTCTCTCTCTCTCTCTCTCTCTCTCTCTCTCTCTCTCTCTCTCTCTCTATCTGTGAAACATATCTTCTTAATAGATACTTCAACGTAAGTTATATTAATGTTATTATAAGGCCCGTTTGTGTTTCAGACACACACACACACACACACACACACTTCTTGAGTGGTCTTCTTGATCTCGTGGCTGCTGGAGAAGAAGCTATCAAGAACTCGTCCCCCAACCCTGATCAGCAGACCCCCGAAGGAGAGCAGCAGAACCAGGGTGACAAAGAAGACAACATGGTTTTCGCGATCCGGGTCTCCAATCGATTCAGCCCCTTTTCGGCACAGGAAGACGAATCAGCTGACCCGACCAGTGGCGACGCTCGGCCAGAATCCATCCCTAAGAAAGACACTGCAGACCACAGGGAAGAGTACAAAAGGCCCACTCCTTGGGACATTCTAGCCACACGTTCCGTGCCTGAACAAACATCCCTGTTACTCATTGGGGACTCAGTTATCAGAGACGTTGATGTTCGTAGATTAGCCCCACGTCAAGAGCGTGTGTCAAAAAATCAAGTAGGAGGTTTAACTGTCACTAACCTCTTAGAATGGCTTAAAGGTCAAAGCGTGTCCCCCAGTGTTAAGGTCGTGGTCTTTCATGTGGGAGTAAATGACTGCAAAGCCACGGGTGTGGTCCCCACCGAGACTTGGTGTGATCTCATCCACATCTCCTCCCAAATTTTCCCGAACGCTAGGGTCATTCTTAGCTCTATCCTACCCGCACGTGGCACACACCACCTCAACACCCTCATTGAGCCATCCAACACTAACATGCAAAAGGCCAGTAGCATGCTCAATGCAGAGTACATCAACAACCACTCCTCATTCACAACCATTGCTGGCAAAACCAAACTATATATGTACAACAACCTGCTTCATCCAAGCGATGCTGGCGCTGCAAAACTTGCTCAGAATTTCAAACAAGCCATCTCCTCTCCCCAACTCCGTCATTCTGCCAGGCAGGACGAACGGATGGGCTCCACTTTTACTGGTGACACTAATGCCCGACAAACCCGCTTCGATGGCAGGTACCAGTATCCACAACATGAACAGCCTGGTAGCATTACTGCATACAGACAACGGGTCAATGCCCCACCCAGTCAATGTCCACCCATGGTATCCATGTTTCATTACCCGTCCCTTCCAAACAGAGGTCATGATTTACCTCCACAACCATCAGGTAGCTCTGATCAAATGTCCCATGGCCCCATTCCCCCACCCCACCTACTCAGTGCCAGCTCATGGAGTCCATGACTCATTACCCGCCCCTTCAAAGCGGAGGCAATAATGTACCCCAGCAACAATTAAGTGCCTTCGAACAAATGTCCCATGGCCCCCACCCCCCACCCCCACCCAGTCTCATTCCGCAAATGGAGCCCATGAGTCATTACTCGCTCCTACATAACAGAGGTGATCAGTTTTTTCAACATCCATCGGATGCCCCTGGTCAATCGTTCCAAGGCCCGAACCCTCCACCCCCATCCTCCCTCTTCTCTAACCCTCGAACAAGTTCACACACTCAATTCCCAACAAATCTCCCCCACAATCCCTCGCAGAACGTTATTCCACCTGTCCCGAGTGGGCGATTCCAAGAACCATCAATGAAACATGACAATCCAGTGAACACGATGCAACCTCAGTATGACCAGCTGCTTTTTAATCTCATGTCTTCTTTTGTAAATGCACGTCAACTGGACCAACGCCAATTTTCATACTGAAAGCTAGCAAATGAGATGTGCTCTTGTGATGTAAATGTGTATATTTTTGATTGAAAATGGGTATGTGTGCGGGAGAGAGGGGGAGAGAGATGGGTGCGGGAGTAGGGATGGTGAGGGGGAGGAGAGGAGAGAGAGAGAGAGAGAGAGAGAGAGAGAGAGAGAGAGAGAGAGAGAGAGAGAGAGAGAGAGAGAGAGAGAGAGAGAGAGAGAGAGAGAGAGAGAGAGAGAGAGAGAGAGAGAGAGAGAGAGAGAGAGAGAGCATCTACGCGCATTTAAAATGTGTATCAGTATTTATTCTATGCATACATGTACATGTGTCGGTATATGAAATTAACTGCTGCAACTATGAAGAGTACCTTTTAAAGTGCTCATGCTAATGCTAAAACGTTCCTGTACCAAGCAAACGTGTGTTGAATTACAAAGGCCTACTTTGATGCAAGTGCATGAGCGCGCTTGTGTGGTGGTGTGTGTGTGTGTGTGTGTGTGTGTGTGTGTGTGTGTGTGTGTGTGTGTGTGTGTGTGTGTGTGTGTGTGTGTGTGTGTGTGTGTGTGTGTGTGTGTGTGTGTGTGTGTACGTGTGTGCGTGTACGCGTGTGTGTTGTGTGCGTATGTGTGTGTGTGTGTGTGCGCGAGCGTGCGCGGGCGCGCATGTTTTTTTGTTTTGTTTTGTGTGTGTGTGTTTTTGGATGCGCGTGCGCGTATATGATTGTGTGTGTGCATGCGTGCGTGCATGTGCGTGTGCGTGTGTGTGTGTGTGTGTGTGTGTGTGTGTGTTGCAGCCGGCTGGAAAGGTGAATTGATATGCTATTTAAAATAAAGGTTTTGTCTCGCAAGTGTCAAGCGTCTTTGGTGAAATATTGGTTGATCTATGCTGATAATTAAGTTGTGCTGAGATGTGATAATTTATCGTTGGCTCACCCTACAGGTTCTCTGTTAACTTGTGGCTGGTTGTTTCTGCAGAGTTTTGCATTCACGTTTTTGTGAGCGTGCTCGAATTTTTTCCTATTTGAAATGTTCTCTCCACGTTTCTGTTTTTCATTTTCTTCATTCCAAAAGCCCTCCATTGTTCATCCCCTTAGTTTTATGTTGCAAGCGCATTATCTATTTCGTTTGCATTACTATTTGTTTGATTTGACTGATTATTTGTTACTGGTTGTTAAAGGTGTGTATGCATTAATTTGGCTAGTAAGCTCCATTATCTTATCACCTTCTTGTGTTGGGTATAATTAGTTGTAAACTAGTTGCCAGTGGATCTTATTGCTTATCCACTTTATTTTTTCTGTGATCATTTTCAATTTGTGTTGTGTATGTATGAATGATTCATGTTTGCTATGACCTCTACTTTAGATACTTGGCCCTCACAGGGGGGACTCCGTATTGGATACCTAAATATTAATAGCGCCAGAAATAAGACCGATGAAATAGCTACAATTTTACATAACAACGGTAATCATTTTCACTTATTTTGTATAGCTGAGTCCTGGTTAACTGATGCAATACCTGATTCCCATATGTCCATGCCTAACTATGACATGATTCGTTTAGATCCCATGGCACCCCGTTCAACTGGCTTACTTTTATACTGCACACGTTCCCTAACGCTCAAAAGAAAACATCACCTAGAAAATCACAACATAGAAAGCATTTGGGTTGAAATGAGTTTAAAGCATTATAAACCGATCCTGGTAGGGTTTCTCTATAGAAACCCTGCCGAAAAAACTGACTGGTATGACAGATTCAATTCGATGATGGATGCTGCAATCCTTGAATCGAAAGAAATATTCCTTTTTGGTGATTTCAATATTGATCTAACATTGTCCGGGACTAAATGGAAACAAATGTATGCACTGTATGGACTAGAACAATTAATTGACATTCCAACTCGTATCACCGATCATTCAAAAACTGTAATCGACCACATTTATGTTACCAGTAAAGCCAATATTATAGAAACGTCCTCTGTACAAACCTGTTGTAGTGACCATTCCTCTGTTTGCATAAAATGGATGAAAAAAGGCGTAACAATTCCTAAGTCTGGCCATAAAGAAATATTTTACAGGTGCTTTAGGAGTTTTGACCAGAATTCTTTTCTACTTGATTTACTTAACTCGGATTTAGATTATGTGTATCAAATTAGAGATCCCGACGAAGCAGTTGATTTTTGGATTAATAAATTTCAAGAAATATATGATCGACATGCCCCCTTAGTTAAAAAGAGAGTTAAACACACCAGAAAACCCCCTTGGATATCTAGTGATATTGAGAATGAAGGGTATATAAGAGACAACTTACTAAATTCAAAAGACAAACAGGCATTCAATAAACAAAGGAACAAAGTAAACTCAATGAAGCGAAGAGCAATGAAAAAATATTTTCAAGATTTAGTAACTTCATCTCAGAATCAAAAAACAATCTGGAAAGCTATTAATCTCTTGACTAATAAAAACTATAATAATGCAGCCCAAAATTCTATAAAAGAACTGTCTCCAGATGACTTAAACTCTCATTTTGCATATGTTGCTGAGAAGTTAATAGCCAACGACAAAACTCATGAAAATGATCTGCAACTTCTAAGTGATTACTGTTCTTTAAAAAATATTTTGTCCCCTTTTGCCATACCGCCTATAACTGTAAATGAAACATTGAACTACTTGTTACATTTGAAACAATCAGGATCAAGAGACTTAAATGGAATTGACGGAAAGATTTTAAAATTAGCTGCGCCTGCTATT
The DNA here is from genome assembly GCA_017654935.2 of Phymorhynchus buccinoides. Taxonomy (NCBI): domain Eukaryota; kingdom Metazoa; phylum Mollusca; class Gastropoda; order Neogastropoda; family Raphitomidae; genus Phymorhynchus; species Phymorhynchus buccinoides. The sequence goes on along the minus strand of CM065680.1, from coordinate 79,521,259 downwards.
GCTGACACTCTCACCTATCTCTATAATCTTTGCATTGATAAGGGTCAATTTCCTGTAAAATTTAAGCAAGGTAAAGTTATTCCGCTATACAAATCAGGTGATCGTGCCAGTCCGTCAAATTATCGCCCTATATCTGTACTTTCACTGCTGTCAAAGCCACTAGAAAAACATGTTCAGTTCCATTTACGTAACCACTTGAATCGATATGATCTACTGCATGAAAATCAGTCAGGTTTTCGTGAAAACCACTCGTGCCATACATCCCTCATACAGTTGGTTGATACATGCCTTTCTAATATAAATAACAATGATTTCACTGGAATTCTTTTCATTGATTTTGCCAAGGCGTTCGATGTTATGAATCACGCCCTTTTAATAAGAAAACTCAAGCAGTACAAAATGTCCAATCATGCCATAACATTTATTACCTCTTTTCTTAACGACCGTCAACAACTTGTTAAAATCGGATCACAGAGATCAACACTACTCCCAGTTAAATTTGGTGTTCCTCAAGGCTAAATATTAGGACCCATCTTATTTTCTCTTTATATCAACGACTTACCGCTGTATTTAAATTGTTCTTCCGAAATGTTTGCTGATGACTCATCTCTGCAGTCATGTAATAGTAATCCTAATGAATTGGTAAATGATCTACAGAAAAATATAGAAAATTTAACCAATTGGACTGAAATTAACCATATGTCCCTAAATGCTACAAAAACAAAATGCATGTATGTTACTACACGACAAAAAAGACAAAAAATGATAACTCCATTCCCACCGTTGTACATTCAGGGTCAAAAGATAGAAGAAGTAACTTCGCATAACGTTTTAGGTGTCATTGTCGATAACGATTTATTATGGTCTGAACATATATCTAATCTTGGCAAACGCATTTCAAAAAGGATATACCAACTTGCAAAAATCAAACACTTTTTAAATCTGAACTCTCGAAAAACATTCTTTCATGCGCACATCTTATCTCTTATGAATTACGCATCAA
>CM065680.1:79512756-79515256 GCA_017654935.2 Phymorhynchus buccinoides | reverse complement strand
CAGTATGCCTTTAATTCTGCCCAAGAGCTTTTTTTTTAAATTTGGATTGTCTGTTGTCTGTTTGCCTATGAAATTTTTTATGCAAAACGTTATGAACGGACAAAGAGAAATTTGTTGGGTGTTTTTTTTCTCGTAGAAGTAAAGGATATGAACCCTAAGAACGTTCCATCCGTTAAAGTTTGGATTTTATAAGGTTCGATCAAATACAGGAATTAATTTAATGAATTCTCTCTGAATTTTTTTCTTCAGTTTGTAGGATTGCTCGAAATTTTATATGAATTTTTTTTAACCAACAGTGTAGTAGATTCGTGCATGAGCTAAAACCTGCAGTAGGCTAGATCGATTTGTTTCTCTGATGGAGATTGACACTGCAAGTTAATTATTTATGAGGAAAAAAACCCACCAGACACCACCCTGTGTGGCCGTAATTTTGGGTTATATTTATTTGTTGATGTTGAGGACTAACACACAATGCGTGTTAATGGAACTATCACTGATATGAGTGACGATAGGGCGTAACTTTGCGAGTTAAGGATCTTGAACAGGTGCACAAGAATGCATGCACATGAGAAATAGGTGTCAGTTTGTGTACGTTATTTTTTTAGTTTTCTCAATTGCTGTTTAAAAAAAACCACCCACACACAAACATATGTATCTTGTTGTCAACAACGCCACTTGACAGAGATGACACAAATATGCAGCCTTCAACACCTGCGTGTGCGCGCGCAAGCACGCGCGTGTGCATGTTCCATCGTGCATTTTGGGTATACTATGTGCGTGCGTGCAGACGCTTCTGTGTCAGCAATATGAATGAGCTACACCTGTCAGTGACCAACCGAAGTGGTTTTACACATAGGATGTTTGTCTTTTAGTCCCCATACTCACGTTTGTCCTTTTCACACACCTTTGACAAACTGCCCTCACCCTTTCCCCCTTTCATACCGCCCCTCCCTCCCTTCCGTGTTCCTTTCTGGCTCCCCACAATAGATCAGGCATTTCTGTTCAAACCACTGGCCATGACCAATACATGCGGAATAGACTTTACTTCTTGAATGTCTGTCTATCTGTCTGTTTGCCTGTCTGTCTGTCTGTCTCTCTCTCTCTGTATGTATGTTTCTGTCAGTCTTGTATTCTAATGCCCTTGAAATGTTTTTGTTCTTGTTACTGTAACCGCCCGCCATGACATGGACCAAAGGCATATTCATTAAACCATTCAGTGTTCAGTGTTCTCTCTCTCTCTCTCTCTCTCTCTCTCTCTCTCTCTCTCTCTCTCTCTCTCTCTCTCTCTCTCTCTCTCTCTCTCTCTCTCTCTCTCTCTCCCTAACCCTCCCCACCTGCTTTTTTTTCCCCCTCCCTTTCGCATGTTTACCGGAGTTTGTTGCTATGAGGAGGCTTGACTTGACACCCACTCTAAACCCGATTTTGTTAACAAGAAACAAACACGGCATGGTGACTAATTGGAGAGTCGTGTAGCCATGAAAACGGAAGAAAATCAAACATGGCTTTACATATTAGGCTATGCGTTTGATTTGAATTGACACCACCAAACCAGCACAATGTTAATTCAACCCCCTGAATATGTCACAACCAAAAGGTACTCAATAAAATCTGTCCAGTTCTGAACTGAATACTTTTTAAAAAAAATCAAAGCAAACAAATCCCTTAAAATTATATATTGTCGGCAATGTTGATTGAACAAAAAACACATAACCTAATCGTAAATCCACTAATATTATATATACTATTGTCGGCAATATTGATTGAACAAAAAACACATAACCTATTCGTAAATAATATTATATATTGTCGGTAATATTGATTGAACAAAAAACACAGCCTAATCGTAAATCCCTTAATATTATTATACAATACAATACAATACAATACAATACAATACAATACAATACAATACAATACAATACATATACAATACAATGCAAAAGTACACTAGAATACAATACAACGCAAAACCTACATGCTTGCTTATTCGTGTAGGCCCTTATTAGGCCTACATCAATAATAGATGCTGAACAAAATGGTAAACACTGAGCTCCAACGTGTTGTTTCATTGAATTCTTTTAGGTTTGTTGTTGTGACTCGGGTTCGACATTTGAATATTGAATGATTGGCTATAAACTCTTTTGTTGTTAACTAAGCGTAAACTCCTTTGTTGCGACTGCATTTGGTTATGTTTTGTACTTCTTGAAGTTTTGTGTCTGTATGCTTGCGCGGGTCTTGTGGAACAAAAAGTTGCATCGATTCGTTTTTCTATAGCAGGTTAAGTAAATAATGCAAATTGTTGCGACTGCATTTGGTTGTTCTGTACTTCTTGAAGTTTTGTGTCTGTATGCTTGTGCGGGTCTTGTGGAACACAAAGTTGCATCGATTCGTTTTTCTATAGCAGGTTAAGTAAATAATGCAAATTGTTGCGACTGCATTTGGTTGTTCTGTACTTCTTGAAGTTTTGTGTCTGTATGCTTGCGCGGGTCTTGTGGAACAA
>CM065680.1:79462756-79502756 GCA_017654935.2 Phymorhynchus buccinoides | reverse complement strand
CCCCCACCATCCCCCACCCTCCTAACCCCCACCCTCCCCCCGAACCCTCCTACCCCCCACTACCCCCGCCCCCACCCCCACCCCCACCCACCCCACCTATGCCCCACCCCCACCCATCCGCTATTACTTTTGTGTCTCTCCTTCCTTCGATCTTCTTCTTTCATAGCGCTGTACTCCCCACCGCACCCACACCCCAACAACTCACCCCACCATCCCCAACCCGGCCCAGACATGAAAGAAGCCGGCAATCGTCAAACCAGCGGAACGGGCAGTCCGTTCCAAAATCGGCAATTCTCTTTGAATATCAGGGCGGATCTAGGGAGGGGAGTTTCCTGGTTTCTGGACCCCCTTTATCTCTGCGCAAATGGAAATTGGCTCATATCGCGCGCGTTTATGAATGGATGGTGTAAACATTTTCCACCAAGATAGTCACTGTCCCTGGGCATGCACGTTCCAAATTATGAGTCAATGTCTGGTCTGGTTACGCCGCGGTTTGTGAAAAGGTGAAGCGGCACTTATCGTTTATGAATCGATTCGCTTCCAATTTGGTACACAGATAGTCACCGTCCCCCCGGTCATCTACCTGCCAAAATGTGGAATCGGTACAATCGGAGATACGGGCGCCGAGAGGCCGGCGGATACGCGTGTTTCGCGCATTTGCCAAACCGCGCAAATGACACGGCCGCCTCGGTTGCCGTTGCCATCGCCCGTTAGGGCTCATAGCAAATTTGAAGCGATTCGGTCGAAAAACGGCGGAGTTATAAGGCCCGTTTTGTGTTTCACACATACACACACACAGACACACACAACCTTGCCTTTTTACTATATGATGATGTAATGACGTTGACAGACGAAGAGACAGGTAGACATACAAACCGCAGACATAAAGCCCTTCCATATCTGACCGGATAGGACTGACAACAAATTGAGTATCTATTGAATAGGCCTACGTGTATACCAGGGGACCGTTTCACAAGCGCTAAATCGGCGTGAGAGCGAAAATCGGCAATAAACGGTACTAAGAAACACCTCTTTTGGCGACGTTTGTCGAAAACGTTTTGTGGCTGCTATCGAGGTAGCAAGCGACAAACTATTTGAAGGATCATGGGAAATATCAATACTTCCGGCTTTTTTAAAATAATATCTCGCGTAACGTGAATTGAACTTTAAAAATGGAAGACCAAAACAACAAGCTTGCCACAGCAAATATTCTTTAGTCTATCGTGAAAAAGTACGGGATGATTTTAGCAAATTAAACAAACGCAAATGTTTTTGAGTGCTCTTTCTTAATTTTCATCATGTTAGATGGCATAATATAGTGCAAATTTAATTTTCTGCACACAAATAGACGTGGGTGAAATCGAAAACTTTGTACAAACTGACAGAGGTATGATTTATCTCCCTTATGATAGCAACCCTTTTCTCTCTCTCTCCCAAAAATGAAGAGTAAGCTTAAAGAGTTATCTGACTTAGCAAACGTTTAGGGTGTTTCTTAGGCCCCTTTTGGCGTAAGCGTTAGTCGCGCGGCGACCGTTATCTAGAGAAACTCGCCCATGTCTAATTATACGTTTTTAAACAGATCAATTTAGGCGCGTACGGAGGCCTGTCAGGCCAATGTCTACGGCACCATGCTCCTAACATCAGGGTAGGACCTACGGCATGAGCGGGTAAAAGCCATGCATTTCCACATTGAAATAAAGAAAATTTCAGTCAAATAAGACATTAACGCTCATGGGCCAAATGAGGGTAGAAGAAAATGTCGTTGAATGGGTGGGTTTTAAGATGTGCCAATGGAAAGAGTGAGGATCAAAGTCTTACACTACAGCAACAGCTCTTTGGTGGTATTTCCTATTAATGGAATAACCGATGTACTTGTCATGCTCAATGAACTAGATCGTGCAGGCGACTAACACTGAGAGTCAATATTGGTTTCCTAACGAGAAAGTATAGACTTTTACCAAAGAAAATGTTCTCCTTTTAGCTTTTGATAGGCTGTTGTTGTTTATGTGGGTCCTTAGCTTGCTCTTTGACTCCTGCGTGTAGATGATGCAATTACTTTGTTTTGGACTGTAATGGGCTTGCATATTAGTGTAGGCCTATCTGTGCCAGAGAGAGAGAGAGAGAGAGAGAGAGAGAGAGAGAGAGTGAGAGAGGACAGAGAGAGAGAGAGAGAGAGAGAGAAACAGACAGACAGACAGACAAACAGGGCAGACAGACAGGCATAGAGAGACAGAAAAAGAGAACTGGGTTTGATTATGCAACGATTGAACTTTTAGGCCAAGCTTATTCTTACAACCTGTCCTTGGGACGTAAACAAGACTAGGACAGAAAACAATCAATCAGATCATTCAGATATGGGCATACATAACGATTCAAGGCATCAATAAACAAAGTTGGAACAGAACGAAACAACCAAACAGCTAACAACTAGGATATGTCAACAAACAGAAATTCAAGTTGAAAAGGGGAAGAAAAGCTACATGAATTCATAAACAGCATTAGTGTTCCAAACATGTTAATTTAGAAAATAATACACATAACTGGATAGTCATACACACAAGTAGATAAGTCAATAAACAGAAATTCAAGCTGAAATAGATATAAAAGCAACATGAATAAACAGCATTAATATATTTCAACATGTGCAATATTTAATTTTTAAATAAACAAAAAACAACCCACACACACATACTAGATAATCAGACACACAACTAGTATATAGAGATAGATATGTTATCGAAGAATATAAGAATATAAGAATATATAATAGGTAGTCGGCTTTTTGTTTCATACATTGTCACTCCCCTAATAACAACAAAATCGATGTTTACTTATCACAATAATCAGAAACAGTCAGAAAAAAAAAACCCACCAAAACATGCCAATAAAATGTCACATTTAACATTAAACATTTCAAAGATCATAAGAAAGGATGCGGCGGGGGGACGGGGGTGGGGTGGGGGTGTAATCGAATACATTGAGCAACAATTATGACAAAGCAAAATGAGTACGGTATAAGAGAGAGAGAGAGAGAGAGAGGGAGATAACACTGAACACTGAATGTTTAATGAATAGGCCTTAGGCCCATGTCATGGTGGGCAGTTACAAAAGCAGGAAAACAAAAATTTCAAGGGCATTGCATGCAAACATAGAGGGAGATAGAGAGAGAGAAAGAGAGAGAGAGAGAGAGAGAGAGAGAGATGAGAGAGAGAGAGAGAGAGAGAGAGAGAGAGATAGAGACAGAGAGACAAGATAAACAGAGAGACAGAGACGAGAGAGAGAGAGACAGAGGACAGAGAGAAGAGAGAGAGAGAGAGAGAGGAGGAGAGAGAGAGAGAGAGAGAGAGAGAGAGAGAGAGAGAGAGAGACAGAGACAGAGAGAGAAGCACTTGAGTAGATAATAGATTCATATTGGGAAGATAATTGACTATAATAATGTGAAGTAGTCATATATACATTTAAAATAAGCAATTCAATACACAAATTCACACATCAGGAAAGAGAGAGAGAGAGAGAGAGAGAGATAAGAGAGAGAAGAGTGAGAGAGAGAGAGAGAGGAGAGAGAGAGAGAGAGAGAGAGAGAGAGAGAGAGACAGAGAGAGAGACAGAGAGAACGAAGAGAGAGAGAGAGAGCAATCAATATCCAATATTGTCAGTATCTAATTGTATTATCTTAATACTGTGTAGGTCTAGCCAATGTCCTGTTATGCCAAGTTGTGACGTAATTGTCACATGTAATTGTTACATTCAATTATTAGGCCTATCTATCAGCTGTGATCAAATATAAAAAGCTGTGCCTTTTAATTTTGATCAAGAATTGCCCTAAAGACGATAATATCAAATAACCTTTCTTTATCAAAATTATGAATGAAAATCTGTTTAACGTCCTCCGGTCTGGAACAGACACATATGGGACATTAGTAGATAATAAAGATGGTGGGAACGATCCTGGAGGCAATGCCCGGAGGCAGGGCAACACCAGGAAAGTCCCGAATTTGTTAACAATAACAGATGTGTAAACCGTCAAAATTATGTTATTCGCCTTTATAAACGTCTCCTCTTTCTTTGAAGCAACAACCACTACCAACACCAACACCAAACAGTCACAGGTGATCAAGGCCTAAATCCTTATAAGTAATCACCTACGCAGGTAGTTAGTCAATCAATTATTACCTGTTGTCCTTATGGTAGGTTCCAGGGTCCTTATCTCTCGTTAGTTATCAGAACAGCACCGTGAGCCACTGTTTGTGTGTGTTCGCAGTGCGGTCTGGAGGTTTCTTACCAATGTCTCAAGAGCCTCGGATTATTGATTGATTGGTTTACCCGTAGGCCCTAGATCGAACCCTGCTCTGACGTGAGTCCGGCACAAAAACACACACATCTTCCTGGCCTTCCCCCTGGTTAGGAAGGGAAGAACGGATGGTGTTGGGAAAATGTGTGTGTGGTGGTGTGTGTGTGTGGTGGAGTGTGGTTGTGGGTGTGTGAGCATTTACCTCAAGGGTGTTCTTGGTTTATTCGTTGATAAAGCAACTGTGTTAGCATACATCAACAACTGTTACTGTAGTACACACAAAGCATGCGTACGTGCCGTGATAACTACACACAGGAGAGAGACACATAAACAAATGCACTCATGCACGCACGCACGCACGCACACACACGCACACGCACACACACAAGATGGAGACAGTCAGAGAGGGGATATAGATTGAGAGACGGACAGATATACAGACAGACAGTGAGAGAGACAGATAGCACACACACACACAACACACACACACACACACACACACACACACACACACACACACAACACAACACACACACACACACGCACGCACGCACGCACACACACGCGCCCCGCCGCCGCCGGATTAGGACATCCCCCCCCCCCACCTAAAGAACAGTTTATTAGGTTGGTGGGTCTCAAACGTACCAACTGTCTTCTCGTCTTCTCTGTATCAACACCACCATTAATATGTTTTCCCCCTCTGAACACACTTTTTAAAAAAAAAGTATTTAAAATCAACTAATGAGCAGCTTAGCTCGCCGATTTCACCACCAGTGTCCCCTCCTCTCTCTCTCTTTATCCCCAACTAAGGATATCACGAGGATTAAGCCCCTATTGAGTTGGTTGCCACCTGGCGGTGAAATCGGCTAGCTAAGTTGACCATTGACGAATGGATTTTCAACCCTGTACAATACACTTACCTTGCATGCACTTTATATGCCAAAACTTGTCAAATACCTGGTAGTTCTCTCCCCGCAAATTTGAAACGCTGACAGAAGTTTTGTTTTTTTTTTCTCTTCTAATATAGAAGTGATATAATATTCTTGGTTTTATTTAAACCCACTTCGTATTTTAACGCCTCGCCGGTTGTTCGGCAGTATCCGCACTACGAGGATAACACGTCACACAGAAGCTATGCCTATACACTGCGGCATACCTAGATCTCCGCGATCAATGCTGTAGTCCCATGGCGACCGGCTAGTTCTAGGAACATTTTCCTGAGCGGCAGCCGGATATAATGCATTGAGGCTTAAATCGATGTTTGTGCTGGCATTGCGTAGAGCTCGTGCACTTCTTTGTTTCGTGCCATTCAGCAGATAACCAGCAGCGGGGCTTTCATTTCCCCCGCACCGGTCTGTCTGACACCATTGTTAAACTAGGGCGTGAAATCGCTAAATCAACCAGCGGCGCGCGGGAGCATTTTCGGATCCAGTGACCTTGACCTTTGACCAATGACTTTCATCTTCGAACTTGGCCTAGATATCCTAAGTCTATCCGCATGCAAAATTTGAGGGTCCTAGGTCCCTCCTGTTCAAACGTTATCGTAGTAACATAGATAGATATGAACAGACAGCCATGAAAGCATTAGCCAGCTTTTGCTTCGCCGCTGGTGAAACGAATAAACGACAAAATACTGCCCGTCTGTATGGTGGATATGGGGGGATTTCGAGCGCTGATATTACGATATTAGATTGCCATGAAACGGGGAGGCTTAATGGTAGTCAGAATGGTCAGCTCATTGACCTGTGGGCCCTCAAGAGAAGAATTAAATGGAGGAGGGTTAATTTGGGCGCGCGGTAAGAAGGACCACTGGACAAAAGGACCTCCAGGTAGTGATTTTAACGTCCTATCGGCAGAGCCCTTAAGAACAAAGCAAAAGGACTTATTTTTTTTATAGTCTGCCACCCAACCACCAATCTACCACCAATACTTCTTCTTTTAGTGCCTCGAACTGAAAACTAGAAAAACACTGACAGTACAAACTTCATCCAGGGAGGCAATTCTATTCGGGTTAGGACTGAGCTACCATACAAGGCTTTCGATCGGGCCATGCAAGGTGTTGTTTCTCATAAATCACAAATAGCATGAAGTATAACATGATGTCAATGAACAAAATATAATAATTAAACTGTAAACCTCTGATGTCAATGAACGAAATATAAAAGGCCCTAATAAAAACTGTTAATCTCACTCTCTCTCTCTCTCGCTCTCTCTCTCTCTCTCTCTCTCTCTCTCTCTCTCTCTCTCTCTCTCTCTCTCTCTCTCTCTCTCTCTCTCTCTCTCTCTCTCTCTCTCTCTCTCTCTCTCTCTCTCTCTCTCTCTCTCTCTTTCTCCGTGACGTGTGTGTCATATAGCTATCTGTCTCTTCCTCCCTACATCTCCCTCCTCTCTCTCTCTCTCTCTCTCTCTCTCTCTCTCTCTCTCTCTCTCTCTCTCTCTCTCTCTCTCTCGCTCTCTCTCTCTGTACGTGCGCGTGCGTGTGCGGTTGTGTGTGTGTGTGTGTGTGTGTGTGTGTGTGTGTGTGTGTGTGTGTGTGTGTGTGTGTGTGTCAGGGCAGCACTGTATGCATCAGTTAGGTCTATCTGTTTGGTCCTGCGTACACACGTGTAACTGATGTTGTAGTCTGGGATGTTATGTCATTTCGCTCAATATGTTTGCTAAAATTGATTTTTTGGTTTTGATGTATTGGTTAGGGTACCCAAAACATAAAAAAACCCATACGATTCAAATTTTCACAGCCCTCTACCCTCTTTGGGGGAGGGGGTGAATCTGGCCTATAAAACCCATGTATTGGGCAGAGTCCAGTTCTATCCCTTCTGTAATTTCACATGACCAAATTTAGGTTTTGAATGATTCTGGGTGTTTTCTTTTCATGCCTTCTTGTTGTTCAGTCGTTAGTAATGCAAGGAAACTCTATGGGGAGCTGGACAAAAGAGGATCTTCAGAGAAAAAGCCCCCTCAAGCCAGTTTTCCCCCTGAACTCCTTACACTCTGTAAGGGCCTGCCCATGCTCAGATCATAACTCTTCTTACTGTTCAGTATTTGAAATAATATAATTTGGGCGACCATTTTCTATTTTAAAGACCTATAAAATGGGTTTAAATCGGAGTCTAACGTGCTATCTGTGAAAATGGTAATTGGTACAATGTTATCATTGTTAGTTTTTGTTTGTTTGTTTCAACAGACGTGTAAGCCTATGATATAAGATTAACTCAGGTGAGTTGAAGGAAGGGGAGGGGAGAGGAGAGGGGGACGACGGTCCTTGTGACGCCCTGCTCAATGAATATATCCAGATTGTGTTTTTTGAATAATTCCAGCCCTTTTGAAGAGATTCTTTCGAAGCATATCATTGCTTTTAAACGTTTACATGTGAAATTAAAGCACCATTCAGCAGGAAACGTTAACATTTATTTCATTTTACAAAAAAAAGGAAATACATTGAACAATACAAATTGTGAATTCGAAGGATTCATAAGAAACAGACATTAATTATGTTGCGATGTTTATTACGGCTCATGCACCAACTTACTCTCATAACTAGCCATTAAACAGGTAAAACCAAAAGAAAAATCCAAAAACAAAGATACTAATCCTTTGTTAATGTTACATACCTCACATGTTTATGGTTAATTGCACGTGTGGATATTTCGTGGTTCGTGATTCCTGCAAGAACTTTCCTCATATTCATTATGTTCATTCATCAAAAATGACGAAGGAGAATCTTCAAACAAAAGAGCTGTCATAAATGTTGCATTAAATTACATTAAATGCTCGTGAGGGACACAACAAGCTCCCTCTGTGGATGATTGTGTAGCTGTTGGTGTGGTAACTGTCTTCCATGGAGTTTTATTCTTAACCAATTCGTCCAGAGATAGGATAACTTGACCTTCATCGTAACCCAGAATCACATAGTCTACTTATTTTGATGATACGTCTGCTGCAGATATGAGATTGTCCTCATTGACTGTTTTTACCTCGTGCTCTCAAACCATGTCATGAACAATTAGAGACTATGCAAAATGTGCGGTCATGGTATGAGACCTAATGTCATGTGAACGGGTCATTCATGCGTTTAAAAAAATACTAATTAGAGTAAGCTAAGCAACTTTTAACAATTTGTATGATAATTTTACGGTCTCTTGTAAATGGTAGTCGAAGTTCCCTTTTGTCCTTTTATTACGAAAGACCATTATCATGAACATGAAGAATGTTCTGGCTGGAAATATACACAGTGAAACATCCACACGTGTGGCTAAGCATAAAAAATACAACTGAAATGTGTGGGAAATTAATACTAGCTTAGTGCTTTTTGGGTTTAATATTTGAATTCACCTGTTTGATGAATGAAAACGAGTGTAAAGTTGATGCAGTAGCTGTGTTAAACATCACAAATTGATCAGTGCCTGTTCCTTGAGAACCCTTCGGGCTGACCTTTTGTACAGTTAAAAGTTGTGTGTTAATGTAAAATAAGTGACATTTGTTTCACAGACTGGCCCTTTACGTCGTTTGGAAATATTTACAATATAATTTACCCCATGGAAAAATGTCTATTAAAAGGTTGATGCCATTGAGAAAGCACAATTTACAGGACTGTTAATAGTATTGATTCTGCAGGGACCGCATCACAAGGACACCCTACCCCCCGATTCACTACAGAACTAGAATAGTTAGATTCATACTGGGAGAGTAGTAGTAGTAGTAGTAGTAGTAGTAGTAGTAGTAGTAGTAGTAGTAGTAGTAGTAGTAGTAGTAGTAGTAGAAGTAGTAGTAGCAGGATGGCTTTTTTCACTGGTTGACATTAGCCTGTAGAAAGGGACAATAGTAAATGAGAGCTGTGCTATAAATGATTTTCTACAGTATTGGAATATCATGCTACAGGTTAGTCTTTCGTGGAAGACTATGACTCTTTGATTATGGGGCATTTGGGGGACCTTCCCCAACGCCAACTCTCGTCCTCAAATCCATTTGGCCGAGAGAGTGAGGATGTACCCTGGGCCAGGCTTTTCCACTATAAACAAACTGTAGCACAGCCAGCCGGAATAGGATTTCACATTGACATCGCCAGATACCCTCTGATAGTAAGAACAGTTGAAAGTCACCGGGGTTGGGGAGTAGTCTAGTGCCTGTATCTGTGTGTCTTTATACAGAGATAAACCTTATTCCCAGATGAAGTACTCAGTAAAAAGTACTACAGTCATCAGCTCTGCCCCCAGTATAGCCTAAAATGCTGCTACCTGTCAGAGTGCTGATAATTCGAGTCCACAAATTCATTTATTTACTAGTTCTAATGATTTTTCATTCATCTTTCTTTTTGGGGCAAACTTTTTATTCATTTCATGCTTAAACAATGCAGTTGTGGGAGAAAGAAAGAGAGATAGAAAATGTGTGTAAATGGGAGAAATAAGATGTGTGAGCACGTTATGTGTTCTTTTTCCATCTCACCCTTTCCACCCTTCCCAATACCCAATACCCCCAACTAAACATGATTTAAATGTTTGTTGTTTTTTAGGAGCAACAGGTGAGGTACTTTGGATAGAGCAAGATGGAAGACAACCTACAGGTGTTTGTGTGGCAGCCAGAGCCAGAGAACCAGCCGGGCAAGATCCAGTTTGTCATCAAACGCAGCCAGCCAGAGGGCCAGTCCCCTGTCATATTCCAGGCTTACCCCATGACTTTCAAAATGACACCCTTGTCATGGCCTCCTGAGGCAAAATTGTAATTGTAGATATTAAAGCAATAATTGGTAGATTAGAAGAAGTTTTATTGGGTTAGATAATATAGTATTTTTAAAGCTATATAAAAGTTTGGTCAGACCTCATCTAGAGTATGGAAATCAGGTCTGGAGTCCGTTTTTAAAAAGGCAATCGGCAGCATTAGAAAGGGTCCAAAGACGAGCAACAAAATTGATTAAAGGCGTTAGTCACCTTGATTACGAACACAGACTAAGAAAGTTGAAATTACCATCTCTGAAATATAGAAGAATTCGTGGGGATCTGATAAATACATGCAAAATTTTTCACAGTGATAACAATACTAATCAATCTTTGTTCCAGCTAACAACTGACTCAAGAACCTGTAACAGTGATTTAAAAATACTAACCCAGTCTAGCCGAACTAATATTATAATTTTTTTATTTTCTAACAGAGTAACAAAGTTTTGGAATACTCTTCCTGCACATATTAAACGAGCACCGAATCTAACACAATTCAAAAACCTCCTTGGTGGATACACCAACATATCAAAACTACAATATGAGCATGACTAAAAGGCAGATTTGCCGAAACAAAATATAAAAACCTCTCAGCTGTGCAAAAGTTCAAACAAAAATGACAGGACAGTGAAGAGGCCGCAAGGCCTAACTACCTGACCTGACCTAGATACTGTTTTATTGGCAATGTTGAGGAATACTTGGGGAAAGATTTGGACGACATTCTTTCCCGGAAACTAGTCTACTTGTGAATAAAGTCATCAAATTTCTTTGACATTGTAGAAAAAAATAAAAAAATAAATATCAAATTGGAAATCGATGGGACTGCTAAAAAGCTTAACGGCTTGATTAGTCCCTATTCTACTACTACTATTGTATGTACCCTAGTTGCTGAGGTTGATCCGCATGGACCAGTCACAGGATGACATTGACAGGTACCAGTATTTGTCATGGATGCTTGTCATGTTGTGTGGTTGACTATGTGGTGTGGTGTAGAGTGGCACAGTGGTATCGCGTTCGCTTCGTGTCAAGTAAACCCGAGTTCGAACCTGGGTACAGGGGATTTTTTCCTCTCATTCTGCACTAGGCCTTAACGGTCTGAACGTGGAGTCTTTCGGATGAGACGATAAACCGAGGTCCCGTGTGCCCATGCACTTAGCATACGCTAAACCCAGTGGCAACGAAAAAGCTGTCATTTGGTAAAAATGTACACCCCCCCCCCCCCCCCTCATCAGTGACAAAAATCGCATGCAAAAAAAAAAAATAAAAAATTGGGTGGCGCGCCTCTGGCTGCGACGCGCTCTCCAGGTGGGAGCAACCCGAATTTCACAGAGACGCCTCTGTGACTATAAAGTACCTAATACTAAATACTGATGTTTCGTGTGTGAGAACTTTATGTTTGTTAAGTTTGTTTTCCCCCAAATGTCGCCATTGTGGCGTGTTTACTTGGATACGAGCGATCAACTGATCGGTAGGTCTGGATCCCAGGGAGTTAAAGCTAATTGACGAGGATGTCCTACATAACAAGAGTTATGTTTCTTGATTGGTGTTTTATGACATAGTCTACAGCTGCATATTAAAATCTGCTAATATAGACTTAATTAAAGAAACGCAAGCATATCATGCAAATGACCAACAGTCTTTTTGCTTGTTTGTTTGTTTCTTTTTAATATTATTCTTGGGGTTCTCTGGGTCATGTACATTGCTTCTAGACTGGATTAATTCATTTTGAAAAATAATATTTTGGTATTTAAGATGTTGAATTTGTTAGTGATGGTAGTCCTGACGGAGGATGTGAATGCGAAGAAGAAGAAGAAGAAGAAGTGGCTCAATATGGTCCACAGGGCTTCAAGCAATGTAATTTAATCTGACTTGATTCAAATTGCTGATGATTTGGTGGCAACAGTGCTCTGTAAGAATTCTTGAACAAATGTACAATGCTCCAGTGTTGATGCATGTATATAGGGTATGCATGTCATAGGCTTTTCCGCACATTATATCTTTGTCTGTTGTGTTGATTTATTTCATCGCTGCACAAATAATTTCCTGTAAAATAGACAATAAAATAATTGATTGTTCAATATGCAATTGAATTGTCACACTCTGTCTTACTTCCTTTCCCCTTAAAAATTAATCTGATCAACCCAGTAACCCGTTCCTCTGGTATTTTACCCTCTTCTTCTCTGGTGGCAATTAACTTCTTCATGATGCACCAGATCTTGCCTTCTGGACTTAAAACAAATGCAAGCATAGCATGCAAGGACCAACAGTATCTTTGTTTATTTATTTCTTTTCAATATTATTTTATCAGCCATCTCGAGTTGTTTCTTTGTCATGTAGATTGCCTGCTAGACTGGCTTGAGCAGTTTGAAAAGAGATCTTTTGAAATTCAAGACGTTCAATTTGTTTTGCTAAGTGATGGTAGCCCTGAGATGGCTCTCTGTGGTCCACAGGGCTTCGCGCAACATGATTTATTAGTTTGATTTGACTTGGTCTATACTGCTGATGATTGGTAGCAACAGTGCTCTATAAGGTTTCTTGAACAAATGTACTTGCATCACAAATACCTCTGCTCCATTGTCGATACATAGGGTGTGCATGTTATGTCCAATATGCAGTTTAATTTGTTAGTGTGCCATCCTCTAGAATTGTCACACTCTGTCTTCTATTTCATTAACCTTATCTTTTTTTCAAAATATTTTATATTCAGGTATTGGTTGACTCATTTCCATATTGCAAGTTTTTCTGATTTCTAATTTTGGACATCTTTTGAGAATCAATTTAATATTTGACAAGGGTGATGAAATGTCTGGGTTTTTTTCATGACTTAGTGTGAGTGGATTGCTTGGACTACAGCGTGCAGTTGTGAATGCAGTTTTGAACTATATAAATAATATATGGAAAACATTTGAAAGTATACATATGAAATCATAAAACATGCACTCTCTTACTTCTCTACACTCTTCTGCATTTATATACATTTGCCAATAAGATATAAGCCCAAGTTGAAACAAGCGCACACACACATAAGGAAAAAGCAAACAGGGATCATCTATGTCAGTCAGGTTTTAGTGAAATACGGCTCTTTTCTGTGTCATTTCTCTTACAGACAGAATGTTATCATTTTGAACATATTTCATACAATTTTAGGTTTGTCACAGATGATCTTGGCAAACCTTGATGCAACATATTGGTTGTAAATGTGAAGTCATTATTGTTCTGTTCAAAATACTCTTTCTGGCTAATGTTAACATTTGCCCTCTTTCTTATGGAAAACCTTTTTGCAGCGCCATTTCTGTGTGCCGTATGTGTATCAGTGCACATTGATTGCTGACATATCTCATATCTAGTTACTTACAACTTATGTTGTTGGTGGTTGTTATTTTCCAACTCTTTTAATGCATGAGATATAAAGATTATAAAAAAATCTTAATTTTTGTTTTGTTTCTCTGTGATTTTATGACACATCAATCAAATTTGATGCATGATCTATAGAGGCTATTTTGGTGTCTTATTTTGTGATTATTTACATCTGTTATGACTGTCATATTGTCATTTAATTTTTGTTTTGTTTCTCTGTGATTTTATGACACATCAATCAAATTTGATGCATGATCTTTAGAGGCTATTTTGGTGTCTTATTTTGTGATTATTTACATCTGTTATGACTGTCATATTGTCATTATTGAATTAATGTCCAATAATGATACATTCAGTCTGTTATATTTTAGGGTTTCAGTTTGCATAACAAAATGTGTTGGTGTGATAATAACACCACAATATGCTAAGCACTCAAATAAATCAGTCTGCATTGAACAAGTTTTTGGTTTTTATTTTTCATCTCAAACCATTATCGTTTGTTATCATTATGCAATCTCACTCTCATGCAAATGTGGCACACACACACACACACAAAGTATGCACACATTCTAACAATTCAATCATCTCTTTAGATATGAAAATATCACATGTGGTTCTTCTTGTGACTGGGGATGTTTATCCTGCCCCATGCCCAAAGTCTTCGTTTAGACTGCTAAATGCCAAACAAGCAGTAATGTTACTTCTTATGCACAGATGTGCGTCCATGATGATCAAACCTCCCATCTGATGCACTGGATTTCAGGCCAATGCATTAGAAAACATTCTAACACATTTAAAAAAAAAAAAGCTTAAACATTTTAACTCTTCTAGTGCCATGTATTTATTTACGGTCTTGGTTGTCTGTTGCATTTCAATCGACAAGAGAGGGGTAACTTTTTTTTATGGAGTACGTATGTGTTGCTTCAATGGAAAACATTGACTGACACAAGTTCTGAGAATAGTTAAACACATGGCAGGGTACTTGGCAGTGAATGTCTTTGCATTTCATGGGAGTGAAGTGTAATGTACTGAGCAAATACATTTGCCCATGGTGCTAGAAGAGTTAAAGAGAGACGCCTTAAAATATCCAGGTAACCCTCTAGCATCCTTTTTTGGTTTTGTGAATAAACAATTTACTAAATAAACCCGTGCTCCGCACGGCAGCATGAAGCATCTGCGTTCATAATTGATAGGAACCTGTCTGAGCGATCGAATAAGAAAAAGAAGAAGAAGAAGAACTGGTTAGATGTAAATGAAGAAAAGAGACCAAAAAATATGTGGTGGTGCCCCCTCCCTTCCGCCCACTCCCCTCTCCTTTAAAAAAGATGATGACCCCCACCCCCACCCCCAAAAAAAAAATGTGGCGAGGGGCCGACTCGAACCCGCGACCACGGACGTGTGTAGAGGTGCGTGCCGCGACCTACTGATTTGCGGACGCGCCGCTTTACCTATTGAGCTATCAAGGCTTCTTAGACAGTCAATGTAACAAATTTATTATAAGAGGAAGAAGGGAAAGCAGTCAAGTCGGACACCTGACCCAGCTTCATGAAAGCAATTGCAAGCCTTGCACAGAACAGACTTAGGTTTTGTTACTTTGAGAAAAGTAGGTGCCTAAATGTTGTGAACACACACACACACACACACTGTAGTAGACAGCACACACTTAATCATTGCTTGCTCGGTTTCCTGTCAATTCATGAGCGCAGATGCGTTGTTCTCCGCTATGCACCTTTCAAAACAAATATGGTTAGACCAAACACCAAACTTCCAGAATGTAAAGGAACTATTTGTAAAAAAGCCCCACTCGCCTCCCTCTTCTCCTTCCTAGCCACCCCTCCCCCTCCCCCTCCCCCTTCTTCTAACCAAAGCAACCATAGAAGTTTCTAGGTGCAGTGAGTTAGGCCTAGCCATGGCTTTTTGTTATCACACGCACAGTCTAAAAATGAACCGTTTTTAGCAGACGACACATTCTGCTACTCAGGCTATTGCAGCATCGTGTTTGCCCCCCCTCGGTATATACGAAGGGGCCCGATTAAGGATTAATCCACTATTGTTTTTGAAAACATTTTGGCAGTTTGAGTGTTTTTACCTGGTGATTGTTGTTGGGGGCCTCCGACATAAAGGTCATACAGGGATCACGGCTGTTCCCTCAAGCACAAAAAATCCAAGTTTCGCGTAAAGGATATGACATCACGGTTATTCCACTGTCACGGCTATTCCGTGAAACTGTCTTTCTTGAAAATCACTCCCTCCGTTAAGCAAATTTTATGTGAAATCCCGGCTTTAAACGACGACTTGGGCGAATTTCACTTGGAAGAACTGTTAAGCACCTACACGTGCCCCTATATTTCACAGTTGAAGGCAAAAATCGCCACAACTTAGGAGAAAATAGAGATTAAAAATTCTTATCGGCACGCGTATTATAATATAGATAATGTCAGTTTGTATGAAAGACATGTATCTAGAACCCACATTACTAAATAAGTGATCAGGTAAGGCTACGTTTTATTTGGAACAGGTGGAAATTCTGCCCAGTCCGGTGTTTGATGGAAGGTAAATCGTCTGTTGTACTGGTTCAATTCCAGGTCCAGGCGAGTCACATCCCAACTGAAATGAAAAGAAGAAAACATACACTGGAAAGAAGATATACATTGATCACATTGCATTAAAACCCTCAATGCTTTTTATCCTTTGGCCTAGAATCCTTCATGTATGAGCAATGATAATGAGGAGTTATTATACTAGATCAACGACTTACATTATTTTTAAACTTGCGTTTTCTTGTAGTGTTGTCTTGGCCATATCTTTTACATTTGCACTATTAGTATTACAGCCTCCAAATTTGATAATTTAACAGATTAGCTCAAGGTCATATGGCCGGGATTCAAAAAGAATATTAATGACCTTGACCTTTGATGCTTGGAAACTGCGGGAGGGTAGAATTGCCAAAAGAATTATGTCTTGAAACTTTGCACACCACAGTTACACTATTAAGGGACTTGCTGAACGAAACAACTAGTAACTAAGTAAGTGCTGAACAAGACCTTAAAACAAAAAGTTTGCATTGCTTGGACCCCCATGGCACCAGTTTTAAAGTCTGTGCATTAAATCTGAAATGAGTGTTATAGACCCCCAGGTGTGCGTTAAAAGGAGTTCCTATTCTACATCTTTAAAACACTAACAGCCATTTTTCAGCCAAAAAAATACCATTCGTCTGTGACATGCATAACATTTGGCCTATCCTTGCCTCCCAAAATTAAAAAAATGGCATCTTTGGATAACAGGCCCTGATTTGAAGCCTTTTAGTGACATAGGTGTTCAACCATTGTGGTGCATAAATGCGACATTGGCGGTGAAAGGGTTAAAAAAGCAATGTTGGTTTTTATACACTGACATTTCATTGGCACTCACTCTCTTGACAGTTGGGTTCCAATGCTCATGAATTATTGAACCAAATACAATCAATTGCCTCGGTGGAATTGTTTCAAACAATTTTCATTATACTCTTCTCCTCTCTTCTTTCGAAGATGAAAAAAACATAAAAGGCTGAGTTCGTTTATGGATCTTTAAACTGACTTGGTTTCTTTTATTTTTCTTTCTTTCTTTTCCTTTTTTTTTTCAAAAAGAAAATTATCTCTGCTAGTGGTGAGCAAAACAGTTTGATGAAAAATTATTTTAGTATATTAATGATTATGTATGCATACAGTATAGACTGTATAAAGCAGTGATAAGTAGACCTACAATTTTGGAAATTGGATATTTTTCCAAAAGAAAATTAAATGAAAGGATTTTTTTAGAAGGGTATACACAGTCATCAATAAAGGGATACACTTTTTATTTTTTTTATTAATATTTTCGGATCAAGAAAAAGATTGAAAAGCATGTATAAGTATAAAATTTAAAAAAAATTAATTACATAAAAAAGCCAAGAATAGCTTTAATCTGTTTATACATGCATTGAAAGTATAGCACACCATTATAAATGAGTTAATATGCATACCTGTCCCCAGTTGGGTTTTTTCAAAACATATTTGGTACTTTATAGTCAGAGGCGTCTGTGAAATTTGGGTTGCTCCCACCTGGAGAGTGCGTGGCAGCCAGGTGCGCCTCCCTTTTTTATTTATTAATAATTTGCATGCAGTTTTTGTGTGATTGATGAGGAAGGTGGTGGTAAATTTTGACCAAATGATAACTTTTTCGTTGCCACTGGGCTTAATGTGTGCTAAGTACATGGGACCTTGGTTTATCGTCTCATATTTAAGGATCAAAATAAAAAAAGTCAAAAGGATATTTCAAAAGCAATTTTTAATGATATAAAAAAAGCCAAGAATGGTTTCAATCTGTTGATACATAACATGCTTTGATAGAATAGCACCATTATAAATGAGTTACTGTACCTGTCCCCAGGTTTTTCTCGGCATGCCCACACATACAGTGTCCCTTTGTCTTTAGGGCCCTTCACCGGAATGGCTAACTGGACAGACAAGACAAATTGCAGGGATTGCAACTCATGAACTGTAATTTATCAAATTTACTGCTATACATGTCACATGCCCACACATACAGTGTCCCTTTGTCTTTAGGGCCCTTCACCGGAATGGCTAACTGAACAGACAAGACAAATCGCAGGGATTGCAACTCATGAACTGTAATTTATCAAATTTACTGCTATACATGTCACACGCCCACACATACAGTGTCCCTTTGTCTTTAGGGCCCTTCACCAGAATGGCTAACTGGACAGACAAGACAAATCGCAGGGATTGCAAATAATGCAACTAATGAACTGTAATTTACCAAATTTACTGCTATACATCCCACAGCTTGCTTTTCTTCACTTGAATTTCCAATGACCAATGAATTGTTCGGTAAAGGTAAAGATGCGCCCCCCCCCCCCTCCTCCATTTCTTGGTTCTTTCCATTTTTCCGTTCTTGCCTTTCTTACTGCAGATTGAGTACTTCATTCTCTATAATTTGCTATATTTAACACTAATTTTCATCCATTTCATAATTAAACACATGACATGCATTCAATAATAGTAGAAGATAAAGGCAAGACGAAGAAACCGTAATGAACCAGGACTGTGACAAATGCTCCGTGGCTGTTGTGTGTACTGCACTACATAGGGGGGTCCTATTAGATAATGGCCTTTATCATGACTGCGATTAATTATCAACAAATATAATTAGCTCAAAAAGTTGATAAGATACAGCTCAATGTTTGGTAAGAAAGGCAGGTGTGAAAATGTGGGGAGAGCTGAAAAATGTAAGAGGGGGGGGGGGGGGGGGGGGACATCTTTACCTTTACCTGTCACATCTTCACCTTTACCTGTCACAGACCAATCTTACTTATCTTTTATATGATAGAGTCTTGATTATTTGATCATTAGATGTAAAATAAGATCTTTATCATTCTGCATTCAGCGCTCACACCAGTTATTCAGGAAACCTTTCAAATTTAAGTATGCTGATGTCTATTTTTAATCTTGCCTATTTTATATCAATCAATTAATCAATCAATCAAAATGTTTATGTCTATTTTTAATCTTGCCTATTTTATATCAATCAATCAATCAATCATTGTCCTTTTAAAATTCATCGCATAAAACTAAAAGGAAAATTTACTTGTCACAATTACAAAACTTAACAAAGAAACAAGTGTTGCACAACAGCACAAAATATTAGATACATGTATTAAAGCAAAGCAATGCAAATAATATTTGAACACGAATAATTAAAAAACAACAACATACACATGCGTTTCAAGTGATTATGTCCAGTGGTTCACGAGATACAGCCCGGACAGACAGAAAAAACACACACAAAGATTTTTTAAATGTAATCCTTTCGACCCCTTTTGGGGCATTGAGCCTTTTGAGGACTTGAAACAAATCAAGCAAACACAAGTAGAACAATAGAAAACTGTTACACACATGCACGAGCGCACACACACATTCATGTGTGCATGTGCATTTCAAATTTGAGTCCCCAAAGAAAACATAATTTCAATGAAGCATGCTTACCTTGGCTATATAGCCATCAACTCTGTTTTTCTCTACATCTCCGAGATCCATTCTCGATGTTCTGATAGGAACACCCAGCAGGTCCACAGCAGGCTTGTACTTCCGCAGCATGGCCACAGGTTTTCTGTGGTACTCTTCTCTTTCCAGATTTTCTGCACAGGCAAGTGCACATGCAACAAAGATGGTTTGATTTTTTTTAAAAGTACAATTACTAATAAAGTACATTGGTTTGAAGTCAGTGAATGGCCTTTGGCTTTGCTTGTGGTGACTATGTTACTTTGCAATTAAAAAGTGAAGCATAACATCAATTTGGAAGGAGGGTGTTCACCAGTGTGTGTGTGTGTGTGTGTGTGTGTGTGTGTGTGTGTGATAGTATGCAGCATCGCAAAGTCCAACTTTGTTGAATGAACACTGCATCAATTAACAAAAGCTAACAGTGCAAAGACACTTTACTTGATTTTCTCACTCCACCAAGGCGAAAATGGATACCTTGTTACTTGTGGAAAAAGTGCTTCTGATGAGATTTAAAACTGAGGTTCTGTGTGTGAATGCATGCAAAAAATCTTGCGCATATGTTAAAGCCCATTCCACTTGTCGGTAAAAGGCTGTGTAGTGTAGGTGAGATGGATGACACAACATGCAACAACAACAAAAGGTATTGCTGCACTAGTGGACTGTAGAGACCCATTTTTCAGGTGGAAGTAGTCTGAATTTCATGGTGGGAGTCTCTGTGACCAGAAAATAACTAACACACACACACCCTCACACAGTGATCCCTTCTTCTTTCATTTGACAACCACCATAATCCTGTTGGGTTCGAGCCCAGCTTGGAGTCGGATTTTTCTGGCCTGAAAACCCTCTCTGTCCACCCAGAAGTGAGTGCCTGATTCAAGGAGTTGGTGTACTGCATGCTCAATTAGTCAATACACCAACTCCTTTTTCATAAGGACTGTGATGGAGTGGAATCAACTGACCGACGCCGCCATCACAGCAGTGCAGCACCAGGGCCTGCACCACTCAAAGATTAAATCTAGGGAATTAGGGGCCATAGCTCAAAGTAGTGGTAAATGAAGGGCAGGAGCTGTGCCGGTCAGGGTTCATCCCCAGTGAGCACTTCACTTGCCAGAGTGGTCCACTACCAGCCTGGATACTGCGAAATAAAGGCCTATGGTCAACTTTTTTAAAGACCATCAGCACCACCAGACAGCAAAGATTTACTTTTTAAAAAAAAGTTTTTATTTTCAAACTCCCAATGCGCTCTCCCGTTACGTTCATAGCCTTTATAGGCTCCTGTGACGTACCCAAACCAGAACCAGAATGCCATCAGCCTTGCTGTTCATACTTCTCCAATAGATGATATTCGGAAATAACTCTTCCTGGCTTATTTGGCGTTGGTAAGAGTGATCTCCCTCGAAGTTCATAACACTTTTTAACATTTCTTTTACTTCATATTTTTACTTGCACACACAGACACTTCTTACTTGCAGTGTGTGTGTGTGTGCGTGCATGCGTGCTCACGCGTGCGTGTGTGTGTGTGTGCGTGTGCGTGAATGCAGACAAAATTATGCGTTGCACACACAGACTTGTGTGGTGTGTGTGTGTGAGTGTGTGTGTGTGCACACACACACGCACACACACACCACAACACAAACCTCTTAGTCAATCTTCCTCTTATTCAAGTTATTTAAGATTGAGAGAGAGAGAGAGAGAAAGACACACAACACACACACACAAAAGCACACATGCATGCTCACACACACACAACACCCACACACACACAAAACAAACACAGCACAAACCTCTTATTTAATCTTCCTCTTATTCAAGTTATTCAAGATTGAGAGAGAGAGAGAGAGAGAGAGAGAGAGAGAGAGAGAGAGAGAGAGAGAGAGAGAGAGAGAGAGAGAGAGAGAGAGAGAGAGAGAGAGAGAGAGAGAGAAAGACACACACAACACACACAAGCACACATGTACACATGCATGCTCACACACACACACACAACACACACACACAGTGACACACACACACTCAGTGACTCACACACACACACACCACACAAAACACAGCACAAACCTAGTCTTATTCAATCTTCCTCTTATTCAAGTTATTCAAGATTGAGAGAGAGAGAGAGAGAGAGAGAGAGAGAGAGAGAGAGAGAGAGAGAGAGAGAGAGAGAGAGAGAGAGAGAGAGAGAGAGAGAGAGAGAGATGAGAGAGAGAGAGAGAGAGAGAGAGAGAGAGAGAGAGAGAGAGAGAGAATCTTGCAAATCGCTACTTTTCACACGTTTATCACCAGCCGTCTCCATTCTCCCGCCATATTTAGTGTAACAAGTCCAAGGAAGATCACTCTGCCTGATTTTGATTTGATTTATGCAGTAGGTCTATTGGCAACTGGGTGTACATAAATTTGCTCTACTCACCACTCAGCGGGCAGCTTGCCACTGCACTTTCTCTACTCTTCTTTAAACACCTTTACACTGCCAACATCTGTTGCTGGGATCCCAAACTGGGGAAGTATATATTCCAAAATTGGTCTTACCACATTACCAGGGATTTGTACGTAGTCGATTTTTACTGATCCCACTTTTAAATTGCATCAGTGAAAGCCAAGGGCCTTGCCAAGTGTAGAGTGGCACAGTGGTAACGCGTCGCTTCGTCAGTTCGTGTCAAGTAAACCCGAGTTCGAACCTGGGTACAGGGGATTTTTCCTCTCACTTTGCTGAGTTTTCACTAGGTCTTATGATCTGAATGTGGAGTCTTTCGGATGAGACGATAAACCGAGGTCCCATGTGCCCATGCACTTAGCACATGCTAAACCCAGTGGCAACGAAAAAGGGGTCATTTGGTCAACATTTACTCCCCCCTCCCTTTCCTTCCCCATCAGTCACACAAAAATCGCATGCAAATGTATTATTTTTTTAAAATGTGTGGCGCGCTTCTGGCTGCGACGCACTCTCCATGTGGGAGCAACCCGAATTTCAGACGCCTCTGTGACTATAAAGTACCTAATACCTTACTGGCTTTGCCAAGATATAAGAATGATAGGGCATACAAGGCCATATTAACTTAAGCCCTTGTATAAGTTGTTACTAGTAGTAGTACTACTTGGGTCACTATCAGTATCAGTGCAAGTTTTGTTTGAGCACACACACACACGCACCCCCCCCCCCCCACACACACTACAAATGCGATTATTTACCATGGATTCTATTGGTTAGAAATAATGCCCCTGCAACGGAAGCGATTCCTCCAAATACTGCGACCTTCGTAAGCGACATTTTCCATCTTTGCATCCCTCTTTACATTGCGTGTTTATTGAGGTGAGCTAAGAGGGTGATGTCCCGTTGTGGTTAGAGTAATGTGCTCCTGGGAATAGCAAAATCGATAATTTTCGCTTTTATTTTCAGTTTAAATAAACGAGTAATTCTTGTTAATTACTATAAGAAATGGTTAAAAACTTGAATCATAATTAACATCAAGTTTTGGATTCTCTAAAAAAAATAATTATAGCAGAAAATAAAATCTCGTTTGATCGAGACGTGCTTAGCAACGCCGAAGCGCGGCCACAAGTTTTCGGCTTGAGTCGGTTCTCAGCACTTTCGATGTTCACTTGTTTAGCACTGTGCCTTATTGATAGATGTAACATTGCAGTCTAGTGCATATGTGACACTGAACTGGGTGAACTGTTACCAAACAGATGTCTGATGTAAAGGTAGGGATTTAAACTTTTTGTTAATTGCAAAAAAAGTTTTGTTTGTGTACGTTTTGAAAAGAAATTAATAGATTTTGTTTCTACTTTCGTTAGCGCAGTGAAACTTTCAACTAGACCAACGAAAACTTGACTTCAGTGATGCATAGGCCTAATTCTAATTTTGCATCTTTTAGATTATAGGCATAATTGGTTATTTTTCTGATACCTAATTTTAGTCTGTTTTAGTTGACTTGTCTTGGAAGAAATTCTTTGATTCTCCTCAATATAATTTGACAAGGAATGCATATGGTAAAGTTTTTATTAAAAGGTTCAATACTAATATAAGAAAAAATTGTTTCAGCATCCGTGTTGCTAACTTGTGGAATGAGTTACCTATTAATCTTCTAAAATGTGCACCTGATACTAACACATTCAAAAATCGCTTGGATGATTCTCCAAAATATTTAAATATGTTTAGAAGCTTTGATAATTGATTTTAATTAGGAAAATTGACCGTAATGCACCTTGACCACATTTTCATTGTAATACTTTATGTATACGATGGGACTAGACAAAAAGCTTAAACAGCTTATTTTGTCCCTACCACTACTACTACTACTACTACTAGTCTGAAAAACTCATTGGTTCTGGAGAAATCCCTTCCACTACACTGTAAAGTGTAATTTAAAATTTTAAAGTGTTCGTTGATTAATTAATGTATTATAATGTCACAATGATTCAACTAGACTATCTTACTATCATCAACTGATCAAGACCAAGACCAAATTTATCAGATCAGATAATAGGGACATCCTATCTCACTATCTACCCTATCTTTGCTGAACTTATTATTTTTTTTTTTCCGTACTACCCCCTAAAGTGCAGCAGAATCTTCAGCGTGTTGAAGTTGGCTGCCTAAGGCGAAGAAGAAGAAGATGATATATCATATAGCCGTTAGCCTTTTAAAGTCCCATAATTTTTTCATACAATCAAGAGAAAGGACGCTTGAGAGGCAGCGAGGCCTAGTCCATAGTCCTATCTGACCTGACCTGACCTTGAATTTTGTTTAGTTAACAAGGATAAGTATACTTTTTTTATAGGTTAGGTAGTTTGTGTATGACTTTTAACTCATCTTTCCCTCACATGTCTCCCCCTCCCCACCCCGCCCAATATTTGACTGATTTGCACTCAGGTTTTTGATAATCATTCATCATATTCGTATGTCAAATTTTTATAATATTCCAAGTCGTCTAATACATTTTTGAAAATGTTAGTATTTGGTTCTTGTTTAATATTATTTGGTAACTTGTTCTACAAAGGTGCAGTTCTGTTAGTAAAACAGTATTTTCTAAGATTAGTCTTGCTATATTCAATAAATATTTTGTCAACACTGTTTCTAGTTTTGTCAACATTTTATAGCATAAAGAAATCTTGTATGTTAGGACTTAGGTCATCAATATTTTTTAATATTTTGAAACATTGTATTAAATCACCCCTGACTCTTCTAGCCTTTAAAGAATGTAATTTAAGGAGCTCTAGTCTTTCCCTGTAGAAATAATTTTGGAATCCTCATTATTTTGTAGCCCTTCTTTGCACTCTCTCTATCATCACTGATTGTCTTTTCAAATATGGAGACCAAACATTTCCGTATTCTAAACAAGGTCTAAATAATCCTTTAAACAAATGTAAAAATATATCTTTATCCATACATGTAACAATAGGTTTGCTTAATAATTCCTAGAGTGAGAGAAAATAAAGTTTTACGCCCTCTTGGGCCTTTCGGCCATGTGGGGAATAATAATTCCTAGCATTTTATTTGCATTCTTTACAACTTCAATATGGCAATCAAATATAAGGTTTTTGTCCATTATTACACCTAAATCCTTCTCTTCTGTACATTTTGTAATTTCATTTAGCGTATCACCATTGTTCATAGTATATTGGTTACAAGGATTGTTTTTGCCTAAATGCATAAGCTTACATTTTGACGCATTGAAGTACAACTTCCAGGTTTCTGACCAATTTACTAAGGAATCTACATCCTTTTGTAATTATAGTTTAGTATAATTTACACCAATTTTTTTCCCAACCAAAGAAATGGCAGTGAAAGACAAGGTGCAGTTTAGCAATCACCTTTTTTAACGTTTTATATAAGGATACCCTACACCCCCTTTCGTTTAACACACACATGTATACACACACACACACACACACACACACACACACGCACGAGTCACAAACGCAGACACACACACTACATAATTAATTATACACACATACAGTGACACCCTACCCACCCACCCACTCACGCACAAACAAACTGTGACACACACACACTCTCTCTCTCACTCTCTCTCTCTCTCTCTCTCTCTCTCTCTCTCTCTCTCTCTCTCTCTCTCTCTCTCTCTCTCTCTCTCTCTCTCTCTCTCTCTCCCTCTCCCCTTTTCTAGAGATGTGTGTGTGTGTGTTCACGCATATATGTTAGGATAGATATTTTATTACAAAGGTGACACAATTTACAGTAAACCTTATACAAATAAGGATATTATTAATTAATGAAAATTAATTTGTTTTGAATGTGTTTGACTTGGAATTATGTTTTGTATTGAACTTTGAAGAACATGACGTAATGATTAATCTGATGTTTGGTGTGTGTGTGTGCGTGCGTAATGTGTATGTGTGTGTGTGTGTGTGTGTGTGTGTGTGTGTGTGTGTTGGTATGTAATTGGTAAGATCTTCCCTCAATTATGTTTTGTAGTTTTCCTTTTGTCTGTTGTTTTCTGAATAAATGTGTGCATTTGTTGTTTCATTTTAAGTTAAACAATTATTAATCCCTTGATTCAGTTGACTGCCAGAGAAAAAGAAAAAATTGGGCAAATCATGTCATGAAAAAGACAACTTATAGCTCTAGACAATCTGGAAAAATGGTTTGGGGCTATGGACCTCTTGATTGTGCAAGAGCAAAAGCCAGCATATCAGGTTTATTCCTCTTCATCTGATGACATCATCAGTGATGTCATCAAGTCAGTTGGTAATAGTACTAATACATTGGTGGCACTGGCAGTCAAGGGGTTAAATGGTTTTTCTTTTTCGTTCTGCTCTTTGTTGAATTATCTCTTGGAGATCTTGGTGTTGATTGGCGAATTTATCAATCCCAAAGTTGCATCTTTTTTACTGTTTGATAATTTGCTCACATGTTGTTACTGCTCCTGCTGAGGTCCCAATTATTTGTGACACATCATTACATGCCACTTTATTTTTGTTCTTTCCAACTACATGTACATTATCAACTCAAGCCCTGATTGTAAGTGTATTGATACATTTGTTGTTTGTGTTTGCGCGTGCGTGTGTGAATGTACATTTGTGTATGTGTGTGTGTGTGTGTGTGTGTGTGTGTGTGTGTGTGTATTTGCTTATAAATGCGTGAGCGATTACATGTCTTTGTTGAACTTCTTGTTTTTTTTATTTTTGTCAAGCGCATAGAGCTCCACATTGGGTGGAGGAGTGCGCTAGATATAAATGCTTCACTATTATTACTATTATTATTATTGTTATTGGAAAGTGTGACTGTGAACTGTGAAGGCACTGAAGCTGAAGGCAACTTGTGAGATGGTATTTAAATATTTAGATTGTAGCAGAGGCAGCATCTCAGATTCCCTGTACAGATAGTGAAGAGGAAAGGGTTGACGACTCAGTCTTTCTTTCTGAGAATAAGAATAGATCACGATGATGAGTAGCCTTGTTTTGTGTGAAGACAAAGAAGAAGAAGAAGAGGATGAAGAAGAAAAGAGTAAAGAAGCTGTGGATCAGTAACCAAGACAAAATGACGCAATAAAGAGAGATATTTGCAAGCCAAAGTGCTATTTTATTTACAAATACGTGTTTAAGAATACCCCGGTAGTCTGTATTTTTAATTTTGAAGATGAGTTGAACAAAGGTTTAAAACTTATTTGGGGTACAGTATATCTGGGGGAAGGACATAATACCATACAGGGTAGGACAGTAACGGCTGCCTGACTGCCCAGGGCAGGTAATCATAAGTATGGACCTGGTGGCAAGCTCAAAGTCTTGTCCTTTGGGCAACTACAGTTGAAAAAAAAATCTTGCCTGAAAAGTTTTTTGATCAGCAATGATATGATTACGAAAGTCAAAAATTCCACTTTGCGAGCAGCCTGAACTTTGAAATGCATTATTTCCAGCCAAAATCAACTGCCATAATTGTTTTATTTCTGCACGGCAGTTTCTGACGAGGTCAAGTTAACATTTTCTCATTCACTTAGGTGGTTAAACTGGGGGGGCAGGTAAAATATTCGTCTACCTGCCCCCAGGTCAGGTTGCAAAAACGTTACTGTCCTACCCTGAGTATATATATACAATAATGATTTAATGTCTAATAGTTTCCTTATATTATTTTTTGATACTTTTTAAAAATGATGAGGACAATCCTTTTAGAGTTTAATCCTTTTGATTTGGCTCTTTTTTGTTTGCTTTTGTTGTCAGTAGTGGTGATATTTATAATTATATTGTCCTCTTTTTTTTGCAACCATTTTACTTTGCCATCTTTATTAGTGGACTAAGGACTAGGACTGGAGACATAATGGCGATACCCTGGGAATACTGTAGAAAAAGAACAGTTAAATTTCATGATAAATACCAAAGGCGTCTATATCCCTGAGCTTCAAATTACACTCTGATTTAATTAGATTAAGAAATACAGCTTTGCCATGAATGAAGCCTCTGATCAAAGGTAAACGAAACGCAATTTAAACAAAAATTCATTCGGGTCCAATCATGTTCTTTTTTTCAATTACAAAATCATCTTGTGTCCCAACATTATGGATTTAGTCACAAGGCCAACTGGTGACTCAGTTATTCCTATTAATTACCAATCACCATATTTTACGGACAATAAGGCGATACTTTTTTCCCAGACAGAGACACATGTGCCTTATATAAATATAAGTTATAATGTGATGAACAAAATAGCAAGAAAGTGTTAAAACAAAATCTGAATTTTGTGTAAAATTTGAAGGGTGCGCCTTATAATAAGGTGTGCCTTATATATAGTTCGAAAAATACAGTACTGCACTTTTTCTCTTTAGTCTAAGACATTGAGAAGTCATTGGCAGTGTCATTGAATGATGAAGGTGGGTGGCACGGTCTCAAGAGGAGCAAGAGGAGACATTATTGATGCCGGCTCCATGATTTTATGCTCTTTTTGTCGCCACCGACGGCTTTATTAGGTGACGATGAGCTAAGCATGTAAGATAGGATACTGCTGAACATCATGCAAGTAAATGACTTGGCAGTGGTGCAGTGGCTCTTGGTATATTGTCTCATGATGATTTGATATTGATTTCTCCCTGATGATTTGCCGGCACTGGCAGCTGCCATGGCCCAGTTCTGGGGGTTATTAATGTATGGAGGAACCAGAATGAGCGATGTGGGGATTAAATAATGTGTCTGCGTGATAGGAAAGAAGGTGTGAAGAGGTGTCGACTGGATAGGAGAGCATTTGCCTTATCCTATATTATATGTATGCTCTGATATAAGGACACACTTTTGTGTACACACTCAGTGACTCATACTCATGCATGGACACATGCATGCATGCACACACACACACACACACACACACACACACACGCACACGCACACGCATACACACACAAAGAGCATAGCCTTCTGTTCCAAGTTCAAACCATTGGGTGAAGCGGAAGGGTCTTCCTTCTTCCGTATAGCGACCACAGTCATTTGTAACTATAATTCTGTTGCTGTAAATTCTGTCAGGTGGACTTCAAAGTTTTATTAATTGAAACCAGAGAGCACAGAATGTATGCTCACAGATATTAAACTAGTTGTGAACTTATTTGTGCACAATTAAGTGAATTGATTTTTACTTTAATTTTATTGCATCATCATTTGGGATTAGTCATTTTGTTTATACTTTTTGTTTCACCTTTCATAGTTGTGTTATTTTTGTTTTGTTTTGTAATTTTAATGTTTATTATATTATGGGAGTTGGATTATGTTTGGATGGCCACATAACTTTTGAATTATTAATTATTTTCACTTTCTTTTTTTTTCTTTTTCCCAGAGATAATTTTCTTAAAGTTTTTGTTATATATTCAAGTATGTATTGATTTCATTTTGCATGGGATTGCCTAGGATTGTTTTTTTTATTTCTGGGGGAGGAAATGTGTTTAACTGTGCATGTAGCAATTTCAAAGCTGCATCCCAAGGACTATTTTGATTGTTCCTTTTTCTTTATGTACACAGACAGACAGATGTACACACACACACACACACACACACACACACACACACACACACACACCACATTTATTTGGTCAATTTTGACTTTGTTCACCTTTTGTTGTTGTTGTTGTCGTACCTTGGCTAAAAGACTCCAGGGATCATCCCAACAGCCGAAGCACTTCAGCACTATGGTACAAATGCACCAGCTAGGGATGAGAACATTACGTGTGTGACCGTTTTTATTACCCCGCCACATGGGCAGCCACACTCCCAACTTTGGAGGATGCACTATGACCTTTGACATGCCAGTCCTCCGTCTCCCTCTGGAGCAAATGAGTATTGCGATTTTTTGTCTCTGCTTGTTTCTTTCTATGTACAGTATATCTATGCAATATTTGGGAACCATTTGACAGAATCACTTCATAATTGTATATGGTGGTAAATCCATTCAAATGCATCATGTTTCCCGTATTAGAATATTGTGGTGGGGTATTTGTTTGTGTACTTAGTGACACATAGTTTATTTTTCGGTTTTCACTTGAGCTAAAAAAAAAAAAATTAACGCTTGCATTTAAAGTGTATTGTCTTAAATTTTACAGCAGATTCCCCGGTTAGGGGGAGCCCCCCGCAACAAGGGCAAGGGCACGAGCGACCCGATTCGCTTCCTGCCCGTTCTGCCATCGAAGCGAGCAAAGCCGGAATGGCAGGACAACCCCCCTTCCTTCCTCCTGTCCAGTCAGGCGGACGACGACCATCCCAGCACCATCGACCTCATTGGGGAACTCACCTCCAGTAAGTTGGGGAGGGGGCTGTTGTTTGTATGTGTGCGTTTCACTGTTTGTATGTGTGTGTGTAGACAATCCTTTCTACACCACTGACCTTATTGGGGAACTCACCTCCAGTAAGGGGGAATCTGTGTGTGTGGTGTGTGTGTGTGTGTGTATGATCATTTCAACACCATTGGCCTCATTGGGGAACTCACCCCCAGTAAGGGGGAATCTGCATGTGTGTGCAGGGCTCCCAATCCTGCAAAATAAGGGGTTCCAGGGACCCTTTAACTTATGGTATAGAGGGTCCTAGAGGACGGATAGATGGTCCCCATTACATCACAAATGCGGAAATAAATAACATTTCAAGTGCGTCTCGTAAGTAGCATGATAGAAGTTTTCACAATGTCAACGTGCGCAAACATGTGCACCAGTGATCGTGCTAGGAATTTTGAAAAACTGTCCCATCAGCGACAATGCCCCACCAACAATTGGTGTCAAAACCTGTGCTAGGGATGCAAAACCCAGTGAAAACCACAATATCAAAGTCTAAAAACAATTAATTAGTCCTAGCAAAAATGTATCAGTTCCTGGGACTGACAGGTGACTTTTTTTTCAGTATTTTGGTTTTGCGATCAGTATTTTACTGATAATTACCAGTAAACCCGATCACTGGAGCACACAAACACACACACACAGTGTCACACACATACACACACATGCTCTCTGTGAGAGAGAGAAAGGGGGGGGGGGGGGGTAGGAAAAGAATAGGTCAACTGAATGACAGTTGGGGAGACAGAATAAAGTCATATATTGACTGAAAAATATGGGAGAATCAGTTCAATGAATTAGGGGAAAAAAATAACTATAGAAGTAATAAAAACAATGGATGGTGAAGGGTCCTTGATTTGAGGTCCTGAGTTGGAATCCGAAGACCATGGTTTATTTTGCACATTTGTATAGTGCGTCCCTGGGACTCCCTTCTCATTTTCTTAGAGGGTCCTTTTTGCTTTTAGTACTTCATAGACCCTCAAATGAGGGGCCCTGGGAGCCCTGTGTGTGTGTGTGTGTGTGTGTCTTGCCTGCATGCAAGTGTGTATGTGTATGTGTGTGTGCACATACATGCGAGTGTGTGTGTGCCTGCATGTGAGTGTGTGTATATATATATGTGTGTTTGATTAGGGTGGGGTGTAGGAAGAGAGTGGGAAGGGGGTGTATAAAGGTGATGAGGGACTGGGGCATTGTGAGGAGGGAGGGCAGGAAGGTTGTCTATGTGTGTAGGAAGGAGAGAGAGAGTGTATGTGTGTATACATGTGTGTGTGTGTGTGTGTGTGTGTGTGTGAGATAGATAGAGAGAGAGAGAGAGAGAGAGAGAGAGAGAGAGAGAGAGAGAGAGAGAGAGAGAGAGAGAGAGAGAGAGAGAGATGATTCTTTATAATTTATTCAACATTTGTATCATGTGTTGTGTTGTTGGGTGGGATGGAGTGGTGGTAGTGATGGTGTGCGTGTGTGTGCATGTGTGTGAGCGATCATATGTCTATTGAACTTTTTGTTTTAGAATTTTTGTTAAGTGCATAGAGCTCCACATTGGGTGGAGGAGTGCGATATATAAATGCTTCACTATTATTATTACTATTAGGAAGGTGAAGGGAGTGGTAAAAAGGAGAGGTGCATTGTGCAGCAGATGAAGGTACATAAGGGATGGGGTCAGAAGAGATGGTATAGGCTTTTGTATGTATGTTGATGGGTGGGTAAATAATGAGTGAAAGTTTTAGTCTTCTTTTCCCATCCCTGCGTTGCTTTCTTTTTACGTTATATTAATTTTTTGTTTTGTTTTTTGTAACAGTTTTGCATATCGTCTGTGAAAGTAAAAAAACCATATCTCGATTTTTGTTTTTTTGGAGTTAGATACATAGTCAGCTTAATAATCTGTTCCACCACCTTCCACCAAAAGCTCGTATCTCTAACGACTTTCTATCTGGGGTAAATCAGGTTGTGAAAATAGAAGAAAAACTCAAATTCAGATCTAGTTAAGGACAAAAACATCATATCTTCGTTCTTTTCAAGTCAAAATCTTTTTTGGTTAACGTAATTTTAGCAAAGTGCAGGACTGAACTCGCAATGTCTTGAACAACATTCATCATAGTTAATCAATTGTGGTCAACATGGTTAATTTTGAAAACAGTTTTTCTGTTCTTTTCTCAAAAATGACAAAATTGAGGTATGAGGTTTTTTAAATTTCACCGACGATATACTGTAAAAAGCCTTAGCAAAGTCCCAGTATCTAGCAAGCACACACACCCTACTTTTGGCCAAAAGTTGTGCAGAGAGGTCCCTACCTAGTAAAAGTCCTCCCCCCCCCCCCACACACACTTATTTTTTTAACAGACAGTACTCACTGTACCGTTTGTGTGTATTATTCTATGGTTCTTTTGTTTGTTTTTGTTTTCTTTTTTTTCAGGAGATGAAAAATGGCAATGTATTTATCATTATGGAAAGTCCAAATTTATTTATCGTTATTCACCTGGCAAACAACCACCTCCCCATTTCTCATCACAAGAGCATCCAGATGATGTGTATCACTATTTTTTTGGTGGTTGTAAAAAATATGACGACATCCCCCAATTTTGCCCTAAATCTCTGCAGACGGATGAGGGGCGTTTGCTAGGGATTTTACGGTATATATATATTCCTGGACTTTAATTTGTTCAAGAAATCTGAGTCCTGAGGTCATTTTCTTTAATCGATAGAAACCATAATTATAAAGGTTCTAAGTGTTTAAGTATAAAAGAATAAGGACATGTCTACCATAGGAAATTAATGATGTGATAAATGTTTTAAATGGGGGAGCCTGCCTTGGCTTAAGGCTGTGTCAGACCAATTGACATAGGCTAGAACACCAAGGCTAGATCAAAATGTGGTTATGCTCTGCATAGTTATACAGGGATTGTTTTTAGCAATGACAAACTCCTAGCATGACATCATCAGTCTGCCTCTGAAGTCGGAGTGTGGCTGCCCACATGGTAGGGTAATAAAAAACGGTTTTCCAGAGGCTATCCTTAATCAAGGCATTCATAAGGAAGTTAAGCCCTAAATATAATACAAAATCAAATACCAAGTATCAGGTACAAATGTATTTAACAAAGCAAAGTCAAGTGTTTGAAATAAGAATGTCAGTATGAAGAAACTGTTTTAGTTGTATTCTCTTTTAGATGTATCAATATTTAAAACAAAAACAAAGACAAGCAATGAAGTTGAAACAGAATGATTAATTGCTGATGTGGTCATGTTATTTGTTATTTAATAAGCCAACCATCCACAGATGTCATATTTTTCAAGAAGCCTCTAAGCAAGTTAAAACATGAACAAACCCAGTAGTATTAGTAGTACAGTACGTCAGTAGTAATTAAAAAAACAACCACACACCAAAGATCATGTATTACAACATGAAGAACTAAGTGTCTGCATTAAGAAATCTGCACTAGTGCCAATCATTTAATTTTGTTATGACAATGATATCCTAAAGCTGATGTTCGTGTTAAGAAATCAGTGCTGCAGTTGTGAAACCTTAGCCACCTGGGTGGACCCAAGACCATACCCCTCAGCATTACACAAAGGGACACAGAACTACGCGGTTGGCACAGGTCCCATACATTAGTCTAAGGAAAAAGAACACATACAATGAAACTATTGTTGGGGTGGCTCAGAGCCAAAGAGTTAATAAGGATTAAAGCTGGCACAAAGCACTGGGCACCTAGATTAGCCATTAATACGCAGGGCAAGCCTTTGCCAATTAAGATTTGCTTAATCACTTCTTAGCTCTCTCTGTCTCTCTCTCTCTGTCTCTCTCTCTCTCTCTCTCTCTCTC
Source organism: Phymorhynchus buccinoides (assembly GCA_017654935.2). Classification (NCBI taxonomy): domain Eukaryota; kingdom Metazoa; phylum Mollusca; class Gastropoda; order Neogastropoda; family Raphitomidae; genus Phymorhynchus; species Phymorhynchus buccinoides. The sequence continues at coordinate 79,468,791 of CM065680.1, read as the reverse complement.
TCTCTCTCTCTCTCTCTCTCTCTCTTTCTGTATGTGTGGCGTGTTTGTGTATGTATATGTGTGTGTGTGTGTGAATCATTGACTGTGTATGTGTGTGTGTTACTGTGTGTTCCTTGTGTCTTTGAATAATCTTTGTTTCTTTTGTGGAATCAATGTATGTATGTGTGTGTGTGTGTGTGTGTGTGTGTGTGTGTGTGTGTGTGTGTGTGTGTGTGTGTGTGTGTGTGTGTGTGTGTGTGAGTGCACACATATATGTGTATGTGTGTGTGTGCACGCGATGTGTGTGTGTGTGTACATATATGTGTGTGTGTGTGTGTGCATGTGATGTGTGTGTTGTGTGTGTGTGTGTGACATGTGTGTGTGTGTGTGTGTGTGAATCATTGACTGTTTATCAGTATGTGTGTGTGTGTGTGACAGTGTTACTGTGTTTTCCTTGTAGTTGTCTTTGAATAATATTTGTTTCTTTTGTGGAAGCAATGTGTGTGGATAAAAAAGCTTTAAAAATGTGTAACATAGTGTTCAACACCGTAGCATAGCACATCATATTCAACCAACCTCACCGTTTCAGTAATACAACATTTCACCATTTCACACCACACAACATCAGTCCACACACCACACCATGCCACACCACACCGCACTGCATACCATGCCACATTGTTACTCTTCATTACAGCCTACATACAGCATTGGTAATGCATTATTGTCGCATGTACTTGAGACAGTACCATATCACATCACATAACTTCCACCATGCAACAATATACTACATTACATTACATTATAGCATACCAGGTACTCCTTAGTCTAACACATCACATTGTGCATTAAATGCACATTCACAAACCACGCTGCACCATGCTCTATTATTCTGCAATGCAGCATCATACAACATAACAGGACAATAGACTGGAAATCGTTGCCTGTAATTGCATGTCACATGAAATTGTCAAGTTTTTCCCCAGTCAAATTGTACTCTTGAATTAGAAAACTATTTTGCTGGTACTCTTTTTTTTGTATGTAAGGAATAGCATGTTTACTCTTCGAACGTGCCATCAAAAGAATTATTTAACTATCTAGAGAGTGTTAAGATGCTAGATCACCAGCCATGCAGCAGTATTTTTGGCTGCAGTGCTTCGTCTTGCAGCTGGTAGCGAGCCTTTATTTCACAAGGATAAAAGATATGGAGAGAGAGAGACTGACAGACAGACAGACAGAGAGAGAGAGAGAGTTATATGGTCAGATAATCTTTTCTATCACACATTTTCGGTTCCAGTGGCCTTGACCTTTGACCTATGACCTTCATTTTCAAATCTGGCCTAGATTACCAAAGTAACTATTTGCATGCAAAATTTGAGCGTCATAGGTCTCTCCATCCAAACGTTATCGTGCCAGGTGCTCAGCAGTGTTTTCAGCTCCAGTGACCTTGACATTTGTCCTATGACCTTCATTTTCAAACCTGGTCTAGATATCCTTATGACCTATCTGCATGCTAAATTTGAGCATTCTAGGTCCCTCCGTTCAAACATGGCAGGTGCTCAACAGCATTTTCGGCGCCAGTGACCTTGATCTTTGAACTATGAAGTTCATTTTCGAACTTAGCCTAGATATCTTTAGTACTTATCTGCATGTAAAATTTGAGCAACCTAGGTACCTCTGTCCAAAGGTTATCGTGGTAACAAACAGGTAGAGTATTTTCGGCTCTAGTGACCTTGATCTTTGACCAATGACCTTCATTTTAAAACCTGGCCCAAATTTTCTTAGTACCTATCCACATGCAAAATTTGAGCGTCCTAGGTCCCTCTGTTCAAATGTTATTGTGCTCAGCAGCGTTTTCGACTCCAGTGACTTTGACCTTTGACCTATGACCTTCATTTTGAGACTTGGCTTATATATCCTAAGTACCTATCCGCATGAGAAATTTGAGTGCCCTAGGTCCCTCCATTCAAGCGTTATTGTGGTAACATAGATAGAGACTGATAGAGCATTTTCGGCTCCAGTGACCTTGACCTTTGACCAATTACCTCATTTTCGAACCTGGCCTAGATATTGTTGGTGCCTAACCACATGCAATATCGTCCAGGTCCCTCCGTTCAAACGTTATCGTGCCATGTGCTCGCAGCATTTTCGACTCCAGTGACCTTGAAATTAAACTTTGTGTGTTCTTCAGTGACTATTTTTTAAGTCTTAGAATTGTTTTCTAGTTGTATAATTGTGAACTTGATAGTTTATGCGTAGCAAATTAATTGATAATAACTGATAAGTTATACAATGTGTGTCTCTTGCATCCACACAAAACCTTTTTTGTCTCAAGTCAAAGAAAACACCATTATTTTGTGTGAGAATGGGCAACTTTATTAAAGTGCCAATATAAATTATAATATTATTTATATGATACACAATGTTAATTTCTGTTGCCATAGTTAGCATATAACAAACTCACAAGAAAATATTACTTGTAAAAAATAACTTTGTAGGTGTGTCACAATAATTAGATTCTGACATTGACAGCATGTTTGCATGGAATTCTTAGCAAAGTACTAATACAGCACCACAGATAATTTTCTCTAATATTAACTTGGTCAATTTAATTTATTATGGTTAATGAATCATGTAGTTTCTCAACAAAGTGCTTTCTCCTCTGTGCCACACACTTGGTTGCCAATTTGTGCAAAGTCATAGAGTGTGTTGCTTCTGCAGTGAAGCATGTAAGCGCCCTGATGTTCCTCAGTTTGTTTTCTGACAGTTACTAAGGCAGTGGGCCTCGTTATGCAGTCATCTGCTCATTGAGCTTCTGTATGTCATCCTTGTACCTCCTCATATCTGGCATCTTGGTGCCTTTGCGGCAGGCGGTGGTGGGTGTTGCGTCAATAATTGATGGCCGTCACGTCGTGGCCCGGGCTGATCAATGCTCGTCTGCTTTTGTGACCGTCTTTACTTTTCACCGGGCAACAGATAGGAAACCTCATGAATTATGTAAGGGCTGGATCTCAGGGGAGATAGCCCTCTGGGACAAGATCGGCTTGTTTGCACATTTTGTTGCTGCCATTTTTAAGATCATTGTTATACTATTAACTTATAGTTCTTTTTTGTTATTGTTTTTTTTACACTCATGGAGGACACTTAGGAGATATTCTTGGAAATTCTTGAAGGTACAGGTGGTAGAGTGTTCGTTTGTTATGTATTTCAAGGTGTTTTCATTGGTTTTATTTGATGTGTACTTGTGTTATATAATGCCTTTTCCTTCTCTGTTTGTGTCGGAACAGTCCTATTGGTGTGAAATCTGGGTGGGTTTTATCAGACCATTATATTACTTTGTGTTAGCCTTACAGCATTTACATATAGAAGAAATGAAATATATAATACTTTTTTTCAGGTAGTGTTTGCTCACTTGGCTAGTCGCCTACTGCCCATTCAAATTTCAACTCTAAACAAATCTCAAGTAGATGGGACCTGTGTACTATTGCACAACGGAATTGATGGGCAATCTTGCTTAAATAAACAAGTAGTTATTGAATAACTTTGAATGGTAAATGAAAAAGAGTTATGGAATTTGCAGGTAATAGAGGTATATGCATAATTTGTAAGGTCATTACTAACTTTGTGACTTATTCAGTCGTGTTGAGAAAAGATTTTTTCAAAATAATGTGGGGTCTTTTAAAGACCTTTTAAGATCTTTTTTTTGAGGTTCATAGCCAGTAAGCCAGTACCTGGGAACCCTGTTGCATTATGAAAGGAATGGGCTCATTTTAATTTGTCCCAAAACAGGCACATTTCAATTTTGAATAACTTAGAAATGGTAGCACATAATATGTTCATATTTTACAAGTTTGCTAAGCAATACATTTACAAGACTTCTGGTATAAGGCCATGTACACACATAAGCGGATATTCCATGCGGAAACCCGTGCGCAATCCATAAATAAGTGAAACAAAGAAGTAAAGGGAAAAGATTTGCGCACATGTCCGAATTTTACCTATATGCGTAAACTTTTATTCTTATTTCTTCCACTTATTTAAGGTTTTCCGTACAGAACTTATGCATCTAATGTGAACCCGGCTTTACCCTGTAAGTGGCTGACAGAGGAGCTGAATTGTTCCAAAAGTTTGTGTATGGAGAACTTGTTTGTAGGGGATAGGGGAAATCCTCCCATGTTTGCTCTTATGCTGAACATAAACCCTCTAGTTTTTTTTAAAGTAATTAAAGTTCTATTACTATTATGATTGTGTGTAAAATGAGCTCTTCTGGTGGCCTGACAGGAGATCATTCTTGTGGCTCATTTTACTCTCCTTGATCAAATAGATTAGAAGGCATTATTCATTTTTGCCACTCGCACACAAGAGAGAGAATAGTATGCCCCAGTGGAATCTGGCGTCTCACAAGGTTCTGTCCTTGGACCCAGCCTCTTTCTTCTGTACGTCAACGACCTGCCTGCCAACCTAGAATCCACAGCACGCCTCATTGCTGATGACACGGCCTGCCATAAAGACGTCACCAACACTGAAGACCAGCGCCTTGTGCAGCAAGACCATGACACTTTAGCGCAATGGGAGGAGAGATGGAAAATGTCATTCCACCCGGAAAAGTGCTCAACCTGGCACATGACTAGGCGCAGGAACACACTGGCTGGAGACTACACCCTTCACAGACATGTGCTGAAAAGTGTCCCAGAAGCCAAATATCTTGGGGTAACCTTGACCAACGACCTCAAGTGGGACCCTCTCGTAAACAACATTACCAGCAAGGCAAACAAGACCCTAGGCTTTGTTAGGAGAAACTTGAGAGTCTGCAGCCGCAAAGCCAAGGTAGCAGCATACAAGGCGTTTGTCCGACCTGTCCTGGAATATGCTAGTCCTGTTTGGGACCCCACCACAATGACCTGCATCGACTCCATTGAAAAGGTCCAGAGGCGAGCGGCAAGGTGGGCCATGCAGGACTACAAGCGAACCTCCAGCGTCAACAACATGCTTCAAGAGCTTGCCTGGCCTGTGCTGCAGGAGAGAAGGAGAAAAGCCAGACTTGTTACCGTGTACAAATACACAAATGGCCTCCTGAAGATCCAAACAAAGTATGCCCCAACTACAAACCATCAAAAGAAAAGTGGGTGACAGACCAGCACAAAGGCGTATGACAGAGTGCACCGAACACCGTACCGGCAGGGAACTTTCTTCCCCCGCACTACTCCAGATTGGAACAGCCTCCCAGAAGACATCGTTGCAGCACCATCCTTGGATTCCTTCAAAGACAGGCTGCAGTGCCACCTCAGATCTGAGATGGACCGACACCTCAGCCTCTGGAGGAGAGTGTGCATCCGCAGAGCTCTCATCCACCGAAAAAGAATAAATTAGGGAGTTAGGGGCCATAGGTCAAAGTAGTAGTAAATGAAGGGCAGGAGCTGTGCCAGTCGGGTTTGGACCCGGGGACTGCTACGGTAGCCAGATGCCTAGATACTGCGAAAAGGCCTATGGTTCACTTTTTTGTTTTGTTTTGTTTTATGTCTGTTTCTGTTTTTAAATTGGACTTAAATCTGCTTCACTAAGCAACAAGAATGTGAATAACTTCAACAACCGTAGGACAAGGAAGAGCTGAACTAAGATCTGCAGGCTCCTGAGGCATTTTTGTTTCATTTTTGTTTTGTTTCTCCTCTGTTTTCTTCTTTCTTCTCCTTTGAGAAAGATGTCAACCCTATTGACATACAGTGATTGCTGTTTTGTGTGTTTCTCAGGAGACGTGGTCAAGAGAAAGACGTCAACCTCATTAACCTCATTAACATACAGTGATTGCTGTCTGTGTGTTGTCTCAGGAGATATGGTCAAGAGAAAGAAGTCAACCCTAATGACATACAGTGATTGCTGTCTGTGTGTTGTCTCAGGAGATGTGGTCAAGAGAAAGAAGTCAACCCCATTGACATACAGTGATTGCTGTCTGTGTGTTGTCTCAGGAGATATGGTCAAGAGAAAGAAGTCAACCCTATTGACATACAGTGATTGCTGTCTGTGTGTTGTCTCAGGAGATGTGGTCAAGAGAAAGACGT
>CM065680.1:79445256-79457756 GCA_017654935.2 Phymorhynchus buccinoides | reverse complement strand
CTCTTGCATGTCTCCTTTGGGTGAGGAAGGGATTTGTGTGTCTTTTTATTAATGGTCCCTGCACAACACCAACCCCTGCATGATGCAGGTCCTCAACCTCTGGCACGTCTCCTTTGGATGAGGAAGGGATTTTGTGTGTCTTTTTATTAATGGTACTGCTATGTTTTTGCACAACACCAACCCCTGCATGATGTAGGTCCTCAACCTCTGGCACGTCTCCTTTGGATGAGGAAGGCATTTGTGTGTCTTTTCATTAATGGTACTGCTAAGTCCCTGCACAACACCAACCCCTGCATGATGCTGGTCCTCAACCTCTGGCACGTCTCCTTTGGATGAGGAAGGCATTTGTGTGTCTTTTTATTAATTATACTGCTAAGTCCCTGCACAACACCAACCCCTGCATGATGCAGGTCCTCGACCTTTGGGTAAGGCTTAACTCTTTGCAAGGCATTTTTATGGAGTTGTGTACAGGATTGTGAGCCAACACTTTCCTTTTTTTGGACCATGTGTCTTGAAGGCCATCGTATAATATGTTACATGAAATTGCTCTTCTGCAATGGCAACCTAGTCACTAGTTTCTAGGATGCTAAGTGCTGCTTGTTCTAGCAGGACAGGCTATCCAGAAGCGTGTTAGATTGACTGTAGATTGGATGTACCTGATGTGTGTCTAAAAATAGTTAAATCAGTAAGTCGTAACCAGAAAGGTTAGTTTGTTAAAGTTGATAGGAAAACAGTTAACAAAAATCTCTTCATCAGGAATATGATGGTGTATCGTGTTTTTGTGCTAAATTTATTGTGTAAAAATAGAGAAGCACATTTTACGGACTACATGTGCATTTTACACAAAATTCTGATTTTATTTTAATAGTTTCATACTGTATTATTAGCCATATTATTATTACAGGGGTCTAAGTCTGGGAAAAAGTATTGCCCTTTAGTCCGTAAAATATATACAAACCTGCCAACCTTTCACTTTTGAGCGAAAAAAAATTCCGCTCAGACTCTGCCCTTCCGCTCGAGTCCATAAAATTTCGCTTTCAAAACTTTAAAAATATTATTTTTAAAATGACGCAAAACAATTGCCTTATATACAGAGCGGCACAGTTTGCACGCTTTGCAGTCTATCAATAGAAGCATTTTCGGCTGTGCACTTCCATCAATAAGTCGATGTGCGCAACAATCTAGCTGCTTATCTGGGAAGAAAAGAAAGAGAATAGATCAACATTTCCGCCAAGAATACATGGAGAAGTAGCCATGCATTCAGAGATCAAGAAAGTGTGCATCACGCTCGATGTACGATGTGCTCACTAGACTTCTAAAGTCTCCCATGTAGGGTATCAACTTGACATCGAATGCCACATTACTTCTCAGCGTCATATTAAAACTGCAAACTCCCTGGCTTCGTCTTCCACTGTCACCGACTTTTTCAAGCCAACAGAAGGAAAGGAGGACAAAGATGAACTTGAAGGGATTCATTATCTTCCTTTCAAGTCTTATTATTTAAGTCATCTATGGCCCCAACTGTCAATCTAGGTCTGCCCAAATAAAAAGCACAGAGAAACAAACAGAAAGCTTCTTATTGTGTAAGAATGGTTGTGACACTTCCAGACAAGACTTGTTTTAAGCAAGACAAGTTCACAAGGATTAAAAAGGGCTTGCTTCAAATTATGTTTACGCACAAAAGGTAAGATGCAGCGTCAAAATTCCTTTTAGCTCCCCCAAATTCCTCTTTGCTGCTACAAATATTCCTCTTTAGTCACTGTCTGTTGGGGGGTTGGCAGGTCTGTATGTGTGTTTAGTTTTTTAATGATGCCTCATGACACATTTAGAGATAATATTTCCCGCTGAGGTTTGCAATTAATCGATGCAAATAAATTCAATGGTACAACATGAGCATTTGAATTTCTCTCATTTTTGTTGTTGGTCTGTGATGTATAGAAGACATGGAAGAATTGATTAGGTATCTGTAGCCGGTACATTGGCAGCAAACATTTCTGGCATATAAAGGTTCTATATATAGGTTCTGTCTAATATTTGAATACTTTTGTTGTTTTGTTTTATAGAAATCTTCGCTTCATTGATGTGGAGGAGTTCCACAACCGTGAGGATTCCATGGAGCTGAAGACCTTCCAGAACCTGTGCATGAGGCACATTGAGGCCGCCAAGGAACGCCTGTTGAAGAAGTCAGTCAACAATACGCCCATTTATTATGATTTATTTTGCACGAAAATGTATTCAATGGCTGGGGACCAGTTGTTGCCATTTTCCTTTTTCAAGCAGTGACATAAGAGGGGCTCAGCCGCCATCTTGGGATAAACATGGCATCGCATCCAACTAGTTCATTACTTATATTTATCCCAAGATGGCCGCTATGACAACAGCTGATATCCAGCAGTTTGGTAGACCATATTCTAGACCGAATTCAATTTGGTAGTATTGAGCCCTTGAGAACCAGTGGTCATGTTTGTCTTAAATTTAGTTATTTTGTTGTTTTGTATGTCTGCAGTGTTTTTTGCATGAATGGTTTGCCCTTTTTATAATCTATTCCATTCACACATGCAAGAACTTGCTTGTAGGGGAAAACATTTTTTATGCTGTCAAAACTTGTAGTAATCTAGTATTGAATAAGTTGTCTCTTTTCTTTTGTTTTACATAGCAAGAGACTCAACTTGGCAGCTGGGCCTTGAGACACATTTAAAATTAGAATGATCTTTTTTGGACAAGATTTACACTTTTGTCAATAGGGCATTTGCCATGTGAGGGCGACCTTGAATTTCACCGAGTTGAATTTAGAGAGTTGAATTAGAAAGGTCAGCGTAATTCGGGCAGAACGAGTGCGGGCAAACTAGCAGTCTAGTATAGAGAATGAACACCCGTGGCAAATGCCCTATTGCAGGCTGGTTTATGATATATTTGCACTGTATGCATATTAGTGCTTTCTACAGTAACACTTTCTTCTGCGGTTGTCTCTCAGGTGGTTCCCCGAGGTGCAGACCATCTTCTACCAGGGCAACAAGCGGAAGCAGGTGCCCAGCAACCAGGAGCAGGAGAAGCTGGAGTCCTTCTTCAACTGTGCTGCCACCCTGATGACTGACAACCTGCAGCAGCTGACACTGCTGTCCATTGACGACTACACCGACCTGCTGTGCCAGCCCCCGGTATGTCAGTGTGTGTCTGCCTGTGTGATTGGCTGTGGCTTTGTCAGTGTGTGAAATCATGACAAAAATTTAAAGCTTGTTCCATCTAGTTGGGGAGGTGAACAACTTGTTTTGAATCACTTGCTTTTTCCTGGACGCATGATTCAGTGACGCTGCAGATATTTTAGTTGATCAAAACATATTTTCCTTGCAGAAATCCACGCGGGCTTTCGAACACTCTGGGTTCATCCTGCGGCTGATTCTGGAGGACAACCAGATCAAGTTTGAGCCGCCCTTCGAGGACTTTGAACTGGTGCTGCTCAACGTGTATGACGTCATGGTCAAGGCTGCTGGGGTCGTACCCAGAGTCGAAACAAAGCTGTATTCAGAATGGGTGAGGAAGATTTTTTTGCCCGTCCCCCCCCCCCCCCTCCCATCAGATTTCTATGATTTAAGTATTTAATGGTGATATGAGTATAGTTCACTTGGGTATCATTATTTAGGGGCGCTGAGATGAGGGTAGTTCCCAGGGTAGAAACCAAGCTGTTCTTGGAATATGTGAGAAAGCCATTTTATTGTAACCATTTCATACATGACTTAAGTGCAGGGGTGCTAATTATCCAGAACACACCTGAAATCCGTTTTTGGGAGTGCCAAAACTTGGGACTTCCAGTTTTTGGAGTGCTAAAACTTGGGACTTCCAGTTTTTGGAGTGCTAAAACTTCGGATTTCCAGTTTTTTGAGTGCTAAAACTTGGGATTTCCAGTTTTTGGGTGTGTGAACTTGTGGCCTCCGGTTATTTGAGTGCTAAAACTTGTGGCTTCCAGCTTTTGGAGTTAAGAGCAGTACAATAAATTCCCGGGATGAGAGATTTCAGGAAAATGTCATTGCAATTTTCTTAAGCAATGACGTGATTCTGTGTGAACTTAGACATAAAAGCCTCCCACACCCCTCCCTGCTCAACAACTTTTTAGGCCGTTTCAGGTTTTTGGTTCTCGCATTCTTTCATTTAAATTATGTTTTTGGGTTTTCAAGAATTCTACATTCAGGTTTTTGGACCTCTTCCCGCTGATGTTGTTGCAGCATGGCAGCAAGGCCAAGGCGTTCCTGAAGCCTGTGATCCTGGAGGAGATCCTGAGCAGGCACATGGCGGCTGTGTCCACCATGGTGAAGAAGGAGAGTGTGGGGCCCGTGGAACACTGCAAGATCTACGACAAGTACAACTTCCTCATCACCAGGCAGGTCAGTGTTTGTGTGTGTGTGTGTGTGTGTCCACCATGGTGAAGAAGGAGAGTGTGGGGCCCGTGGAACACTGCCAGATCTACGACAGGTACAACTTCCTCATCACCAGGTAGGTCAGTGTGTGTGTGTGTGTGTCCACCATGGTGAAGAAGGAGAGTGTGGGGCCCGTGGAACACTGCCAGATCTACAACAGGTACAACTTCTTCATCACCAGGTAGGTCAGTGTGTGTGTGTGTGTGTCCACCATGGTGAAGAAGGAGAGTGTGGGGCCCGTGGAACACTGCCAGATCTACGACAGGTACAACTTCCTCATCACCAAACAGGTCAGTGTGTGTGCGTGCGTGCGCGCGCGCGCGCGCGCACGCGCGTGCGTGTGTGTGTGTGTGTGTGTGTGTGTGTGTGTGTGTGTGTGTGTGTGTTCGCCATGATGAAAGAGGAGAGTGTGCGGCCCGTGGAACACTGCAAGATCTAGGACAGGTACAACTTCCTCATCACCAAGCAGGTCAGTTTGTGTTTGTGTGTGTGTGTGTGTGTCCACCATGGTGAAGAAGGAGAGTGTGGGACCCGTGGAACACTGCAAGATCTGCGACAGGTACAACTTTCTCATCACCAAGCAGGTCAGTGTGTGTGTGTTTGTGTGTATGTCTCCACCATGATGGAGAAGGAGAGTGTGGGGTACTGCAAGATCTATGACAGGTACAACTTCCTCATCACCAAGCACATCAGTGTGTGGGTAATATAAGCCAATGATAAATCCAGTTTAACTCTTCTAGCACATCACTCTACACTCCCATCAAATACAAAGGTATTCACTACCAAGCACCCTGCCATGAGTTTGTATGCTTTTAGAGCTTATATCACTGTTTCTTCCATTGAAGCAACACGTGCACATTCGAAAAAATAGTTACTTCCCTCTTGTCGGTTGAGATGCAACGGATAACCAAAAATGTAAAAAAAATACATGGTGCTAGAAGAGTTAAGGGCCCATTTGCATGAGCAATAGAGAGTGGAGATGTTCCTTGAGCAAGGCATCCTCTGCTGTCTCAAGGTCATCGTTGAACATGTCTGACTGGTGTACCACACACACTCATACGATTGAACAATCACATAGTAACCTAATGGTTCCCTGTAGGAACTTTCTTGTTCCCATTGTGATCCCATTCAAACTGATCGTTTTCGTTCCCATTGTTCTCATGTTGTGAGACAAAGGCAGGTTTGCTGAATTCTTACATTTTTCGGTTCGCTTTGTTTTTCATTTAGGAAGCATTTGCTTTTTTTCTCCCCTTCAGGCTGATGGTGATGTGGAGCAGTTCATCGCTGAAGACACGCACTCCTTTGATGAGTACTGCAAAGAGGTCATGAAGTATCAGCGCCTGGTTGATGAAATCTCCTACAACTCTGAAAAGGTAGATCATTTATCCACAATGTCTTTTTTTTTTTTTTCCTGCTCTCATTCATTTTCCCCTGCATATGTGCAGAAAAAAGTGGAGTGTCGGGACTCAGCTGGGATGTTTTCTTTACACCGTGTTTTTGTATCTTCATTTCCCCTGTGCACATGCAAGAATAAGAATTAAATAATAATAAAGAAACAGGAATTTTCTTCTTACTTTTTTTAAAATTTTATTTTATTTTTTAAATTGATTATCCGCTTGACAAGTATTGAAGACATTTTGATAAATTTATGTTGAATGTTTGAACATGACTTTAGGAGTATGTTTTGATTCTTTGACTGACAAATAAAGTGGTACACCAGAGTGAACAGAAATACTGCTACGTGTTGTGGTATATCATTTATTGATGATGAGGGTGTGTACAATTAATGATATCCAATATTATTCTGTCAATTTAATCTATGTAGTCAGCAATTTTCTTAAGACCACCTTCTATGCATCATTCCCAAGAGTAAGATTATATTTTCACGTTGATTTTTATCTTGCCTGATTGTACTGTTTCATTTTATCTTTATTACTATTATGCTGAGTGTTTCTGGTAGAAAGTCTGAATAATAAAATGTATAAATGAAGTGTAATTGTATAATACTTTTCTCATTTCTTCATTCAGCATCGTCTCGTAAGTTCATTACATTTGGCATGATTTTCTTTTAGCAATCATCAAACATGTATCAAACATATTTTCTGTTTGTTGCATTGTTTTTCATTTGGAGAATTGCATGCCTGTTGTTTTATTCTGTCCGCATCATTTTCATAGTTCATGATTTGAATTGTTCTTTTTTACCTGATTCATTAGCATTTCTTTGTTTTGACATGGCTATTAGAATGATAACATATGATTGTAGTTCATATCATTCACCCTATGTTTCACCTGTGTGTCTTGACTTGTAGACTATTGTCATTGTTGGTGTTTGTAAATTGACTTGAATCTACGTTTGTATATTCAAAGGATGAAATATTTCATTTTTGTCGTTTTATTGTTATCTCTCAGAATTTGTCACTCGCATGCCACAAAGTTATTTGCCTGCAATCTTTGTTGCTCTTACTTTTTTTTCTGGCATGTACTTTAAAGTATCGTTAGAATGTTTGATTGTCTAAAAAATTGCATCTTCATGCCTCTATTATTCTATTTACGTGTGTGTGTGCGTGCAAGCTTGTATATGTGTGTGTGTGTGTCTGTGTCTTTGTCTCTGTGTGTGTGTATGTGTGTGCACATAAGTGTGTGTGTGTGCATGCATGTTTCATAAGATTTTTTAATGTAGTTATGCGTTAACATAGTTACAAATAATCCATCTAAAACTTATTTCTTATACCAAAACTTAGCTATGGAAAATTTATGAATTCATAAGCATACTAAATACTTCGTTTTACATACATTATTCACAAATAGTGAAATACTTAATGATTTTTTTTACTGCCTTGCTTAGTCATAATTCATCCCTTAGTCATAGTCATAATTCATCCCTTAGTCACCCACTAAGTCACTCACTCACTCATTACTCATTCACTCACTTGGTCTCTAATTCACTAACATGCTCCATTATGTTCAATGTCATTGTCAGTATCATTGCTCACTCATATTCAATGTCATTGTCAATATCACATGCTTGCCCATATTCAATCCCATTGTCAATATCATTCACAGTTACAGACAAATTCTGTTTAACGTCCTCCGGTCTGGAACAGACACATATGGGACATCAGTAGATATAAAGATGGTGGAAACGATCCTGGAGGCAATGCCCGGAGGCAGTGCAACACCAGTAACATCCTGAATTTTTAACAATACAGATATAATAAGTATATTAGCACAATGTTATATTCACAGTTACATGTATGTACACCTGCTTTTATATTATTTGGTGACCCGTGAATACACAAATGCATAGAGATGTATGTTATGTGCACCTAAAGCTGTATAGATACGCCTGAAAATATCCACATAAAAATCGTATACTAAAAAAGCTGTGTACACTCATTCACATGCATTCACATACTAGGCAGACACACATGCTTAAATATACCCACATGCACATGCAGATATGCATGCACACTTACTTGTAGGCATACACATGCACACATTCATGTGCATCCGCGCCTGTGCTCGCATGCATACACACTCACACTTCTAGATTTACAAACACACACACAAACACACATGCATGCTTTCAGTTACAATCAAGACTGCAATATCACTCACACACAGCCACACATTGAAGCGGAGCATGCATCCCCTTTCAGTTATACGATAGTCCTCATTGGGATGTTTTGGGCATGCATCACACATAATCCCTTTTTGGTACTTATAATACTACCATATCTTGTACATACATCATATAGAATCCTTTTAAAAAAAAACACAACACTGTACTGCCATATCTTTCACACACACTCACAGAGAATCCTTTCAATAATATATACCACTACTTTATCTTGTGTAGATTCTACGACTGGGCATGTTTGAGGTGCACTGCGATGAGCTGATCCGCGCTCTGGCCAAAAGGGCAGACAACCTGAGGAACAAATTGCTGATGAAGATGTGCAAGGACCATCAGGAGGAAAACAAGAAGTAAGACACTGGTTACTTACCTTTGCTGTGGAGGTTACTGTAATATCGATAAAGCTAAACTTTTGTCCAGACTGAGACTCCTGTGCCTTGTAATAGGAATAATAATGTCAGATACTATTGCAACAAAAATATCTGTGCGCCTAGTCCTTTAAATATAATGCATTTTGGTCCTGCTTCTTATTGTTTGATTACTTTTCATTGGCGATGTGACTTGTCTTTTGTTAGAACTTTCTGATGGCTCTTTGGGATGTTGTGGCACAATTTGTCCCAATCTAAGGCTTCTCAATAAATAATTATGTGAACAGACATGGTTACCCTACATATAATGAGAAGCGTTCTACCCTGTTTGGAGCCATGCTACACTTCTGAGTTAATGATAATAAACGCATTTCAATGCTTGACTGCTACACGTTTTCCGCGTACTATGCTTGATGGTTTTAATGAAATGGACTGTCTATCGATTATAAACCAACACTACATATTTCAGCTCACCAGACTTCACATGGCTTGTGTAATGAATAATCAGGTCTGTTTTAGCTAAAGTCCCAATCTCTTTGCAGACTGTGCGACGACTACGAGAGCATCGCAGAGAAAGCTCTGACAACCCCAGCCAACACCGAAGAGCTGATGGACCTGAAGGCCTACATCGAGAAGGTCGAGTCAGACACCATCTTTGTCATGGAGAAGCGACTCACAAGCTCCAAGGAGCGTTTGACTTTCCTGTCAGACCACGCCCAGTTCTCACCAGCGGAGATTCGCCTCAATGCTCAGGTGTTCATGTGGCACGGCCGTATGCCCGCTGTCTTTGAGGAGCACAAGCTGATCATGTCAGAGAAGAGGAACCAGTATGAAGAATCCCTGAAGGTGAGAGAAGTGTGTGTGTCAGGGTGGGTGTATTTCTGTTTGTGTGATATGGTCTTTCGGCTTTACCTTCTTTTTTTAGTATGTTACATGAGTCAATGTTAATGTAATTTTGAGGCGAACATTTCTGCTGGGGAGGTTGTGTTTTAGTTACTGTTGGTCTATCTGTTGTTTTCTTCCTGTGGACAACTAAAAAAAAGTATGGATGGTGTTGATAAGAGTTTTAGGATAGTTTGGTAGTTATTCAAAGAGGATTCCAGTAGTTTGAATGTCAAATGCTGAAATACTTAACTTTTTTCCTTTGTTCTTTTGTTGTTGTTGCTATTTAGTAAAATTGCTGTAAAATCATGAACTGATTTGGAGTAGAATTAGCTAACCTTAATGAACTGATGGATTGTTGTAATTGATTAATTGTTCAGCTGCGTCGTGAGCGGTTCACAGAGGAACTGGAGAGTTACGCCAAACAGATGGAGGAGTTCCAGACGTTTGGAGACATGCAGGACATACAGCGCTACCTCAAGAAATCACAGGCCCTGGATACTAAACTGCAAGCTGCTGCCGATAAGGTTTGTTTAAGAGAAAGAGAGATAGACAGAAAATCAGAAAATGAGTTACATGACAAAGAGAGGGAAAGATTGGGAGAGACAGACAGACAGTGTGCTACATGACAGAGAGAGAGATAAGTCACACAGATGAAGATGGTAAGTGTGCTACATACAATATAACTATTCTTACAAAAAAGCACCATTGCATAAATTTAAACTTTTAAAGACAATACGAGATATTTAGCAGCGCCTGACAGTTTCGAGTATTTGAAGGTAAGCTAGTTAAACTGTACAAACTGGATTGGCAAGAGAAGAATGCCTGTCCGGTAATGGAAGAAAAAAGAGCTGTAAAAAAACAAATGCTATTATTCCTGCATGCTGGCCTGCTTGTGTACTCCTGCTGTGACTCTAACTTGATGTGCAGATTGAAGCCTTCAACCTGGAGGAGGAAGCCTTTGGATGGCAGACCACGGCCTACCCTCAGCGTATGTCCATCATCAACACCCTCAAGCCTTATCTCACCCTGTATGATCTGACTGTGGACTTCAACAATAAATACAAGTAGGTTCTGTGTTTTAGTCAGTTTGTGTAGACAGGCGGAAATTCTTGCATTGGAAGATTGCATGCACGGTGTATGGATAGGTTTTCTCATGTTTTCTATGTTTGCTTAATCATTCTTAACCCACAAGTGCTGCTCACAAAAAGAAATCACCGTGCATCTTTGACTGCAATGTTCATTAGTTTTTAAACTTGAAAGCAAAAACTGGTGTATGTTTGTTTGTTTGTTGTTGGGTTTTTTGTTCTATGTTTAATGTAAAAAAAATATTGTTCATTCTTTTATTTTAAAACTTGTTGCCCCACCCCCTCTTATTTTTTAAAAGAAATTCTATAGATTACAAAATGATGTAATTTTGAATCAAATGCAGGTTGAAATTTATTAATGTGACATCAAAAATGAAATATGTAAGAAGAAAAAAAAGAAACTTATACAATTGTGCATTATGTTTAACATTCTCACATCAGGAACTTACTTGCATTTGAGAAAGCAGATAATACACTCCACAGAAATGCAAATAAAAAGAGGAAACATATCTCATTGAAAATAAGAAAAAGACTGCTTTTTGTATGCATAGTGTTTGTTACTCATCGTGAATGTATGACGTATATGTACATGTACTTTCTTACTTGTGCCCACAGAATGAGCATGGTTCTGAAACATGGAAAGCACAAAAATGTTTTAGTGCACATTAGGTCTGGAAAAGAGACTAATAAATTAAAGATAATCCCTAATTCTTGAAACTGATGAATTTAGGGACTGGATCTGTAATTCTTGGAACTGGTGAATTCAGGGACAGGATCTGTAATTCTTGGAAATGATGAATTCAGGGACTGGATCTGTAATTGTTGGAAATGAATTCAAGGACTGGATTTGCAATTGTTGGAACTGGTGAATTCAGGGACTGGATCTGTAATTCCTGAAACTGATGAATTCAGGGAAAGGATCTTTAATTCATGGAACTGATGAATTCAGAGACAGGATCTGTAATTGTTGGAACTGGTTAATTCAGGGACTGGATCTGTAATTGTTGGAACTGATGAATTCAGGGACTGGATCTGTAATTATTGAAACTGGTAAATTCAGGGACAGGTTGTGTAATTCATGGAACTGATGAATTCAGGAACTGGATCTGATGAATTCAGGGACAGGATCTGTAGTTGGAACTTATTAATTCAGGGATTGAATCTGGAAATGATGAATTCAGGGAGTGGATCTGTAGTTGTTTAAAATGATTAATTCAGAGACAGGATCTGTAATTGTTTGAAATGATGAATTCAGGGGAGGATCTGTAGTTCTTGGAACTGGTGAATTCGGGGACTGGATCTGTAATTCTTGGAACTGATGAATTCAGGGACAGGATCTGTAGTTCTTGGAACTGATGAATTCAGGGACTGGATCTGTAGTTCTTGGAACTGATGAATTCAGGGACTGGATCTGTGATTCATGGAACTGATGAATTTAGGGACTGGATCTGTAATTGTTGTAAATAATGAATTCAGGGACTGGATCTGTAATTGTTGGAAATAATGAATTCAGGGACAGGATCTGTAATTGTTGGAACTGGTGAATTCAGGGACAAGATCTGTAATTGTTGTAAATAATGAATTCAGGGACAGGATCTGTAATTATTGGAACTGATGAATTCAGGGACAAGATCTGTAATTGTTGTAAATAATGAATTGATCAGGGACAAGATCTGTAATTCTTGGAACTGATGAATTCAGGGACAAGACCTGTAATTGTTGTAAATAATGAATTCAGGGACAGGATCTGTAATTCTTGGAACTGATGAATTCAGGGACATGATCTGTAATTGTTGTAACTGATTAATTCAGGGACAAGATCTGTAATTCATGGAACTGGTGAATTCAGGGACGGGATCTGTAATTGTTGGAATTAACTGATTAATTCAGGGACAGGATCTGTAAATCTATGGAACTGCCACTGGTGAATTAAGGGACAGGATCTGTAATTGTTGGATCTGATGAATTCAGGGTCTGGATCTGTAATAGTTGGAACTGATGAATTCAAGGACTGGGTCTGTAATTATTGAAACTGGTGAATTCAGGGACAGGTTATGTAATTCATGGAACTGATGAATTCAGGAACTGGATCAGATGAATTCAGGGACAGGAT
>CM065680.1:79418792-79444756 GCA_017654935.2 Phymorhynchus buccinoides | reverse complement strand
AATAACTGAGTCAACCAGTTGCGCCTTGTGACTAAATCCTATTTGGGGACCAAGAATGATTTGTAATTGAAAAAAAAAGAACATGATTGGACCCGAATGAATTTTTTTTTAATTTATTGCGTTTCGTTTACCTTTGATCAGAGGCTTCATTCATGGCAAAGCTGTATTTCTTAATCTAATTAAATCAGAGTGTAATTCGAAGCTCAGGGATATAGACGCCTTTGGTATTTATCATGAAATTTAACTGTTCTTTTTCTACAGTATTCCCAGGGTATCGCCATTATGTCTCCAGTCCTAGTCCTTAGTCCACTAATGAAGATGGCAAAGTAAAATGGTTGCCAAAAAAAAGACAATATAATTATAAATATCACCACTACTGACAACAAAAGCAAACAAAAAAGAGCCAAATCAAAAGGATTAAACTCTAAAAGGATTGTCCTCATCATTTTTAAAAAGTATCAAGAAATAATATAAGGAAACTATTAGACATTAAATCATTATTGTATATATATACTCAGGGTAGGACAGTAATGTTTTTGCAACCTGACCTGGGGGCAGGTAGACGAATATTTTACCTGCCCCCCAGTTTAACCACCTAAGTGAATGAGAAAATGTTAACTTGACCTCGTCAGAAACTGCCGTGCAGAAATAAAACAATTATGGCAGTTGATTTTGGCTGGAAATAATGCATTTCAAAGTTCAGGCTGCTCGCAAAGTGGAATTTTTGACTTTCGTAATCATATCATTGCTGATCAAAAAGCTTTTCAGGCAAGATTTTTTTTTCAACTGCAGTAGTGCCCAAAGGACAAGACTTTGAGCTTGCCACCAGGTCCATACTTATGATTACCTGCCCTGGGCAGTCAGGCAGCCGTTACTGTCCTACCCTGTATGGTATTATGTCCTTCCCCCAGATATACTGTACCCCAAATAAGTTTTAAACCTTTGTCCAACTCATCTTCAAAATTAAAAATACAGACTACCGGGGTATTCTTAAACACTTATTTGTAAATAAAATAGCACTTTGGCTTGCAAATATCTCTCTTTATTGCGTCATTTTGTCTTGGTTACTGATCCACAGCTTCTTTACTCTTTTCTTCTTCATCCTCTTCTTCTTTCTTTGTCTTCACACAAAACAAGGCTACTCATCATCGTGATCTATTCTTATTCTCAGAAAGAAAGACTGAGTCGTCAACCCTTTCCTCTTCACTATCTGTACAGGGAATCTGAGATGCTGCCTCTGCTACAATCTAAATATTTAAATACCATCTCACAAGTTGCCTTCAGCTTCAGTGCCTTCACAGTTCACAGTCACACTTTCCAATAACAATAATAATAATAGTAATAATAGTGAAGCATTATATCTAGCGCACTCCTCCACCAAATGTGGAGCTCTATGCGCTTGACAAAAATAAAAAAAACCAAGAAGTTCAACAAAGACATGTAATCGCTCACGCATTTATAAGCAAATACACACACACACACACATACACAAATGTACATGCACACACGCACGCGCAAACACAAACACCAAACGTATCAATACACTTACAATCAGGGCTTGAGTTGATAATGTACATGTAGTTGGAAAGAACAAAAATAAAGTGGCATGTAATGATGTGTCACAAATAATTGGGACCTCAGCAGGAGCAGTAACAAAATGTGAGCAAATTATTAAACAGTAAAAAATATGCAACTTTGGGATTGATAAATTCGCCAATCAACACCAAGATCTCCAAGAGATAATTCAACAAAGAGCAGAACGAAAAAGAAAAACCATTTAACCCCTTGACTGCCAGTGCCACCAATGTAGTAGTACTATTACCTACTGACTTGATGACATCACTGATGATGTCATCAGATGAAGAGGAATAAACCTGATATGCTGGCTTTTGCTCTTGCACAATCAAGAGAGGTCCATAGCCCCAAACCATTTTTCCAGATTGTCTAGAGCTATAAGTTGTCTTTTTCATGACATGATTTGCCAAAAAAATTCTTTTTCTCTGGCAGTCAACTGAATCAAGGGGTTAATAATTGTTTAACTTAAAATGAAACAACAAATGCACACATTTATTCAGAAAACAACAGACAAAAGGAAAACTACAAAACATAATTGAGGGAAGATCTTACCAATTACATACCAACACACACACACACACACACATACACATTACGCACGCACACACACACACCAAACATCAGATTAATCATTACGTCATGTTCTTCAAAGTTCAATACAAAACATAATTCCAAGTCAAACACATTCAAAACAAATTAATTTTCATTAATTAATAATATCCTTATTTGTATAAGGTTTACTGTAAATTGTGTCACCTTTGTAATAAAATATCTATCCTAACATATATGCGTGAACACACACACACACATCTCTAGAAAAGGGAGAGGGAGAGAGAGAGAGAGAGAAAAGAGAGAGAGAGAGAGAGAGAGAGAGAGAGAGAGAGAGAGAGAGAGAGAGAGTGTGTGTGTGTGTCACAGTTTGTTTGTGCGTGAGTGGGTGGGTGGGTAGGGTGTCACTGTATGTGTGTATAATTAATTATGTAGTGTGTGTGTCTGTGTTTGTGACTCGTGCGTGTGTGTGTGTGTGTGTGTGTGTGTGTGTGTGTGTGTGTGTGTGTGTATGTGTGTGTGTGTGCATACATGTGTGTGCTAAACGAAAGGGGGTGTAGGGTATCCTTATATAAAACGTTAAAAAAGGTGATTGCTAAACTGCACCTTGTCTTTCACTGCCATTTCTTTGGTTGGGAAAAAAATTGGTGTAAATTATACTAAACTATAATTACAAAAGGATGTAGATTCCTTAGTAAATTGGTCAGAAACCTGGAAGTTGTACTTCAATGCGTCAAAATGTAAGCTTATGCATTTAGGCAAAAACAATCCTTGTAACCAATATACTATGAACAATGGTGATACGGTAAATGAAATTACAAAATGTACAGAAGAGAAGGATTTAGGTGTAATAATGGACAAAAACCTTAAATTTGATTGCCATATTGAAGTTGTAAAGAATGCAAATAAAATGCTAGGAATTAAGCAAACCTATTGTTACATGCATAAAGATATATTTTTACATTTGTTTAAAGGATTAGTTAGACCTTCTTTAGAATACGGAAATGTTGTTTGGTCTCCATATTTGAAAAGACAATCACTGAATCAGTGATGATAGAGTGCAAAGAAGGGCTACAAAATTAATGAGGATTCCAAAATTATTCCTACAGGGAAAGACTAGAGCTCCTTAAATTACATTCTTTAAAGGCTAGAAGAGTCAGGGGTGATTTAATACAATGTTTCAAAATATTAAAAAATATTGATGACCTAAGTCCTAACATACAAGATTTCTTTATGCTATAAAATGTTGACAAAACTAGAAACAGTGTTGACAAAATATTTATTAAATATAGCAAGACTAATCTTAGAAAATACTGTTTTACTAACAGAACTGCACCTTTGTGGAACAAGTTACCAACTAATATTAAACAAGCACCAAATACTAACATTTTCAAAAATGTATTAGACGACTGGGAATATTATAAAAATTTGACATACGAATATGATGAATGATTATCAAAAACCTGAGTGCAAATCAGTCAAATATTGGGGGGGGGGGGGGGGGGAGAGACATGTGAGGGAAAGATGAGTTAAAAGTCATACACAACCTACCTAACCTATAAAAAAGTATAATTATCCTTGTTAACTAAACAAAATTCATGGTCAGGTCAGGTCAGATAGGACTATGGACTAGGCCTCACTGCCTCTCAAGCGTCCTTTCTCTTGATTGTATGAAAAAATTATGGGACTTTAAAAGCCTAACGGCTATATCATCTTCTTCTTCTTCTTCGCCTTAGGCAGCCAACGTCAACACGCTGAAGATTCTGCTGCACTTTAGGGGGTAGCATAGAAAAAGAAAAATAATAAGTTCAGCAAAGATAGGGTAGATAGTGAGATAGGATGTCCCTATTATCTGATCTAATAAATTTGGTCTTGGTCTTGATGATAATAAGATAGTCTAGTTGAAAGAGCCACATTGTGGCATTATAATACATTAATTGATCAACGAACACTTTAAAATTTTAAATTACACTTTACAGTGTTGTGGAAGGGATTTCTCCAGAACCAATGAGTTTTTCAGACTAAAATTAGGTATCAGAAAAATAACCAATTATGCCTATAATCTAAAAGATGCAAAATTAGAATTAGGCCTATGCATCACTGAAGTCAAGTTTTCGTTGGTCTAGTTGAAAGTTTCACTGCGCTAACGAAAGTAGAAACAAAATGTATTTTCTTTTCTTTTCAAAACTTACACAAACAAAACTTTTTTTGCAATTAACAAAAAGTTTAAATCCCTACCTTTACATCAGACATCTGTTTGGTAACAGTTCACCCAGTTCAGTGTCACATATGCACTAGACTGCAATGCTACATCTATCAATAAGGCACAGTGCTAAACAAGTGAACATCGAAAGTGCTGAGAACCGACTCAAGCCGAAAACTTGTGGCCGCGCTTCGGCGTTGCTAAGCACGTCTCGATCAAACGAGATTTTATTTTCTGCTATAATGTTTTTTTTATAGAATCCAAAACTTGATGTTAATTATGATTCAAGGTTTTAATCATTTCTTATAGTAATTCACAAGAATTACTCGTTTATTTAAACTAAAAATAAAAGCGAAAATTATCGATTTTGCAGGAGCACATTACTCTAACCACAACGGGACATCACCCTCTTAGCTCACCTCAATAAACACGCAATGTAAAATGTAAAGATGGAAAATGTCGCTTACGAAGGTCGCAGTATTTGGAGGAATCGCTTCCGTTGCAGGGGCATTATTTCTAACCAATAGAATCCATGGTAAATAATCGCATTTGTAGTGTGTGGGGGGGGGGGGGGGGGGGGGCGTGTGTGTGTGCTCAAACAAAATTTGCACCTGATGATACTTTGAGACTGTAGTTTGGAGTATAGAAGATTAAGAGGTGATATTATTGAAGTGTATAAAATTGTACATGGCCTTTATTATCATACTACCACAACAAATTTATTAACTCTGTGTGAGGAGGATAGAACACGTGGACATAATTATAAAAAACTACTAACACTAAATTGGCACAAACTTTCTTTGCTAACAGGATTGTTAATGCATGGAATGATCTAACCAATGAGGCAGTAAATGCAAAATCATTAAATGCTTTTAAAAATTCAATAGATAAGCACTTTCAAAATATTGTGTATGCAATGAATTTTACAAAAATGGATCAGTAGTATAACACGACTGCTAAGTAGCCATCGGTTTTTACGCCGATTATCAAAAACGAATGAAGTCAATATGTAGAGGGCAAAAGGCTATGAAAAGCCTACAGAGCCTTATTTCATATCATATCAGTGATAGTGACCCCAAATAGGAGTAGTAGTACTAGTGACAAGGGCTTAAATGGGCCTTGTATGCCCTATCATTCTTATATCTTCTTCTTCTTCTACTTCTCTTTAGGGCCCACGCTCAGTATGTTGACCATTCTGGCACCTTTGGAAAAAAATTGGGACATCGCTTGATGGATTATTGTTGGTCCTGCACTACTGACACACAGGGGGCGTCAGCAGTGAAGGTGTCGAGGGTGTCCTGCTGCAGGTCGTTCCACTCCCTGATGGTCCTTGGGAGAAAAGAGTTTGACCGATATTTGGTGCGGCACTGGATGCGTTGGAACTGGAGATGGTGTCCACGCCGTTGCCGATGTGGAAGTGGTACCAGCTTTGCATGTAGGCCGGGGTAGTGGACAGCGCCAGAGCTGATTTTGTACAGCATGGAGAGCCTGGTCCTCTTCAGTCTGCTCTCCAACGTTTCCCAGCCCAGCTTGTCCAGCATGCTGGTCACACTAGACATCTGCCTATACTGGTTCAGCACAAAGCGAGCTGTCCTGCGCTGGACCGCTTCCAACTTGCCAATGCTCTCCTCTGTGTACGGATCCCAGACAGCACACGCATATTCAAGCAAGGGACGTACGAAGGCTTTGTAAGCCTGTTCCTTGATACTGCTGCTGCTGATCTTCAGATTGCGTCTTTGGAATCCTAGGGTCTTGGCACTGATGTTGTTGACATGTGAGTCCCAGGTGATCTCGCTGTTGATGGTGACTCCGAGATACTTGACCTCCCTCACATCCTCAAGAGTATGTCCATGCAGAACGTATGAGAAATGAAGGGGGCTCCTGCTCCTGGTGACTTGGATGGCCTGGCACTTGGCAGGATG
Organism: Phymorhynchus buccinoides; assembly: GCA_017654935.2. NCBI lineage: Eukaryota > Metazoa > Mollusca > Gastropoda > Neogastropoda > Raphitomidae > Phymorhynchus > Phymorhynchus buccinoides. Next base: position 79,438,507 of record CM065680.1, on the reverse strand, counting down.
AAACTCCATGCTCCAGCTCTTCTCCCAAACCGCAAGGCAGTGGAGGTCTTCTTGTAGCTGGTCCTGGTCTTGGATGGAGGAGATCATCCTGTAGGCTGCGGTGTCGTCAGCAAACAGTCTAGCAGTTGATGTCAGTTGGTCTGGCAGGTCATTAATGTAGGCCAGGAACAAACATGGTCCTAGCACTGACCCCTGGGGAACTCCTGACGTAACATCAACAAAGGCAGATCTTGAGCCTTCTACCAGGACTGCTTGGCAGCATCCCTGAGGAAGCTGGAGATCTATGCGTGGATGGAGCCCCTGACACCGTAGCGTTGGCAAAGCCAGTAAGGTATTAGGTACTTTATAGTCACAGAGGGCTCTCTGAAATTCGGGTTGCTCCCACATGGAGAGCGCGTCGCAGCCAAATAAAATAAAATTTGCATGCGATTTTTGTGTGACTGAGATTTTTGTGTGACTGATAAGGAAGGAAAGGGGGGGGGGGGGGGTTAAATGTTGACCAAATGACAACTTTTTCGTTGCCACTGGGTTTAACATGTGCTAAGTGCATGGGCACACGGGACCTCGGTTTATCGTCTCATCCGAAAGATTCCACATTCAGACCATAAGACCTAGTGCAAACTCAGCAAAGTGAGAGGAAAAATCCCCTGTATCCAGGTTCGAACTCAGGTTTACTTGACACGAAGCGAATGCGTTACCACTGTGCCACTCTACACTTGGCAAGGCTCTTGGCTTTCCCTGGGATCTGTAAAAATCGACTACGTACAAATCCCTGGTAATGTGGTAAGACCAATTTTCAAATATATATACTTCCCCATTTTGGGATCCCAGCAACAGATGTTGGCAGAGTAAAGGTAAAGAAAGGAGAGTAGAGAAAGTGCAGTGGCAAGCTGCCCACTGAGTGGTGATTAGAGCAAATTTATGTACACCCAGTTGCACTAGTAGATACCTCTTGCCAATAGACCTACTGCGTAAATCAAATCAGGCAGAGTGATCTTCCTTGGACTTGTTACACTAAATATGGCGGGAGAATGGAGACGGCTGGTGATAAACGTGTGAAAAGTAGCGATTTGCAAGACACTCTCTCTCTCTCTCTCTCTCTCTCTCTCTCTCTCTCTCTCTCTCTCTCTCTCTCTCTCTCTCAATCTTGAATAACTTGAATAAGAGGAAGATTGAATAAGAGGTTTGTGCTGTGTTTTGTGGTGTGTGTGTATGTGTGCGAGTGTGTGTGTGTGTGTATGTCTCTCTCTCTCTCTCTCTCTCTCTCTCTCTCTCTCTCTCTCTCTCTCTCTCTCTCTCTCTCTCTCTCTCTCTCTCTCTCTCTCTCTCAATCTTGAATAAGAGGAAGATTGAATAAGAGGTTTGTTTTGTGTGTGTGTGTGTGTGGGGGGGGGGGGGGGAGTGTGTGTGTGTTGTGTGTGTGTGTGTGTGGGCATGCATGTGTGCATACATGTGTGCTTGTGTGTGTGTGTGTTGTGTGTGTGTCTTTCTCTCTCTCTCTGCCTCTCCGTCTCTGTCTGTCTCTCTCTCTCTGTCTCTCTCTCTCTCTCTCTCTCTCTCTCTCTCTCTCTCTCTCTCTCTCTCTCTCTCTCTCTCTGTCTTGAATAACTTGAATAAGAGGAAGATTGAATAAGAGGTTTGTGCTGTGGTGTGTGTGTTGTGTGTGTGTGTGAGCATGCATGTGTGCATACATGTGTGTGTTGTGTGTGTCTTTCTCTCTCTCTCTCTCTCTCTCTCTCTCTCTCTCTCTCTCTCTCTCTCTCTCTCTCTCTCTCTCTCTCTCTCTCTCTCTCTCTCTCTCTCTCTCTCTCTCAATCTTGAATAACTTGAATAATAATAATAATAATAATAATAATAATAAAGAAAACTTATATAGCGCACATTCCAGGCTAGCTGCTCATGGCGCTTTACAAAAAATACATTTAACCAAATCACATCAATACCCATGCTCGCACGCACACAAGCACACACACTGACGAACATAGCATATCATTTACATGCGCATGCACACATACATACAGTACATACATACATACATACGTACATACGTTACATACATACATACATACACACAAACACACACACACATGCATAAGCACACGCCAGCACGCACATGCACACACACACATTCTGTCTCCCACCTTTCCCATGCCATTCCTCATCCACACACGCTTTCATTCTCACAATCCGATCATGGTGGACAGTAGTGTTCAGAGAATAGATGGGTTTTCAGGAATAAGAGGAAGATTGAATAAGAGGTTTGTGCTGTGTTTTGTGGTGTGTGCGTGCACACACACACACACCACACAAGTCTGTGTGCAACACATAATTTTGTCTACATTCACGCACACGCACGCGTGCGCATGCACGCACTCACGCACACACACACACTGCAAGTAAGAAGTGTCTGTGTGTGCAAGTAAAAATATGAAGGAAAGGAAATGTTAAAAAGTGTTATGAACTTCGAGGGAGATCACTCTTAGTCTTACCAACGCCAAATAAGCCAGGAAGAGTTATTTCTGAATATCATCTATTGGAGAAGTATGAACAGCAAGGCTGATGGCATTCTGGTTCTGGTTTGGGTATGTCACAGGAGCCTATAAAGGCTATGAACGTAACAGGAGAGCGCATTGGGAGTTGGAAAATAAAAACTTTTTTTTAAAGCAAATCTTGACTGTCTGGTGGTGCTGATGGTCTTTAAAAAAGTTGACCATAGGCCTTTATTTCGCAGTATCCAGGCTGGTAGTGGACCACTCTGGCAAGTGAAGTGCTCACTGGGGATGAACCCTGACCGGCACAGCTCCTGCCCTTCATTTACCTATACTTTGAGCTATGGCCCCTAATTCCCTATATTTAATCTTTGAGTGGTGCAGGGCCACCTGTGCTGCACTGGCGGGGCCTGCTGTGATGGCGTTGTCGGTCAGTTGATTCCACTTCATCACGGTCCTTATGAAAAAGGAGTTGGTGTATTGAGCAGTACATCAACTCCTTGAATCGGGTACTCACTTCTGGGTGGACAGAGAGGGTTTTCAGGCCAGAAAAATCCGACTCCAAGATGGACTCAAACCCAACAGGATTATGGTGGTTGTCAAATGAAAGAAGAAGGGATCACTGTGTGACGGTGTGTGTGTGTGTGTTATTTTCTGGTCACACAGACTCCCACCATGAAATTCAGACTACTCCCACCTGAAAAATGGGTCTCTACAGTCCACTAGTGCAGCAATACCTTTTGTTGTTGCTGCATGTTGTGTCATCCATCTCACCTACACTACACAGCCTTTTACCGACAAGTGGAATGGGCTTTAACATATGCGCAAGATTTTTTGCATGCATTCACACACAGAACCTCAGTTTTAAATCTCATCAGAACCACTTTTTCCACAAGTAACAAGGTATCCATTTTTGCCTTGGTGGAGTGAGAAAATCAAGTAAAGTGCCTTTGCACTGTTAGCTGTTGTTAATTGATGCAGTGTTCATTCAACAAAGTTGGACTTTGCGATGCTGCATACTATCACACACACACACACACACACACACACACTGGTGAACACCCTCCTTCCAAATTGATGTTATGCTTCACTTTTTAATTGCAAAGTAACATAGTCACCACAAGCAAAGCCAAAGGCCATTCACTGACTTCAAACCAATGTACTTTATTAGTAATTGTACTTTTAAAAAAATCAAACCATCTTTGTTGCATGTGCACTTGCCTGTGCAGAAAATCTGGAAAGAGAAGAGTACCACAGAAAACCTGTGGCCATGCTGCGGAAGTACAAGCCTGCTGTGGACCTGCTGGGTGTTCCTATCAGAACATCGAGAATGGATCTCGGAGATGTAGAGAAAAACAGAGTGGATGGCTATATAGCCAAGGTAAGCATGCTTCATTGAAATTATGTCGTCTTTGGGGACTCAAATTTGAAATGCACATGCACACATGAATGTGTGTGTGCGCTCGTGCATGTGTGTAACAGTTTTCTATTGTTCTACTTGTGTTTGCTTGATTTGTTTCAAGTCCTCAAAAGGCTCAATGCCCCAAAAGGGGTCGAAAGGATTACATTTAAAAAATCTTTGTGTGTGTTTTTTCTGTCTGTCCGGGCTGTATCTCGTGAACCACTGGACATAATCACTTGAAACGCATATGTATGGGGTGGGTTTTTTTAATTATTCGTGTTCAAATATTATTTGCATTGCTTTGCTTTAATACATGTATCTAATATTTTGTGCTGTTGTACAACACTTGTTTCTTTGTTAAGTTTTGTAATTGTGACAAGCAAATTTTCCTTTTAGTTTTATGCGATGCATTTTAAAAGGACAATGATTGATTGATTGATTAATATAAGATAGGCAAGATTAAAAATAGACATCAGCATAGTTAAATCAGAAAGGTTTCCTGAATAGCTGATGTGAGCGCTGAATGATAAAGATCTTATTTTACATCTAATGATCAAATAATCAACTCTATTATATAGAAGATAAATAAGATTGGTCTGTGACAGGTAAAGGTAAAGATGTGCCCCCCCCCCCCCCCCCCCCCCTCTTACATTTATCAGCTCTCCCCACATTTTCACACCTGCCTTTCTGTATGATGTATCTTATCATCTTTTTGAGCTAATTATATATATATATTTTGTTGAATAATTAATCGCAGTCATGATAAAGGCCATTATCTAATAGGACCCCCCCTATGTAGTGCAGTACACACAACAGCCACGGAGCATTTGTCACAGTCCTGGTTCATTGCGGTTTCTTCGTCTTGCCTTTATCTTCTACTATTATTGAATGCATGTCATATGTTTAATTATGAAATGGATGAAAATTAGTGTTAAATATAGCAAATTATAGAGAATGAAGTACTCAATCTGCAGTAAGAAAGGCAAGACGGAAAAAATGGAAAGAACCAAGAAATGGAGGAGGAGGGGGAGGGGCGCATCTTTACCTTTACCGAACAATTCATTGGTCATTGGAAATTCAAGTGAAGAAAAGCAAGCTGTGGGATGTATAGCAGTAAAATTGGTAAATTACAGTTCATGAGTTGCATTATTTGCAATCCCTGCGATTTGTCTTGTCTGTCCAGTTAGCCATTCCGGTGAAGGGCCCTAAAGACAAAGGGACACTGTATGTGTGGGTGTGTGAGATGTATAGCAGTAAATTTGGTAAATTACAGTTCATGAATTGCAATCCCTGCGATTTGTCTTGTCTGTCCAGTTAGCCATTCCGGTGAAGAGCCCTAAAGACAAAGGGACACTGTATGTGTGGGTGTGTGAGATGTATAGCAGTAAATTTGGTAAATTACAGTTCATGAATTGCAATCCCTGCGATTTGTCTTGTCTGTCCAGTTAGCCATTCCGGTGAAGGGCCCTAAAGACAAAGGGACACTGTATGTGTGGGCATGCCGAGAAAAACCTGGGGACAGGTACAGTAACTCATTTATAATGGTGCTATTCTATCAAAGCATGTTATGTATCAACAGATTGAAACCATTCTTGGCTTTTTTTATGTCATTAAGAATAGCTTTTTGAAATATCCTTTGGACTTTTTTTATTTTGATCCGTAAATATGAGACGGTAAACCGAGGTCCCATGTACTTAGTGCACGTTAAACCCAGTGGCAACGAAAAAGTTGTCATTTGGTCAAAATTTACCACCCCCATCCTTCCTCATCAATCACACAAAAATTGCATCCAATTATTAAAAAAAAGGGAGGCGCACCTCTGGCTGCGACACGCTCTCCAGGTGGGAGCAACCTGAATTTCACAGACGCCTCTGTGACTATGAAGTACCAAATATGTTTTGGAAAAAAAACCTGGGGATTATTAACTTATTTATAATGGTGTGATATACTTTCAAAGCATGTATAAACAGATTAAAGCTATTTTTGGCTTTTTTGAGTAATTAATCTTTTCTTAAATTTTATACATGTACAAGCTTTTTAATCTTTTTCTTGATCCGAAAATATGTATAGAAAATGAAAAGTGTATCCCTTTATTGATGACTGTGTACACCCTTCTAAAAAAATCCTTTCATTTAATTTTCTTTGGGAAAAATATCCAATTTTCTCTACTTATCACTGACAGTCTATACTGTATGCATAGATCATATAATAAAAAGGCAAGGGTGTGTGTGTGTGTGTGTGTGAAACACAAAACGGGCCTTATAACTCTGCCGTGTTTCGACCGAATCGCTTCAAATTTGCTATGAGCCCTAACGGGGCGATGGCAACGGCAACCGAGGCGGCCGTGTCATTTGCGCGGTTTGGCAAATGCGCGAAACGCGTATCCGCCGGCCTCTCGGCGCTCGTATCTCCGGCATTTCTGGGCAAATTGCCTTCGAATTTGGAAGATAGATGACCAGGGACGGTGACTATCTGTGTGCCAAACCGGAAGCGAATCGATTCATAAACGCGCGCGATATACGCCGCTTCACCTTTTCACAAATAACTCCGCCGTTTCTTAACCGAATCACTGCAAATTTGCTGTCATGCTTGCTGTGGCCGGGGCAAAGCCTGGCAGCAAATTTAAAGAGAATCAGGAGAGCGCGTCACTCTCAGAGCAGCGCCAACGGGAAACGGGGCCTTATAACTCCGCCGTTTCTTAACCGAATCGCTTCAGTTTTGCTGTACTCAGCGTTACCAGTACTTGGCGTTACCGTTACTAGGCGTTACCGTTACTAGGGAGAGCGCATCACTTTCAGAGCAGCGCCAACAGGAAACGGGGCCTTATAACTCCGCCTTTTCTTAACCGAATCGCTTCAAATTTGCTGTACTCAGTGTTACCAATACTTGGCATTACCGTTACTAGACGTTACCAGGGAGCGTGTCACTCTCAGAGCAGCGCCAACGGGAAACGGGGCCTTATAACTCCGCCGTTTCTTAACCGAATCGCTTCAAATTTGCTGAACTCAGAGTTACCAGCACTTGCCGTTACCGTTACTAGGCGTTACCGGTACTAGGCGTTACCGGTACCCGGCGTTGCGCTAGTAATCATTAATATACTAAAATAATTTTTCATCTAACAGTTTTACTCACCACAAGCAGAGCTAATTTTCTTTCTTTTTTTTAAAAAGGAAAAGAAAGAAACAAAAATAAAAGAAACCAAGTCAGTTTAAAGATCCATAAACGAACTCAGCCTTTTATGTTTTTTTCATCTTCGAAAGAAGGGAGGAGAAGAGTATAATGAAAATTGTTTGAAACAATTCCACCGAGGCAATTGATTGTATTTGGTTCAATAATTCATGAGCATTGAACCCAACTGTGAAGAGAGTGAGTGCTCTTGTCAATGAAATGTCAGTGTATAAAAACCAACATTGCTTTTTTAACCCTTTCACCGCCAATGTCGCATTTAAGCACCACAGTGGTTGAACACCTATGTCACTAAAAGGCTTCAAATCAGGGCCTGTTATCCAAAGACGCCATTTTCTTAATTTTGGGAGGCAAGGATAGGCCAAATGTTATACATGTCACAGACGAATGCACAATATTGCAGTGGTGGTTTTTTTCTCTACCCAGACAAGTTTAATGGTATTTTTTTGGCTGAAAAATGGCTGGTGGTGAAAGGGTTAAAGCTCACATTAATCTGTTAGTGTTTTAAAGATGTAGAATAGGAACTCCTTTTAACGCACACCTGGGGGTCTATAACACTCATTTCAGATTTAATGCACAGACTTTAAAACTGGTGCCATGGGGGTCCAAGCAATGCAAACTTTTTGTTTTAAGGTCTTGTTCAGCACTTGCTTAGTTACTAGTTGTTTCGTTCAGCAAGTCCCTTAATAGTGTAACTGTGGTGTGCAAAGTTTCAAGACATAATTCTTTTGGCAATTCTACCCTCCCGCAGTTTCCAAGCATCAAAGGTCAAGGTCATTAATATTCTTTTTGAATCCCGGCCATATGACCTTGAGCTAATCTGTTAAATTATCAAATTTGGAGGCTGTAATACTAATAGTGCAAATGTAAAAGATATGGCCAAGACAACACTACAAGAAAACGCAAGTTTAAAAATAATGTAAGTCGTTGATCTAGTATAATAACTCCTCATTATCATAGCTCATACATGAAGGATTCTAGGCCAAAGGATAAAAAGCATTGAGGGTTTTAATGCAATGTGATCAATGTATATCTTCTTTCCAGTGTATGTTTTCTTCTTTTCATTTCAGTTGGGATGTGACTCGCCTGGACCTGGAATTGAACCAGTACAACAGACGATTTACCTTCCATCAAACACCAGACTGGGCAGAATTTCCACCTGTTCCAAATAAAACGTAGCCTTACCTGATCACTTATTTAGTAATGTGGGTTCTAGATACATGTCTTTCATACAAACTGACATTATCTATATTATAATACGCGTGCCGATAAGAATTTTTAATCTCTATTTTCTCCTAAGTTGTGGCGATTTTTGCCTTCAACTGTGAAATATAGGGGCACGTGTAGGTGCTTAACAGTTCTTCCAAGTGAAATTCGCCCAAGTCGTCGTTTAAAGCCGGGATTTCACATAAAATTTGCTTAACGGAGGGAGTGATTTTCAAGAAAGACAGTTTCACGGAATAGCCGTGACAGTGGAATAACCGTGACGTCATATCCTTTACGCGAAACTTAGATTTTTTGTGCTTGAGGGAACAGCCGTGATCCCTGTATGACCTTTATGTCGGAGGCCCCCAACAACAATCACCAGGTAAAAACACTCAAACTGCCAAAATGTTTTCAAAAACAATAGTGGATTAATCCTTAATCGGGCCCCTTCGTACATACCGAGGGGGGGGGCAAACACGATGCTGCAATAGCCTGAGTAGCAGAATGTGTCGTCTGCTAAAAACGGTTCATTTTTAGACTGCGTGTGATAACAAAAAGCCGAGGCTAGGCCTAACTCACTGCACCTAGAAACTTCTATGGTTGCTTTGGTTAGAAGAAGGGAGAGGGGGAGGGGTGGCTAGGAAGGAGAAGAGGGAGGCGAGTAGGGCTTTTTTACAAATAGTTCCTCTACGTTCTGGAAGTTTGGTCTAACCATATCTGTTTTGAAAGGTGCATAGCGGAGAACAACGCATCTGCGCTCATGAATTGACAGGAAACCGAGCAAGCAATAATTAAGTGTGTGCTGTCTACTACAGTGTGTGTGTTTGTGTGTTTTCACAACATTTAGGCACCTACTTTTCTCAAAGTAACAAAACCTAAGTCTGTTCTGTGCAAGGCTTGCAATTGCTTTCATGAAGCTGGGTCAGGTGTCTAACTTGACTGCTTTCCCTTCTTCCTCTTATAATAAATTTGTTACATCGACTGTCTAAGAAGCCTTGATAGCTCAATAGGTAAAGCGGCGCGTCCGCAAATCAGTAGGTCACGGCACGCACCTCTACACACGTCCGTGGTCGCGGGTTCGAGTCGGCCCCTCGCCACATTTTTTTTTTTTGGGGGGGGGGGGGGTTGGGGGTCATCTTTTTTAAAGGAGAGGGGAGTGGGCGGAAGGGAGGGGGCACCACCACATATTTTTTGGTCTCTTTTCTTCATTTACATCTAACCAGTTCTTCTTCTTCTTCTTTTTCTTCTTCGATCGCTCAGACAGGTTCCTATCAATTATGAACGCAGATGCTTCATGCTGCCGTGCGTAGCACGGGTTTATTTAGTAAATTGTTTATTCACAAAACAAAAAAAGGATGCTAGAGGGTTACCTGGATATTTTAAGGCGTCTCTCTTTAACTCTTCTAGCACCATGGGCAAATGTATTTGCCCAGTACATTACACTTCACTCCCACGAAATGCAAAGACATTCACTGCCAAGTACCCTGCCATGTGTTTAACTATTCTCAGAACTTGTGTCAGTCAATGTTTTCCATTGAAGCAACACATACGTACTCCATAAAAAAAAAGTTACCCATCTCTTGTCGGTTGAAATGCAACAGACAACCAAGACCGTAAATAAATACATGGCACTAGAAGAGTTAAAATGTTTAAGCTTTTTTTTTTTTTAAATGTGTTAGAATGTTTTCTAATGCATTGGCCTGAAATCCAGTGCATCAGATGGGAGGTTTGATCATCATGGATGCACATCTGTGCATAAGAAGTAACATTACTGCTTGTTTGGCATTTAGCAGTCTAAACGAAGACTTTGGGCAGTGGGGCAGGATAAACATCCCCAGTCACAAGAAGAACCACATGTGATATTTTCATATCTAAAGAGATGATTGAATTGTTAGAATGTGTGCATACTTTGTGTGTGTGCCATGTTTGCATGAGAGTGAGATTGCATAATGATAACAAACGATAATGGTTCGAGATGAAAAATAAAAACCAAAAACTTGTTCAATGCAGACTGATTTATTTGAGTGCTTAGCATATTGTGGTGTTATTATCACACCAACACATTTTGTTATGCAAACTGAAACCCTGAAATATAACAGACTGAATGTATCATTATTGGACATTAATTCAATAATGACAATATGACAGTCATAACAGATGTAAATAATCACAAAATAAGACACCAAAATAGCCTCTAAAGATCATGCATCAAATTTGATTGATGTGTCATAAAATCACAGAGAAACAAAACAAAAATTAAATGACAATATGACAGTCATAACAGATGTAAATAATCACAAAATAAGACACCAAAATAGCCTCTAAAGATCATGCATCAAATTTGATTGATGTGTCATAAAATCACAGAGAAACAAAACAAAAATTAAGATTTTTTTATAATCTTTATATCTCATGCATTAAAAGAGTTGGAAAATAACAACCACCAACAACATAAGTTGTAAGTAACTAGATATGAGATATGTCAGCAATCAATGTGCACTGATACACATACGGCACACAGAAATGGCGCTGCAAAAAGGGTTTTCCATAAGAAAGAGGGCAAATGTTAACATTAGCCAGAAAGAGTATTTTGAACAGAACAATAATGACTTCACATTTACAACCAATATGTTGCATCAAGGTTTGCTATGTGACAAACCTAAAATTGTATGAAATATGTTCAAAATGATAACATTCTGTCTGTAAGAGAAATGACACAGAAAAGAGCCGTATTTCACTAAAACCTGACTGACATAGATGATCCCCGTTTGCTTTTTCCTTATGTGTGTGTGCGCTTGTTTCAACTTGGGCTTATATCTTATTGGCAAATGCATATAAATGCAGAAAAGTGTAGAGAAGTAAGAGAGTGCATGTTTTATGATTTCATATGTATACTTTCAAATGTTTTCCATATATTATTTATATAGTTCAAAACTGCATTCACAACTGCACGCTGTAGTCCAAGCAATCCACTCACACTAAGTCATGAAAAAAACCCAGACATTTCATCACCCTTGTCAAATATTAAATTGATTCTCAAAAGATGTCCAAAATTAGAAATCAGAAAAACTTGCAATATGGAAATAAGTCAACCAATACCTGAATAAAAAATATTTTGAAAAAAAGATTATAAGGTTAATGAAATAGAAGACAGAGTGTGACAATTCTAGAGGATGGCACACTAACAAACTAAACTGCATATTGGACATAGCATGCACACCCTATGTATCGACAATGGAGCAGAGGTATTTGTGATGCAAGTACATTTGTTCAAGAAACCTTATAGAGCACTATTGCTACCAATCATCAGCAGTATAGACCAAGTCAAATCAAACTAATAAATCATGTTGCGCGAAGCCCTGTGGACCACAGAGAGCCATCTCAGGGCTACCATCACTTAGCAAAACAAATTGAACGTCTTGAATTTCAAAAGATCTCTTTTCAAACTGCTCAAGCCAGTCTAGCAGGCAATCTACATGACAAAGAAACAACTCGAGATGGCTGATAAAATAATATTGAAAAGAAATAAATAAACAAAGATACTGTTGGTCCTTGCATGCTATGCTTGCATTTGTTTTAAGTCCAGAAGGCAAGATCTGGTGCATCATGAAGAAGTTAATTGCCACCAGAGAAGAAGAGGGTAAAATACCAGAGGAACGGGTTACTGGGTTGATCAGATTAATTTTTAAGGGGAAAGGAAGTAAGACAGAGTGTGACAATTCAATTGCATATTGAACAATCAATTATTTTATTGTCTATTTTACAGTAAATTATTTTTGCTGCGATGAAATAAATCAACACAACAGACAAAAATATAATGTGCGGAAAAGCCTATGACATGCATACCCTATATACATGCATCAACACTGGAGCATTGTACATTTGTTCAAGAATTCTTACAGAGCACTGTTACCACCAAATCATCAGCAATTTGAATCAAGTCAGATTAAATTACATTGCTTGAAGCCCTGTGGACCATAGTGAGCCACTTCTTCTTCTTCTTCTTCGCATTCACATCCTCCGTCAGGGCTACCATCACTTAACAAATTCAACATCTTAAATACCAAAATATTATTTTTCAAAATGAATTAATCCAGTCTAGAAGCAATGTACATGACCCAGAGAACCCCAAGAATAATATTAAAAAGAAACAAGCAAAAAGACTTGGTCATTTGCATGTGCTTGCGTTTCTTTAATTAAGTCTATATTAGCAGATTTTAATATGCAGCTGTAGACTATATCATAAAACACCAATCAAGAAACATAACTCTTGTTATGTAGGACATCCTCGTCAATTAGCTTTAACTCCCTGGGATCCAGACCTACCGATCAGTTGATCGCTCGTATCCAAGTAAACACGCCACAATGGCGACATTTGGGGGAAAACAAACTTAACAAACAATAAGTTATCACACATGAAACATCAGTATTTAGTATTAGGTACTTTATAGTCACAGAGACGTCTCTGTGAAATTCGGGTTGCTCCCACCTGGAGAGCGCGTCGCAGCCAGAGGCGCGCCACCCAATTTAAAAAACAAAATTTGCATGCGATTTTTGTCACTGATGAGGGGGGGGTGCACATATTTTTACCAAATAACAGCTTTTTCGTTGCCACTGGGTTTAGCGTATGCTAAGTGCATGGGCACACGGGACCTCGGTTTATCGTCTCATCCGAAAGACTCCACGTTCAGACCGTTAAGGCCTAGTGCAGAATGAGAGGAAAAAATCCCCTGTACCCAGGTTCGAACTCGGGTTTACTTGACACGAACCGAACGCGATACCACTGTGCCACTCTACACCACACCACATAGTCAACCACACAACATGACAAGCATCCATGACAAATACTGGTACCTGTCAATGTCATCCTGTGACTGGTCCATGCGGATCAACCTCAGCAACTAGGGTACATACAATAGTAGTAGTAGAATAGGGACTAATCAAGCCGTTAAGCTTTTTAGCAGTCCCATCGATTTCCAATTTGATATTTATTTTTTATTTTTTTCTACAATGTCAAAGAAATTTGATGACTTTATTCACAAGTAGACTAGTTTCCGGGAAAGAATGTCGTCCAAATCTTTCCCCAAGTATTCCTCAACATTGCCAATAAAACAGTATCTAGGTCAGGTCAGGTCAGGTAGTTAGGACATTAGGCCTTGCGGCCTCTTCACTGTCCTGTCATTTTTGTTAGAACTTTTGCACAGCTGAGAGGTTTTTATATTTTGTTTTCGGCAAATCTGCCTTTTAGTCATGCTCATATTGTAGTTTTGATATGTTGGTGTATCCACCAAGGAGGTTTTTGAATTGTGTTAGATTCGGTGCTCGTTTAATATGTGCAGGAAGAGTATTCCAAAACTTTGTTACTCTGTTAGAAAAGAAATTGTTTCTAATATTAGTTCGGCTATACTGGGTTAGTATTTTTAAATCACTGTTACAGGTTCTTGAGTCAGTTGTTAGCTGGAACAAAGATTTATTAGTATTGTTATCAGTGTGAAAAATTTTGTATGTGTTTATCAGATCCCCACGAATTCTTCTATATTTCAGAGATGGTAATTTCAACTTTCTTAGTCTGTGTTCGTAATCAAGGTGACTAACGCCTTTAATCAATTTTGTTGCTCGTCTTTGGACCCTTTCTAATGCTGCCGATTGCCTTTTTAAAAACGGACTCCAGATTTCCATACTCTAGATGAGGTCTGACCAAACTTTTTTTTATATAGTTTTAAAAATACTATATTATCTAACCCAATAAAACTTCTAATCTACCAATTATTGCTTTAATATCTACAATTACAATTTTGCCTCAGGAGGCCATGACAAGGGTGTCATTTTGAAAGTCATGTAAGCCTGGAATATGACAGGGGACTGGCCCTCTGGCTGGCTGCGTTTGATGACAAACTGGATCTTGCCCGGCTGGTTCTCTGGCTCTGGCTGCCACACAAACACCTGTAGGTTGTCTTCCATCTTGCTCTCTCCAAAGTACCTCACCTGTTGCTCCTGAAAAACAACAAACATTTAAATCATGTTTAGTTGGGGGTATTGGGAAGGGTGGAAGGGGTGAGATGGAAAAAGAACACATAACGTGCTCACACATCTTATTTCTCCCATTTACACACATTTTCTATCTCTCTTTCTTTCTCCCACGACTGCATTGTTTAAGCATGAAATGAATAAAAAGTTTGCCCCAAAAAGAAAGGTGAATGAAAAATCATTAGAACTAGTAAATAAATGAATTTGTGGACTCGAATTATCAGCACTCTGACAGGTAGCAGCATTTTAGGCTATACTGGGGGCAGAGCTGATGACTAGTACTTTTTACTGAGTACTTCATCTGGGAATAAGGTTTATCTCTGTATAAAGACACACAGATACAGGCACTAGACTACTCCCCAACCCCTGTGACTTTCAACTGTTCTTACTATCAGAGGGTATCTGGCGATGTCAATGTGAAATCCTTCAAGCGCCTGAGCGCTGACGGCAGACTGTGCAGCATCACAGCAGAAGCGGACATAGCTGGCCTTGTTGGAGTGTTGGTTATCGTCTGTGTCACTGGAAGCCACTTTCACAGAGTAGCAGTAGGCTGTCACAGGCAGCTGTAGACAAATGGTTTAGATTTTCAGTGAATTTTTTACTACATACCCAAAGGCATTAACTTCCTTAATGTTTTGCACCGTAATTTACATTCTATTAGGCGATACTTTTTTTTTCCTTGAACATTCTCTGTTTAATAATACTACTAATATTATAACTAAACACACAAAATCAGATTGTTGTAAAATACAGGGTATGTGCCTTATAATACAATTTACAAAGCACTTTATAGTTGGTATACATAGTTTGCAGATTATGAACAACATTTGTCATTGAGACTTGATTGGCTTGTTTACTAGTGGCATTTTTATGCTTAAGTACTGTGTGTGGATTTGATATGATACAAATGATACATTTAAAATCAGAAGAAAAAAACTATCAAACAGGCAGAGTATCCATGATTGCATTCTAAGTTGACAGAAGTACAAAATTATAAGCATCATACAGGCTACAAATCAGTTGAGCAGAAAACCCAGGTTTCTGCCTATTTGACTTTTTGATTGACTTATGTGACTTGATTCATATGAAGCACTTAGCTTAGAAAGATGAGCCCGCTACATGTCACTTCACTCAACATAGAGTGTACAATTTTTAATCCTCACCTCCAGGACTGCTTTTGAGAATACCAGAGGTCTTTTCTGACGAGCAGCTCCAAACTTCTCCATATACCAGTCAGGAAAGGGTACTGGTCGGCGGGTAGTGGGGTCCACTAGGATAGCCTTAGTGAGACAGGTGCCCATCATTTGGTTGGTCACCTTGTTGACCAGTTCAGAATACATTGTAACTGATGACTGACCGATGTCACCTAACTCCACACTGATCTGGAGGAAAGACCAACAAGGAAAAATTGATTTCATTCTGGGAAGAAGTCTCAAGTCTTCATTTTCTGACATTAGCATTATAATATAAATAAGATATCACAAGTACAGTGTTTATTGCACAACATCACCCTTTTCATGTGTTGTTACTTGTAAAACACACACACACAAGCTGTGTTAAATAGATTTAATTTATAACTCCAGTTCAAGGATTAAAAAAACCCCAATACTTAATGCTTGACTATAACAGTCATAGGCATTATAAAAAAAGAACATTTCCAATATGGCCATCGGAGGCAGAATGACATGAAAGTAAAATGTCAGATTTGGGCTATATTTTCGCATAGTAGTTTAACAACTTAGCAATCTCTTGAACCATTTCAAAAATATCCATGAGCACTATTTTCAATCTTTTTCAAACAGATTTTACCACATTCACTTATATAACATTACTTTTAAAGCATGTGAGTGTACAGTCTTGTAAGCATCATGTGTGTAAGTGCATGTTCTACATTGATATTCTGTTTGCTAACCTTGTACAAACACAGTATAGTGGGACGCAGAAGTCCATAGCTCAGGGTTCATTTCATAAAGAACTCCTAGAATAAAGAACGTCAACTGTTTCTTTGCAACATCTATCAACTTCAAAACCTCCGTTCCCAAAGCAAGGTGGCGTGCAGACTCAAAGATATTGGCAATCTTCCAGTGTAGTAATAAACTCTCTGAAAAAACAACAACTATCAATCAGTTACTTAACGACTTTCTACTGTTTACTTCAATTTAAGTTTTCACTTTCAGCATCATATAAATCAAGGACGCCTCTCAGCATTCAATTCCTAACAGAAAGAAGATACAATCAATACATTAAAACTAAAAGAAAGAAGAACATGATCAACCGGTTCAAAACAAAAACTAAGTAACAGCACCATTGTAATAAACTATGGCAGATAAAGCAAGATGGCTAAGCCATATAAACTGTACCCTCAGTTCAACATGAAAAACAAAACAAAAGCATGAATGAAACAAGGGCATCGCTGAGCGGTAGATATGTCCTTTGCTAATTATGCCCTGTACCTGCCCTGCCCTGTACCTACCCTGGCCCTCACATCTTAGCCCCGCCTGTAACTGCAAAAATCTCCTTGCATCCTTTGGGTGATATACCTAAATACCATTGACTATATAGAGTGCACATCTTTTATTGTGGTGCACACCCTTAATCGCTGGGGTGTACACCCTTAACACTGAGACATGTCTGCCTCTGCGACATTTAAATCCCATGTGGATAGCCCCTGTCCTCCTTGGCTCCTTTGGGTGATACACAGGTCTACACACCCTTTACCAGAGTGCACATCCTTTTACCAGGGTGTACACCTTTAATCAATGGGGTGCACACCCTTAACACAGAGACATGTCTGCCACTCAGCAATATTTAAACCCCCATGTGGCACATTTTGTGCTGCAATGTGTTCTACTCTTAGCATTACATCCCCTCCTTTACCGGGGTGCACACCCTTAATCAGTGGGAGCGCACACCCTTAACATGGAGACATGTCTGCCGATCAGCAAAATTTAAGCACCATGTGCAATGTGTTCTACTCTTAGAATTACACACACACACAAAATTTGGAGTGATTCCATACAGCATTTCACAAGATATAAGAGGGTGAAGAAAAACGGAAACATATCTGCCGCTCAGCGACATTTTATTCCCTTGGCATAATTTATTTACCAATGTATTATGTATTGCAAGTACTGTAACTAGTGTAAGTATTGCACTCATACAAAATTTGAAGGATTCTATCTTCTACTTCTAGATCACGAAATACAGCTCAGACAAGAAATATATAGCACAAAGAAGGAAATTTCGGTTTTCGTAGATCGGCAAAGGACAATAACATGACATAACACTGATGATAACAGACATCGTCATCAGGACATCGACACCATTCTGCCAAGTTCTTCTTCTTTCATTACACAACCGCCACCATGATTTCGACGGTTCTGTCGTTAGTACTGAATTTTAAAAGTTTCATTTTCTTTGGTTTAGCTGCTATTGACATACCACACATTCACACAGTCATATAAACGCACAGGCACTCATTCCTATTCCAATGTACTTCCAATAGTTCCATTCTTATCGGAGTACAAAAAAGTAACAACTTTTTTATAATTAGGGTAATTATTAATTAAATATATAAACTCACTTGCAAGACCAAAATCATCATAGGAAAGGTCAAGGTAATGAATCCAGCATTTCTTCCCATCAGGTTCAATTTCCAACTCCTTTGGTTTTCCATGCGTCATTGTTCCTTTCCCTGCAGTCTGTGGACACAAAAAAAAGAAGAAGAAGGTCATATTAAAATATACAGTCGAACCTCAGTAAATGGGTCACCCAACAGACTGGTCAAAACTGTCCGTAATTGCAAAGAAAATTTAAAATGTGGAGACTGTCCATTTTACTGTCTTCGTTAACGGTTATGGTGTAGGTTTTGTCTCAATCAAACAAAAATCCAAGTTTCCCGAGCTCTACCAGACCTTCCCCTCCACCAGCTATCCTCAACTCCTCAAGTCCTGAGAGAGTAGGGATATCATATGTCTCTGAGCAAGGCTATTCCACTATCATAACTCGGCCAGATAAAAGCTCTATGAACTCCCCTTCTTCTTCTTCTTCTTTCAGTAAGTATCCTCCTTCAAGATTATGATACTATAACAAGGGGCTTCCGCGTAAATATACAATCCAAATGAATGGCTGCCCATATGGTCAGCTACAAGGGAACAAGGAGGGGGGGGGGGGTGAATGGGGAGGGGGAAAGGATGGGTTGAACTGATAGCTTGCTCAACTCTACTCTGCAATAGTCTACCCATACCCTGGTGAGATTTTACCATTTATTCTCCCTATTACTCTATCAACAAAATCCAGTCCTGTCCAGCTCACCAATGCTACAGGTTTGGAAGTCATCATAGTCGGATATGACTTATCTGTTTATGCTAAAAGGTCTTTTTAACTCAAAATATTGGCTATTCAATTTTGACATTAGCGATTTTCACTGCATGTCCACCTTCCTCTTTTGTTTTAGTTTTTGTAACTTTTGTTTTGCTAGATGTATGTGTTTTTGTTTGTTTTGTTTTTGTGACTGAACTCCTTCAAACTTCAACTGTAAGTATAAGTGCTATCAAATCAACCTATTTATTGTGAGCACTCTGTCAGTCTATTGGAATTGGAAGAAGAAGAAGGGCACAGGAGCCTAAGGAGGAGCAGGTAGGCTTCCCTTTCCCCCACTCCCTCAAGTCTTCTCCCCCAAACCATACTGTGAATTCAACTGCTAGACTGATGTCCCTCAGTTTCTACAATAGAACCATCAACAAGATGATGGCACTAGCCACCAGGGCGCAGTGGTAACGTCGCGGGCTAGTGGCTGGGAGGTTTTGGGTTCGAAATCCATTAGAGGCTTTCGGTCCTGGACCGACTCCTACCCAGAGTAAGTGTGCTATGGGCTCAATGGGAAGACGGAAACCACACAGTCGAGCTTCTTCCGCTTAATGCATGTGATTTTGAGATTGTTGCTCTAATTTTATTACCAACAATGCAGGTATAGATCTGTAGTTCTTGGGCCTGGAGGACCTAACTCAAGCTGGCTCCACAACTAATAAGACATTGTCGTTGTCAGTAGGGGACTTAGTAGGTGGTGTCTTGTGTATGTTAACCCAGAACAGGCTCAAGAAGCAGAAAGCCCTGACAGCATCATTACCAGCTGCATGGCCACAACTTACAAGCAGTCGACTCCATCAAATACCTTGGAATGACTCTGACAAAGGAGCTGAACTGAAAGAAACATGTCGAGAACATCTGCGTGCAAGCCATCAAGACTCTATAGGCTTCCTGAGAAGAAATTTGAAAGCTCCCAGACAATCAGGGAGTTGGCCTACAAATCATCCGTCCGTCCGGTCCTAGAGTATGCATTATCTTAAGTTCTTAAGAATTCTGATTTTAGTGAAAGGCTACACAAACTTGATCTACCATCCTTG
>CM065680.1:79408792-79411292 GCA_017654935.2 Phymorhynchus buccinoides | reverse complement strand
TCAACAACATGAACTACTACTACGACAACATCAACTACTACTACTAGTGTGCTGCTGCTGCTGCTGCTCCTCCTCCTCCTCCTCCTCCTCCTACTACTACTACTACAACTACAACTACTACTACTACTACTACTACTACTACTACTACTACTACTACTACTGCTACTGCTACTACTACTACTACTACTACTATCTAGAGGGCTTATGTTTGCCCTTGGAGCAAACATGAGAGGGTTTCCCTATCCTACGTACCCTCCAAACACACCACTCCATGCAGAGAATGACTCTTTGACCAATATATTGTTGTGCTCCACGGTCACCCACATCCTGTTGGAAATGATTTCATTTACTTTTTTATGCCATATGTTTTGGATATGCATCACTAGGCAAATGTTTAAAGTATAAACACAGTCTGTGAAACACTTTTTTAGTGAAAACAGACAAGGGCACGCAACTCTCCACCAAAGGGATACAGCTCCCCCATCAAAGTTGCCCATGACAACTCCGCCCAGCCCTGCTTGAATTAAAAGTACAGAGGAACAAATCCATACACTTACTTCACTAAAATGGGTAGCAGCAGACCCGCCCATGTACCCCTCATTCACACAGAACACGGCAAACTATGGTAGAGAGAATTGTGTACAAACAAATCAACATTTATTCAAGAATGGCATAGCCTTCTAATCCTTACATATGTTACAATAAACAATGCATAACTTAGAACAAACGGGTATGCCTCGAAAGAAGTTTGGTAGATCAAAGATCTGTAGTACTTTTAATCTTAAATATGTTACACATAAACAATGCACAGCATAGAACAAACTGGTATGCCTCGAAATAAGTTTGCTTGATCAAAGATCTGTACTTTTAATTCAGGCAGGGCTGGGCAGAGTTGCCACAAACAACGTTGGTGAGGGAGTTCTATCCCTTTAGTGGAGAGTTGCCTATCCTTGTCTGCTTTTGCTATTTTAATCGTTGACTTTTTGTTTCGTAGTTTAAAGGTCTT
Source organism: Phymorhynchus buccinoides (assembly GCA_017654935.2). NCBI lineage: Eukaryota > Metazoa > Mollusca > Gastropoda > Neogastropoda > Raphitomidae > Phymorhynchus > Phymorhynchus buccinoides. Next base: position 79,410,286 of record CM065680.1, on the reverse strand, counting down.
TTTTTAAAAGTGTTTTGGCCTGGTTTGGGTTGCATTTGAGTCAAACAATAGGCCAATCCCATCAATAGTGCACATGGTTGTTATAAATAATGCCCTGCAAGTTCCCTCCACATTTCAGCAGTCAGATGATACACTGTATGTAAAATGTGCCTGGCAGGGGAAGTCCAGACTCTCTACAGTCTGGAATCTTCTCGCCAAGATTCTTTACATTATGCTTGTTTGTTGAAAATGTCTTTTTAAAAATTGAAAGGACATTTTTAATTATGAAAAGAATATTGCAGAGGGATGGTGAATTTACATTTAGTTTAGTTAATACCGTAAAAGAAATCATCCATTTTGGCCCATGCGGCTTATAGACTAGTGCGGCTTATATGTGGATGTTTTTCAATACCATTCCACTGGGAAAGTTCCGCTTTCAAATAATTTGTTTAAAAGACTAACAAAAATGTCTATAATCTTTGCATTAGCATGTTTTAGCATTTCGTTGATAATCCTATCAGGGCATACACTTTTGCCAAATTTTAAGTGTTTTATACATTTAACAACCTCCTCTTTAGTCATTGGCCCACGGCCTGCCGCACATAAAACATTAACATACAATAGCTGTATGCTGGGCGCACACACATTGGCCCACACTGGCCACAGCCTGCTCTACGTAAAATATTAACGTACAAGAGCTGTATACTGGGTACACATTGGCCCATGGCATGCCGTTGTAATGAGAAATAAGTAGCTCCCATGAAATATCTACCTTTCGCATGCGAACTATAACCATCCTAACCCTAACCCTTTCCCTAACCCTATCCCTAACCACGGAAAGAACCAAGAAATAGAGCAGGAGGGTGTAAATCTACATATTTGCCGATGTCACGTGGCAGACGCTATAGCGAGCAAAGCTAAAGCTCTGCAACGTTATGGCTTCAGAAACCAACCCTCCTCCTGTTGTCACTTTCTCTTCTGCACGAAATGCGTGATCTATGCGTGTCAGTTTCCTGCTTTGGATTGATAGTGTGCGACAGAATATTCTCGTGTGCATGCGTGTGCTCTGTACGTGTGTCAAGCTACTATCTGATGAAAACCTTACTAATACTACTAACCCATGAAAAGACTACTATTATTTTCATCAGTTAGTAGTAATACTACTAACTGATGAAAATAATAGTAATCTTTTCATGGGTTAGTAGTAATACTAAGGTTTTCATCATATAGTAGCTTGGCTTTACGACTATCTAGTGAAATGATTCCTGTGGGAAATTATGTCTCTCTCTCTCTCTCTCTCTCTCTCTCTCTCTCTCTCTCTCTCTCTCTCTCTCTCTCTCTCTCTCTCTCTCTCTCTCCCTCCCTCCCTCCCTCTCTCTCTCTCTCTCTCTCTCTCTCTCTCTCTCTCCCCCTCTCTCTCTCTCTCTCTCTCTCTCTCTCTGTCTAACCTCTGACACTGGTCACTTTGGCCTAATTTTACCGTTTGAATGCTAATTAGTGTATTAGGAGCTCATT
>CM065680.1:79388792-79401292 GCA_017654935.2 Phymorhynchus buccinoides | reverse complement strand
GAATCGCTTCAAATGTGCTGTACTCAGCATTACTAGTACTTGGCGTTACCGTTACTAGGCGTTACCGTTACTAGGGAGAGCGCGTCACTCTCAGAGCAGCGCCAACGGGAAACGGGGCCTTATAACTCCGCCGTTTCTTAACCGAATCGCTTCAAATTTGCTGTACTCAGCGTTACCAGTACTTGGCGTTACCGTTACTAGGCGTTACCGTTACTGGGCGTTACCGTTACTAGGCGTTACCGTTACTGGGCGTTACCGGTACTCGGTGTTGCGCTAGTACTAATAATAACTAGAGGGCTTATGTTTGCTTTTGAGAGCAAACATGACAGGATTCTCCCCTAAACAGCCATTTGCAAGTTATTCAATATTACAATTTTGCCATATTTGGCCGTTTTCGTCACCACTTCCTCTTGGCACTTCCGGTTCGAGTTTATAGCGAAAGTATTGCAATGTTACTCTTTAGTAAACACTGGAAAAATGAAAGTATTCCGTGCAGCCGTTTCCAAATTATTGAAGATTAAAGTTTTGCTAAAATTTGCCATTTTGGGCCATATTTCGGCCGAATTTTGACCAATATGTCTAATGTTGGAAATTTGAATAACTTCCAAACTATCTAACATATGGTCAACAAACACCTATCCGACCTGGGCCATTGTAAGGGCTAGAAAATCCAATAGTTTTGTAACGTCATTTCTGGTTTTGGCTATTCCGTGAACCAAATAAAAGCTGCCTGACCATAGCTGGGGCACTTCCAGTTCGTTCTTCCGGTTCAGTTATATACCAGAAGTGTTGCAAATCTACTTTTTAGCAAATTCTGAAAATATGAACGAAATCCGTTCAACCGTTTTTGATGTATTCAAGATTGAAGTTTCGCCAATTTAATTCGGCAAAATCATTTAATATTTCAAATTTTACATACCCATAAGGTCCTGCAACTTTTCTGAAAATCTCAGCCACATCGGACAAAAAAAGGGGAAGAATTGTTTTTATAAAAATAGAAGTGCAGTAGTATTTTCCCTAATTAGAACTTGAAAGGAACTGGTTACGTTGGAAACTGGCCACGAGTTTGTGTTTACTCATCCATCATAACGCACCTGCTGTCAGTCTACAACGTGATTTTTCGTAAATAGTGCAGGTTGTTATGTAGTGAAAATAGGGGTTCGCTCAATATGTTTGCTAAAATTGATTTGTTGTTGTTGTTGTATTGGTTATGCCAAGCCCCCTGCCCTCTTTGGGGGGAGGGGGGGTTCCAGCCTATAAAAACCTTATACCAGACGCAATCAATTATAATTTTTCCATAATGTTGTCTATTTTTTGGCAATAGATTAGTCAATTTTTATATTTTTAATGGTTTTGAGTAGAGTATATCTACTAATATTGTTCAAAACCTTAGTTTTGACGATTTATACTATGTAAGGACCTATTCAATGGGTTTGTAAACAACTTTAACCTGGTAAATGTGCCAAGAAAAAAGCGCTCTGATACGATACCATTACTAAATGAATATTTCATTGCTTTTGTTTTATTTCAATAGAATTATATGGCCCAATACTATGGTATGAATCTAACTATTCTAGTTCTGTAGTGAATCGGGGGGTAGGGTGTCCTTGTGATGCGGTCCCTGCAGAATCAATACTATTAACAGTCCTGTAAATTGTGCTTTCTCAATGGCATCAACCTTTTAATAGACATTTTTCCATGGGGTAAATTATATTGTAAATATTTCCAAATGACGTAAAGGGCCAGTCTGTGAAACAAATGTCACTTATTTTACATTAACACACAACTTTTAACTGTACAAAAGGTCAGCCCAAAGGGTTCTCAAGGAACAGGCACTGATCAATTTGTGATGCTTAACATATCTACTGCATCAACTTTACACTCGTTTTCATTCATCAAACAGGTGAATTCAAATATTAAACCCAAAAAGCACTAAGCTAGTATTAATTTCCCACACATTTCAGTTGTATTTTTTATGTTTAGCCACACGTGTGGATGTTTCACTGTTCATATTTCCAGCCAGAACATTCTTCATGTTCATGATGATGGTCTTTCGTAATAAAAGGACAAAAGGGAACTTCGACTACCATTTACAAGAGACCGTAAAATTATCATACAAATTGTTAAAAGTTGCTTAGCTTACTTTAATTAGTATTTTAAAAAACGCATGAATGACCCGTTCACATAACATTAGGTCTCATACCATGACCGCACATTTTGCATAGTCTCTAATTGTTGATGACATGGCTTGAGAGCACGAGGTAAAAACAGTCAATGGGGACAATCTCATATCTGCAGCAGACGTATCATCAAAATAAGTAGACTATGTGATTCTGGGTTACGATGAAGGTCAAGTTATCCTATCTCTGGACGCATTGGTTAAGAATAAAACTCCAGAGAAGACAGTTACCACACCAACAGCTACACAATCATCCACAGAGGGAGCTTGTTGTGTCCCTCACGAGCATTTAATGTAATTTAATGCAACATTTATGACAGCTCTTTTGTTTGAAGATTCTCCTTCGTCATTTTTGATGAATGAACATAATGAATATGAGGAAAGTTCTTGCAGGAATCATGACTCACGAAATATCCACACGTGCAATTAACCATAAACATGTGAGGTATGTAACATTAACAAAGGATTAGTATCTTTGTTTTTGGATTTTTCTTTTGGTTTTACCAATTTAATGGCTAGTTATGAGAGTAAGTTGGTGCATGAGCCGTAATAAACATCGCAACATAATTAATGTCTGTTTCTTATGAATCCTTCGAATTCACAATTTGTATTGTTCAATGTATTTCCTTTTTTTGTGTAAAATGAAATAAATGTTAACGTTTCCTGCTGAATGGTGCTTTAATTTCACATGTAAACGTTTAAAAGCAATGATATGCTTCGAAAGAATCTCTTCAAAAGGGCTGGAATTATTCAAAAAACACAATCTGGATATATTCATTGAGCAGGGCGTCACAAGGACCGTCGTCCCCCTCTCCTCTCCCCTCCCCTTCCTTCAACTCACCTGAGTTAATCTTATATCATAGGCTTACACGTCTGTTGAAACAAACAAACAAAAACTAACAATGATAACATTGTACCAATTACCATTTTCACAGATAGCACGTTAGACTCCGATATAAACCCATTTTATAGGTCTTTGAAATAGAAAATGGTCGCCCAAATTATATTATATCAAATACTGAACAGTAAGAAGAGTCATGATCTGAGCATGGGCAGGCCCTTACAGAGTGTAAGGAGTTCAGGGGGAAAACTGGCTTGAGGGGGCTTTTTCTCTGAAGATCCTCTTTTGTCCAGCTCCCCATAGAGTTTTCTTGCATTACTAACGACTGAACAACAAGAAGGCATGAAAAGAAAACACCCAGAATCATTCAAAACCTAAATTTGGTCATGTGAAATTACAGAAGGGATAGAACTGGACTCTGCCCAATACATGGGTTTTATAGGCCAGATTCACCCCCTCCCCCAAAGAGGGTAGAGGGCTGTGAAAATTTGAATCGTATGGGGTTTTTTTATGTTTTGGGTACCCTAACCAATACATCAAAACCAAAAAATCAATTTTAGCAAACATTGAGCGAAATGACATAACATCCCAGACTACAACATCAGTTACACGTGTGTACGCAGGACCAAACAGATAGACCTAACTGATGCATACAGTGCTGCCCTGACACACACACACACACACACACACACACACACACACACACCGCACACGCACGCGCACGCGCACGTACAGAGAGAGAGAGAGAGAGAGAGAGAGAGAGAGAGAGAGAGAGAGAGAGAGAGAGAGAGAGAGAGAGAGAGAGAGAGAGAGAGAGAGAAGGAGGGAGATGTAGGGAAGAAGAGACAGATGGTAGGGAAAGAAGAGACAGATAGCTATATGACACACACGTCACGGAGAGAGAGAGAGAGAGAGAGAGAGAGGAGAGAGAGAGAGAGAGAGAGAGAGAGAGAGAGAGAGAGAGAGAGAGAGAGAGAGAGAGAGAGAGAGAGAGAGAGAGAGAGTGAGATTAACAGTTTTATTAGGGCCTTTTATATTTCGTTCATTGACATCAGAGGTTTACAGTTTAATTATTATATTTTGTTCATTGACATCATGTTATACTTCATGCTATTTGTGATTTATGAGAAACAACACCTTGCATGGCCCGATCGAAAGCCTTGTATGGTAGCTCAGTCCTAACCCGAATAGAATTGCCTCCCTGGATGAAGTTTGTACTGTCAGTGTTTTTCTAGTTTTCAGTTCGAGGCACTAAAAGAAGAAGTATTGGTGGTAGATTGGTGGTTGGGTGGCAGACTATAAAAAAAATAAGTCCTTTTGCTTTGTTCTTAAGGGCTCTGCCGATAGGACGTTAAAATCACTACCTGGAGGTCCTTTTGTCCAGTGGTCCTTCTTACCGCGCGCCCAAATTAACCCTCCTCCATTAATTCTTCTCTTGAGGGCCCACAGTCAATGAGCTGACCATTCTGACTACCATTAAGCCTCCCCGTTTCATGGCAATCTAATATCGTAATATCAGCGCTCGAAATCCCCCCATATCCACCATACAGACGGGCAGTATTTTGTCGTTTATTCGTTTCACCAGCGGCGAAGCAAAAGCTGGCTAATGCTTTCATGGCTGTCTGTTCATATCTATCTATGTTACTACGATAACGTTTGAACAGGAGAGACCTAGGACCCTCAAATTGTGCATGGCGATAGATAATATCTTGGCAAAGTTCGAAGATGAAAGTCATTGGTCAAAGGTCAAGGTCAATGGATCCGAAAATGCTCCCGCGCGCCGCTGGTTGATTTAGCGATTTCTCGCCCTAGTTTAACAATGGTGTCAGACAGACCGGTGCGGGGGAAATGAAAGCCCCGCTGCTGGTTATCTGCTGAATGGCACGAAACAAAGAAGTGCACGAGCTCTACGCAATGCCAGCACAAACATCGATTTAAGCCTCAATGCATTATATCCGGCTGCCGCTCAGGAAAATGTTCCTAGAACTAGCCGGTCGCCATGGGACTACAGCATTGATCGCGGAGATCTAGGTATGCCGCAGTGTATAGGCATAGCTTCTGTGTGACGTGTTATCCTCGTAGTGCGGATACTGCCGAACAACCGGCGAGGCGTTAAAATACGAAGTGGGTTTAAATAAAACCAAGAATATTATATCACTTCTATATTAGAAGAGAAAAAAACAACAAAACTTCTGTCAGCGTTTCAAATTTGCGGGGAGAGAACTACCAGGTATTTGACAAGTTTTGGCATATAAAGTGCATGCAAGGTAAGTGTAGTGTACAGGGTTGAAAATCCATTCGTCAATGGTCAACTTAGCTCGCCGATTTCACCGCCAGGTGGCAACCAACTCAATAGGGTCTAATCCTGGTAATATCCTTAGTTGGGGATAAAGAGAGAGAGAGGAGGGGACACTGGTGGTGAAATCGGCGAGCTAAGCTGCTCATTAGTTGATTTTAAATACTTTTTTTAAAAGTGTGTTCAGAGGGGGAAAACATATTAATGGTGGTGTTGATACAGAGAAGACGAGAAGACAGTTGGTACGTTTGAGACCCACCAACCTAATAAACTGTTCTTTAGGTGATGTCCTAATCCGGCGGCGGCGGGGCGCGTGTGTGTGCGTGCGTGCGTGCGTGTGTGTGTGTGTGTGTGTGTGTGTGTGTGTGGTGTGTGTGTGTGTGTGTGTGTGTGTGTGTGTGTGTGTGTGTGTTATCTGTCTCTCTCACTGTCTGTCTGTATATCTGTCCGTCTCTCAATCTATATCCCTCTCTGACTGTCTCCATCTGTGTCTGTGTGTGTGTGTGTGTGTGTGTGTGTGTGTGTGTGTGTGTGTGTGTGTGTGTGTGTGTGTGTGTGTTATCTGTCTCTCTCACTGTCTGTCTGTATATCTGTCCGTCTCTCAATCTATATCCCTCTCTGACTGTCTCCATCTGTGTGTGTGTGTGTGTGTGTGCGTGTTGCGTGTGTGTGTGCGTGTGCGTGCGTGCGCGTGCGTGCGTGCGTGCGTGCGTGCGTGCATGAGTGCATCCCGTGTGTAGTTATTCACGCACGTACGCATGCGTTCTGTGTACTACAGTAACAGTTGTTGATGTATGCTAACACAGTTGCTTATCAGAATAACCAAGAACACCCCCCCACACCCCCACACCCCCCACACACACACACACATTTTCCCAACACCATCCGTTCTTCCCTTCCTAACCAGGGGGAAGGCCAGGAAGATGTGTGTGTGTTTTTGTGCCGGACTCACGTCAGAGCAGGGTTCGATCTAGGGCCTGCGGGTAAACCAATCCATCAATAATAGTAGTAATTTGGAATTTTACGTCCTCTCGACCTGGGAAGGCACAATCCATCAATAATCCGAGGCTCTTGAGACATTGTAAGAAACCTCCAGACCGCACTGCGAACACACACAAACAGTGGCTCACGGTGCTGTTCTGATAACTAACGAGAGATAAGGACCCTGGAACCTACCATAAGGACAACAGGTAATAATTGATTGACTAACTACCTGCGTAGGTGATTACTTATAAGGATTTAGGCCTTGATCACCTGTGACTGTTTGGTGTTGGTGTTGGTAGTGGTTGTTGCTTCAAAGAAAGAGGAGACGTTTATAAAGGCGAATAACTTATAATTTTGACGGTTTACACATCTGTTATTGTTAACAAATTCGGGACTTTCCTGGTGTTGCCCTGCCTCCGGGCATTGCCTCCAGGATCGTTTCCACCATCTTTATTATCTACTAGTGTCCCATATGTGTCTGTTCCAGACCGGAGGACGTTAAACAGATTTTCATTCATAATTTTGATAAAGAAAGGTTATTTGATATTATCGTCTTTAGGGCAATTCTTGATCAAAATTAAAAGGCACAGCTTTTTATATTTGATCACAGCTGATAGATAGGCCTAATAATTGAATGTAACAATTACATGTGACAATTACGTCACAACTTGGCATAACAGGACATGGGCTAGACCTACACAGTATTAAGATAATACAAATAGATACTGACAATATTGGATATTGATTGCTCTCTCTCTCTCTCTCTCTCTCTGTCTCTCTCTCTCTCTCTCTCTCTCTCTCTCTCTCTCTCTCCTCTCTCTCTCTCTCTCTCTCTCTCTCTCTCCTCTCTCTCTCTCTCTCTCTCTCTTTCTGATGTGTGAATTTGTGTATTGAATTGTTTATTTTAAATGTATATGACTACTTCATATAGTTATAGTCAATATAGCCAATATGAATCTATTATCTACTCAAGTGCTTCTCTCTCTCTCTCTCTCTCTCTCTCCTCTCTCTCTCTCTCTCTCTCTCTCTCTCTCTCTCTCCTCTCTCTCTCTTCTGTCTATCTGTCTCTCTGTCTGTTCTCTCTCTCTCGTCTCTCTCTCTCTCTCTCTCTCTGTCTCTTCTCTCTCTCTCTCTCTCTCCTCTCTCTCTCTCCATCTCTCTCTCTCTCTCTCTCTCTCTTTCTCTCTCTCTATCTCCCTCTATGTTTGCATTGCAATGCCCTTGAAATTTTTGTTTTTCCTGCTTTTGTAACTGCCCACCATGACATGGGCCTAAGGCCTATCATTAAACCATTCACGTGTTCAGTGTTATCTCCCCTCTATCTCTCTCTCCCTCTCTTATACCGTACTCATTTTGCTTTGTCATAATTGTTGCTCAATTATTCCGATTACACCCCCCCACCCCCCCCCGTCCCCCCCCGCCATCCTTTCTTATGATCTTTGAAATGTTTAATGTTAAATGTGACATTTTGCATTTGGTGTTTTTTTTTTTTTTACTGTTCTGATTATTTGATAAGTAACATCGATTTTGTTGTTATTAGGGGAGTGACAATGATGAAACAAAAAGCCCCTACCTATTATATATTCTTATATTCTCGATAACATATCTATCTCTATATACTAGTTGTGTGCATGATTATCTAGTATGTGTGTGTGGGTTGTTTTTTGTTTATTTAAAAATTAAATATTGCACATGTTGAAATATTAATGCTGTTTAATTCATGTTGCTTTTTACTATTTTCAGCTTGAATTTCTGTTTATTGACTTATCTACTTGTGTGTATGACTATCCAGTTATGTGTATTATTTTCTAAATTAACATGTTGGAACACTAATGCTGTTTATGAATTCATGTAGCTTTTCTTCCCTTTTCAACTTGAATTTGTTTGTTGACATATCCTAGTTGTTAGCTGTTTGGTTGTTTCGTTCTGTTCCAACTTTGTGTATTGATGCCTTGAATCGTTATGTATGCCCATATCTGATGCCTGATTGTTTTGTCTTAGTCTTGTTTACGTCCCAATGACAGATTGTAAGAATAGGCTTGGCCTAAAAGTTCAATCGTTGCATAATCAAGCCCAGTTCTCTTTTTCTGTCTCTATCTCTGTCTGTCTGTCTGTCTGCCTGTTTGTCTGTCTGTCTGTCTGTCTCTCTCTCTCTCTCTCTCTCTCTCTCTCTCTCTCTCTCTCTCTCTCTCTCTCTCTCTCTCTCTGCGCACAGATAGGCCTACACTAATATGCAAGCCCATTACAGTCCAAAACAAAGTAATTGCATCATCTACACGCAGGAGTCAAAGAGCAAGCTAAGGACCCACATAAACAACAACAGCCTATCAAAAGCTAAAAGGAGAACATTTTCTTTGGTAAAAGTCTATACTTTCTCGTTAGGAAACCAATATTGACTCTCATTGTTAGTCGCCTGCACGATCTAGTTCATTGAGCATGACAAGTACATCCGTTATTCCATTAATAGGAAATACCACCAAAGAGCTGTTGCTGTAGTGTAAGACTTTGATCCTCACTCTTTCCATTGGCACATCTTAAAACCCACCCATTCAAAGACATTTTCTTCTAGGGGAAGACGGGGTAAAAAGCGCATGGGCGGGGTAAGAAGCCCACCCCAATTATCTAATTAAATGAAGCAAATTTCAGTCTCATTTGGCCCATGAGACGAGCGTTAATGTCTTAGCTTTCGTCTCATGGGCAAATTTGACTGAAAATTTTCTTTATTTCATGAGATAATTGGGGTGGGCTTCTTACCCGCCCATGCGCCTTTTACCCCGTCTTCCCCTACCCTCACTGTTATTTGTGGAAATGCATGGTTTTAGCCGTAGGTCCTATTGATTTTAGGAGCATGGTGATAGACAGGCCTGCTCCGTACGCGCCTAAATTGATCTGTTTAAAAACGTATAATTAGACATGGGTTGAGTTTCTTTAGATAACGGTCGCCGCGCGACTAACGCTTACGCCAAAAGGGGCCTAAGAAACACCCTAAACGTTTGCTAAGTCAGATAACTCTTTAAGCTTACTCTTCATTTTTGGGAGAGAGAGAGAAAAGGGTTGCTATCATAAGGGAGATAAATCATACCTCTGTCAGTTTGTACAAAGTTTTCGATTTCACCCACGTCTATTTGTGTGCAGAAAATTAAATTTGCAGCCTATATTATGCCATCTAACATGATGACAAATTAAGAAAGAGCACTCAAAAACATTTGCGTTTGTTTAATTTGCTAAAATCATCCCGTACTTTTTACACGACAGACTAAAGAATATTTGCTGTGGCAAGCTTGTTGTTTTGGTCTTCCATTTTTAAAGTTCAATTCACGTTACGCGAGATATTATTTAAAAAAAGCCGGAAGTATTGATATTTCCCATGATCCTTCAAATAGTTTGTCGCTTGTTACTTCGATAGACAGCCACAAAACGTTTTCGCACAAACGTCGGCAAAAGAGGTGTTTCTTAGTACCGTTTTTGCCGATTTGCGCTCACGCTACGTAACGTTAGCCCTTGTGAAACGGTCCCCTGGTATACACGTAGGCCTATTCAATAGATACTCAATTTGTTGTCAGTCCTATCCGGTCAGATATGGAAGGGCTTTATGTCTGCGGTTTGTATGTCTACCTGTCTCTTCGTCTGTCAACGTCATTACATCATCATATAGTAAAAGGCAAGGTGTGTGTGTTCTGTGTGTTTGTGTGTGTGAAACACAAAACGGGCCTTATAACTCCGCCGTTTTTCGACCGAATCGCTTCAAATTTGCTGTGAGCCCTAAACGGGGCGATGGCAACGGCAACCGAGGCGGCCGTGTCATTTGCGCGGTTTGGCAAATGCGCGAAACGCGTATCCGCCGGCCTCTCGGCGCCCGTATCTCCAGTATTGCTGGACCGATTGCGTCCCAATTTGGCAGGTAGATGACCGGGGACGGTGACTATCTGTGTACCAAATTGGAAGCGAATCGATTCATAAACGCCCGCGATAAGTGCCGCTTCACCTTTTCACAAACCGCGGCGTAACCAGACCAGACATTGACTCAAAATTTGGAACGTGCATGACCAGGGATAGTGACTATCTTGGTGGAAAATGTTTACACCATCCATTCATAAACGCGCGCGATATGAGCCAATTTCCATTTGCGCAGAGATAAAGGGGGTCCAGAAACCAGGAAACCCCCTCCCTAGATCCGCCCTGATATTCAAAGAGAATTGCCGATTTTGGAACGGACTGCCCGTTCCGCTGGTTTGACCATTGCCGGCTTCTTTCATGTCTGGGCCGGGTTGGGGATGGGTGGGGTGAGGGGTTGGGGGTGGGTGCGGTGGGGAGTACAGCGCTATGAGAGAAGAAGATCAAGGAAGGAGAGACACAAAAGTAATAGGGATGTGGTGGGGGTGGGGCATAGGTGGTGGGGTGGGTGGGGTGGGGGGTTGGGAGGGTCAAGGGGGGAGTGGGGGGTTAGGAGGGTGGGGGATTGTGGGGGAGGGGGGTAGATCAGGATGAGAGAAGAAGATGGAAAGAAGGAGAGACACAAAAGTAATAATATAATATTTTGTGGACACAAACAAAAAATGCTGCTGCATGTCAGCATTACCGGTACTAGGCTTTTTCCTGTGCTCGGTCTTTCCGGTACTAGGTTGCGCTAGTCGTAGAGTTTATGAACGGTTGTCGCCATACTTTACCACACTAATTAAACATCGGGCCGGTAGTGAACTGGGTATTATGAGTCATATAATAAAATTGAAACTAAATAAGGTGATCGTGTCATTCTCCGTGTTTTTGTGTGTGTGGGAGAGAGAGAGAGAGAGAGAGAGAGAGAGAGAGAGAGAGAGAGAGAGGGGGAGAAGAGAGAGAGAGAGAACATGGCAAGAACAAACAGGGAGATCAGAAAAATGCAACATTGTAAGTCCAAATAGTGGTGTGTGTGTATGTGTGTGTGTGGTGTGGTGTGTGTGTGTGTGATGTGTGTTTTTGTGTGTGCGCGCGCGCGCGTGTGTGTGTTTGTGTGTGTTTTGTGTTGTGTGTGTGAGTGTGTGTGTGCGTGGTGTGGTGTGTGTGCGTGCGCGCGAGCATACGCGTACATGCGTGCGTGCGTTTGTGGTTCTTGCGTATTCGTATGCACAGGCGGGTGCATGTTCACGTGTAGGCCTACTGATGTCTATCTGGCCGTATCTCTGTCGTGTCTGTCTGTCTGTCTGTATGTCGACTGTTTGTCGGCCTGTGTGTAATGTTAAACTGGAAACAGATACGGTTTTTGTATGTGTATGCTTAAAAGCAAAAGGACTGCCAACAACTGCATGCAAGTCATTCAGTAGGCTTATAAGCGTGGGCTATTTAGGCCTATTATTGCTAGGGGAAGACGGGGTAAAAAGCGCATGGGCGGGTAAGAAGCCCATCCCATTATCTCATGAAATGAAGCAAATTTCAGTCTCATTTTGCTCATGAGACGAGCGTTAATATCTAGCATTCGTCTCATGGGCAAATTTTGACTGTAATTTTCTTTATTTCATGAGATAATTGGGGTGGGCTTCTTACCCGCCCATGCGCTTTTTACCCCGTCTTCCCCTATTAACACGCACACGTGTACATTAAAGCCCATGCAGTCATTTCATATTATTTCTACTCCCTCTCCCTACAATTCTCATCAGCAAAACGACAAGAAAGAAAGGTTAAAACAAAACTAATGCAAGATCACCGTTGGCTTGCAATCACAAGTAAAAGGGTAGGCCTATATGTCACTGGGACTCTTTCTTTCAGATCTCAATATTGACTCTGCCCATTGACGCGATCTGCTTCAGTGAGCGTAACGCCTTAACCACCCGTCTACACCCTACGACGAAAATGGTGTTTTACGTCCTCTCAGTCATAGACAGTTAGACACATATGCGACATTTGTAAATACAAATATGGTTGGAAACAATACTGGAGGCAATGCCTGGAGGCAGTGCTAAACCAGTAAATTCCCGATTTTTTTAATATTAATACAGATAGGTGTAGCGTAAAACCACGCCTCGGTTTAACCTCATCGGCTGAGTGGCACCGCTACTTATAATTCTACGTTGTACACGGAGAGATAGGTACCGTCCGTACGGGTGGGGACGGGAGGAGTGGGAAGGAATGGGAGGAGCGGAATGCATCATCTATTTCTTGCCAGAAAAGGTTGTCAAAACTAAGAGGACTAAACTTGAGCGGGAGAAAAAATGCCTGCCTGAATT
>CM065680.1:79363292-79388292 GCA_017654935.2 Phymorhynchus buccinoides | reverse complement strand
CGTTCTTGTTGAAGATCTGATATTATAATTTTGTTTAGTTTTCCCTTTTGTAATTTATATGATAGTTAAAAAAAATGTTTTAAGTCCATCTATATTATAATACGCTAAGGATCCGAGGAGGGACAGCTAAAAACTCGAGTACCGCGTAAATGTCGGACTTTTGCTTGACATGCAGGTCAAGATACACACTTCATCTTTTATTCCGCTATGTCAGATTTAAAATTTTGCTTTTGAAAGTTGATTTTGAAGGCAAAATGTTGCTCGCGTGTCAATTGCCATTATTTTGAAGCTCTTCATCATTTTTTTTTAAAGGAGAGGGGAGTGGGCGGAAGGGAGGGGGCACCACCACATATTTTTTGTCTCTTTTCTTCATTATTTTAGGTCGCGGGTTCGAGTCTGCCCCTCGCCACAATTTTTTTTTGGGGGGGGGGGGGGGGGGGGGGGGGCTTTTCATCATTTTCGTTTAATGAGAGGGGAGTGGGCAGAAGGGAGGGGGCACCACCACATATTTTTTTGTCTCTTTTTTCTTCATTTGGGCGGAAGGGGGGGGGCACAGCCCAGGGAGGGGGAATAAGCTGGGGGGGGGCGGAGGGGGGGGGGAACACGGGGAGGGGGAAAGCAGGATAGGGGAAACCCCAAGCGAAGCTAGGAAGGAGAAGAGGGAGGCGAATATGGCTTTTGTACAAATAGTTCCTCTACCTTCTGGAAGTTTTGTGTTTGGTTTTATTTTGAAAGGTGCATAACAGAATAACGCATCTGTGATCATGAATTGACAGGAAACCAAGCAAGCAATGATGAAGTGTGTGATGTCTACTACAGTGCGTGTGTGTGTGTGTAATCTACTAATTACTATAAAGTAAAATAAATGCTCCTCCCACTTTTCACAACATTTAGGCCCCTACTTTTCTCAAAGTGACAAAACCCAAGTCTGTGCGGAGCTTACAATTGCTGTCATGACATCCCGAGCGGAGCACGGGTTTTGCTATATTCAATGATGTACATCTAACCAGTTCTTCTTCTTCGATCGCTCGGACAGGTTCCTATCAATTATGAACGCAGATGCTTCATGCTGCCGTGCGGAGCATGGGTTTTTCTAGTATATATATGTCATAATGTGTGTTTAATAGGATATATATATATATTTTTAATGAAAGGAGTTTAAACCAAATACTTTATTATAATTGAAATTAGTTTAACCCTTTCACCGCCAAAGTCGCATTTTAGCTTCACACACAGTGATTTAACACCTATGTCACTAAATGGCATCAAATTGGGGTCTATTATCCAAAGACTCTATTGTCTTAGTTTTGGGAAGTAAGGATAAACATTATTTTGTATACGTCACAGAAGAATCACCAATTCTGAAGATGGATTTAGTTTTTTACCCAGGTAAATTTGATGGAAATTTTTGGCTGAAATATGGCTGGCGGTGAAAGGGTTAAACCAAATACTTCATTCTTTTTATGTTTTCCAGGGGTACCCCTAAAATGAACTTAAATTGTTTATTGATTATATTTAGAGAAGAAGAATAAGAGCCTAAAAACAGATCTGATTATGATTTTGTTTTTGTCGTGAGAGGTAAAGAAAGCTCTGCAAGAACATACCATCTTTTTTTGTTTTTTGTTTTGTATCTATTATCATTCTAATATAATATAATATAATATTCATCATTATTTGGAAATTAAAAACTAGGAAAATATTTGCAACCTCTGAATTAGTTCAAAAGTTAACAAGATTTTGTTTATTATTGAAGAAAAGTTGGGAATAAGAAAATCTGATATTTTATGCAAGCTGCGAGATTACCTCTTCTGTGAAGAGGGTCAAACAGAAGAAGGAAAGGTAACTCCCACATAAACTGATACCATTTTGTTTCTTGAATCACTATGTCACTTTTTATATATGTTTAGTTCTCACTACGTCACTTGTTATCTGTACGTCATATGTTTTCACTACACACTGATTATCAAAATATGTATTTTAGGGGTGAAATGTGCATGTTGTTAAGGTGAGAATGTTTTGCTTTCACTAACATTTTGATTCATGTGTTCTTTATTTTGTCACTCTTGTCAACTCCATTGTTATTCACATGAATTTGGATCATTTGTGTGTGTGTGTGCGTGTGTGTGTGTGTGTGTGTGTGTGTATGTGTGAGTGTGTGTGTGTGAGAGAGAAAGACACACTGATGTGTATGTATGTAAGTAGATGTATGTGCAAGCATGCATCTCTTTAAGTGTTTTTTATACATACTTGCTCAATTGTTTAACACAAACCATCACATATGTCTTTTGAAATGATGTTCACAGGGCAGTTACATTTGATTGCATGTTCTGATCAGTTGTAACTCCTGTGCTATGATGTGCACTATTTTTCATTAACTCACTCGGCACTGGCCAGCTGCTTTCTCTACAACAGTTTTGAATGGGCCATTCGATTAGGTTAAAAAACAAGTCGCCAAACATACGTTATGAAGAGTTGGGGACCAATATTTTCAGAAACGATTAGTGACATCATGCACTAATCGATCATAAAATATCAGTTTCCATACCTTCGTTGTTTGTCTCCTATTGACCAAAACAGCTTACACATTGAAAGAAGGAAAATTTCGCATTCTGATATCTGACATGCACGCACGCATGCACGTACGCACGCACACACATACACACACACACACATATGCACACACACACACACACGTAATGTTACACCTAGCAAATTAATTGCAAATGACGCCCTTGTAAGTGAGCTTGCAAAATATATACACAGTTGTCTCAATCAATAGCCTCAATTGCCTGAAGCAGTAGCGCAACCAGTACAAAGAAAGAAGAAAGAACAAGTATTTAACAAAAAATGTTCCGTAATTGAACTTTATAAACTGTTATTATTACCGTTATTGTTATTTTTATTATTGTCATATAAAACCTTGTATTGGTTTTAAAGGGCAATAAACACTGATTCTGATTCATATACACACGCGCGCGCACGCACGCACACGCACATGCACAGAGAGAGAGAGAGAGAGAGAGAGAGAGTAAAATCTGCAATGATTGGTAGATTTTAAGAGAAGAACGGCCAAGGCAAACTACAAATGGTTTACAATATGACTTTTTTTTTTATTGAGCATTTTTTTCCATTTCACAAGTTTCATGAAGACAAAACAAAGCACACACACATAGGTGCAATGTCATTCCAAATAGTTGTAGTAAAAGAAAAAACCACATGCGCACACTGACATACCAAATACTAATAGTCATTACATGGTTACATGTTACTGGCATGCAGATCAATCAAGAAGCCATTCCCATCATTCATGACATTCTTAGATAACGAAAAGACTCAAATATTCAGTTTTGCATGATTCTGGTGTGCAGAAGCCATTCACATCATTCATGCCCTTATAAACAAATGAGAAGAGTCGGGCATTCAGCATTGCATGATTCTGGCATGCATATCAAACAAGAAGCCATTCACATTATTCATGCCTTTATAAACTAATTGCTAAGAAAATGAGATGGTTCAGGCATTCAGTGTGGCATGATTCTGACATGCATATCAAACAAGAAGCCATTCACATTATTCATGCCTTTATAAACTAATTGCTAAGAAAATGAGATGGTTCAGGCATTCAGTGTGGCATGATTCTGACATGCAGATCAAACAAGAAGCCATTCACATTATTCATGCCTTTATAAACTAATTGCTAAGATAATGAGATGGTTCAGGCATTCAGTGTGGCATGATTCTGACATGCAGATCAAATAAGAAACCATTCACTTCAATCATGCCCTTATACACTAATTCCTAAGATAATGAGAAGGGTCAGGCATAGAGCTTTGCGTAATTCTGGCATGCAGATCAAACAAGAGTCGTTCCTGGAGGACATCAACAACCTGCTGAATGCCGGTGAGGTGCCCAACCTGTTCCCATTTGACGAGAAACAAGAGATCTGCGAGAAGATGAGACAGGTCGACAGGTCAGTCAGCATATGTGGGTGGATGGGTGGGTAGATATAAATAGAAGTTTGGATGGATGGATGAAGAAAATGGATGGATGGATTGATGCCTTGCTTTTACAGACTGATTCAGGCTTCAGAATTCTCTGAGGATTTGCAAACATCAGAGGATTAAGGATTACTGATAAAGAGTTGTTTCTGATTACAGGGGAGATGCGAGGGAGAGGGGTGCAGTGGTAATGGTAGGTGGAAGGAGTTAATGTGAGGGAGGGGGGTGGGGGTGGGCTGGAGAGAGAGGAACGGTGGCTGCAGGATAGGGTGAGAAGACATGGCTCCGGGTAGGGTGTAGTGGGGTGATAAGTGGAGGGAGGTAGGGGGCGAGGCTGAATGGAGACGAGATGGTTGTGGGGTGGAGTAGTTGCATACATCAGCACTTAAAACCTGCCGTAAACCTGCTCCATTCGATGCGATGATGCTTGTAGGCCTATCTTTCATAAACTTGAGACCATCCTGATGTCCGATATTGTAAGGTGCGTTTTAAAAAGAAGTATGATGAATACTAGCTTTTTCTTTTCATAGACAACACACAAAGACAAAACCTATTTGTTTCTCTTTCTCCCTCTCCACAGACAAAGAGACAAGACGAAGCAGACGGACGGTTCGCCGGTGGCGCTGTTCAACCTGTTCATCCAGCGTGTGCGCGACCAGCTGCACATCGTGCTGGCCATGTCCCCCATTGGGGACGCCTTCCGCAACAGGCTGAGAAAGTTCCCCTCCCTGGTCAACTGCTGCACCATCGACTGGTTCCAGGTAAGGACATCTTTGTGGTAAAGGTGTGCTTTTGCTTGCCCCTCGTGTTCTTGGCTTTCAATCTCAAACTATTATGAATCCTTTTCTTGAAAATAACCCTAGCCTAATTAGATCTAATGCAATCACCAGTGTTGTAGTTATTTACGTTTTCCTTGAGTTTCTTTAGAGTTATGGTTCTTTGAAACAGTTCTTTGTTATTGTTCTTAGGTGAACGCAAAGGGGTGTAATTTATAGTCATGACGATGCTTCTCATACTTAACGTTATCCTTGATCTGAGCGAGGCAAAATGTTGCTTCTCGGTGAACATTTTTAATTACAAGAGTTTAGTGAGGGTAGCAAAACTGCACCATCACCATTTTGTCTTTTAGTAGTGTGGATTTATCATATTTTGACATGCAGACAGAAACACAAACAATGCACCCACATACATGCATCGGCAGGAAATCACGCACCCACATATGCATTTATGCATGCACACTCACATACCCATTTTCTCTCTCTGATTCTCTCTCTGACTCTGTTTGATTTGTTTTTATTTCACATATTTTTTTATGTCACAGAATTTTTTTATTTTTTTTTGGTCACAGAACTTTTTTGTGTGTTCTCTTTAAAAAAAATGTTGTTTCTCCCCAGACTTGGCCAGAAGACGCCCTACAGGCGGTGGCCTCTCGCTTCCTGGAGGAGATTGAGATGTCTGAGGACGAGCGTAACGGGTGCATCGCCATGTGCAAGCACTTCCACACCTCCACCACCCTTCTGTCCAATCGCTTCATGCTAGAGCTGGAGAGACACAACTACGTGACGCCCACCTCCTATCTGGAGCTCATCAACACCTTCAAGACGCTGCTCGATAAGAAGAGAGGGTGAGGAGAAAGAGAGAGTTTGAGAGGCTGTGTGTGTGTGCGTGCGCTTGTGTGCTAATAACTGGAAAGTTCAGAACGCAGCTGCAAGATTGATTTTCAAAGCAAAAAAGACACAGCATATCACCCCGCTACTTCACACTCTTCACTGGCTTCCAATTTCTGCTCGAATTCAGTACAAGGTCGCATGCCTCACCTTCAACTCTATTAATGGAACTGCCCCTCAGTATCTCACTGACATTGTACAAACCTACACTCCCACTCGACATCTCAGATCTTCCTCCGACTCATGCCTGCTCTCCACTCCCCGTATTAAAACTAAATCCTTCGGTGAATCTTCTTTCTCGTACTCTGCTCCCTCGGTCTGGAATAGCTTACCATACAGTGTTCGCCACTCTTCCTCTGTTCAGTCTTTCAAAACTTCTCTGAAAACTCATCTTTTTGAAACCTCATACTCTCACCTCTAATCCACGTAGTCCTTGATGATATTACCCTGCAGTGTGCGTGCGTGCGTGTGTGTGGGAGGGGGAGGAGGAGGGGAGGGAGGGAGGGCGAGAAAGATTAATACATGTATTTTGTATGAAGTCTCACTTATTTTTAATGTTTATATTCATTGATACTTGTCTTCATGTTGATTATTCTTGGCTTGTCTTTAATGTGTATGTTTATCTGTATGTTAGTGTTTAGGCCTTTGTTCAGCGCTTTGAGCACCCTGCAAAGGGAGTTAAGCGCTCTATAAATAACCAGTATTATTATTATTATTAATAGAGAATAGAATTGGATTGGGGGTGAAGGCGGGGAGAGACACAACTATGTGAAGCTAATGACCTATCTGGAGTTCATCAACAATTTTAAGACCCTGTTCAATAAGAAAAGAGGATGAGGAGAAACATAGGATGGGAAGATGTGAAAGAGAGTCGAGTGGTGGTGTTGGATTACTTACAAATCCATCTTTGTTAACTCTTTCGTTCCTGAGAACCGCTTTTGAGGTTGAATGGGAGCAACTGCAGATTCCTAGCTTTATACTATAGAGCTCTCTATCTCCACATTCCTGGGTTTCCATAGAGAGTAAAACTGTGTAAAGGGGTGTTATGTTATTGTGAATATGCGGCATGTTTTCAGCAGCCTGTTTCTCTTTCATAAACAATACTTGCCCCAGTTCTTCTTCTTCGATCACGCAGACAGTTTCTTGTCAATTATGAGCGCAGATGCGTCATGCTGCCGTTATGCGCCTAAGTAAGAAATAACTAGGCCCAGCATGTCCGACTTCGGCTGGAGGAATCTTTTTGAAAGTGTTTCTTGAAAAAAGGCAGGAGAATGGTCCAGACAGAAAGATAGTAGATGACAACAAGCAAAGGGAAAAGGCAGAGTCAAAGAGAGTGACAGATTAGAGGAAGTTACAAGCAGAGAACTTCCAGGTGGGGAACTATTTATACAAAAGACCCCCTGGTATCCCCACGGGGGGGCTTGCCCTAGTAAGAAAAGGGAAAAAACCCTCATTGCATTGCAATTATAGAAGAGCAAGGTAATAACAGTTGCATCATGTTGCATGATATCACGAGCAAAAGAGTCCCGTAGGAATCAACGGGATAAACTTTCTCAGCAGCTAAAGAGGTTCGCAGGAATGAACAGTAGTTGAAGCTTCTCTAAATACAGAAACCAAAGAGTTAAGGGTAATTGGAATGTTATATTAAGACATTCACTGTGTTAATAATAAAGGCAAACAAACAACAGTACAATACCCAGG
Source organism: Phymorhynchus buccinoides (assembly GCA_017654935.2). Classification (NCBI taxonomy): domain Eukaryota; kingdom Metazoa; phylum Mollusca; class Gastropoda; order Neogastropoda; family Raphitomidae; genus Phymorhynchus; species Phymorhynchus buccinoides. Next base: position 79,380,926 of record CM065680.1, on the reverse strand, counting down.
GAGGTATTGAGAGGTGCTTGGTCCTCTTTCTGTGTTTTTCCTTCACACTGTTTTTATTCTTTTTAAAGACCCACCACATTATGTGTCAAAATCATGGTGTTCACGTGTTTTCCCTCTTATAGCTGGTAAGAAATCTTTTAAGCATAAGAGGGAATGTGACACATGACGTGGGAGTGTTGACATGGGGGGGGGGGGGGGTGTTTAAAGCATAGATGTTGTGGTATATGTGCCCCACGTGCTGAAGCCGAAATGATTTGTTTAAATGAATCAAGACTTGTCTGAATAATAAAGAAAATTTAAACTTATTCTCTCAACCCATACAGTTTCTACTCACTTGTAGCTTTCGCCAAGCGTCCGCCTGGCTTCCTCAGCGCTTGCACACTGAAGGTGGAGACTTGGAATTGAGTCAACACGCCGGTGAGATGAACTCACAACGTGTGACTGAATAAGGGAGTTGTGGACTGCTGGCAAGACGTGTCTGCTCCTGTCCCTGTTCAGTGTGGGTTTGGTGGCCGTGATATGAATGGCCTCCTTCACTCCTTGGCGGAACCAGTTCATCTCGCGTTCCAGCACCGAGACGCTGTCTTCAGAAAAGTCATGCTTTGCCCGGTCAAGATGTTCGCCTACCGGGGACGACTCCCGTCGGTGCTCCCCCAGTCTTTTCTTTACAGGTCTTTCAGTTTTTCCCACATAGAACTTTTTGATGTTGTGTTGGCTGCAGTTGTCACAGTCTATGCGGTACACAACACTGGACTGGTCTAGTTTGCCTGTTTTGTCCTTTGGGGCGACAAGCATGCTGCGCATGGTGTTGCATGGTTTAGTGTGAACAACGACTCCACACTTACGAATTTTGCGATTCAGCACCTCTGTAATGCCAAGACTTGTCTGTTCTGACATTGTGGACATGCCAATGTGTGCCCTCCAGGGAGGTGGTGAAGCAGAAATGATTTGTTTAAACGAATCAAGACTTGTCTGTTCTGACATTGTGGACATGCCAATGTGTGCCCTCCAGGGAGGTGGTGAAGCAGAAATGATTTGTTTAAACGAATCAAGACTTGTCTGTTCTGACATTGTGGATATGCCAATGTGTGCCCTCCAGGGAGGTGGTGAAGCAGAAATGATTTGTTTAAACGAATCAAGACTTGTCTGTTCTGACATTGTGGACATGCCAATGTGTGCCCTCCAGGGAGGTGGTGAAGCAGAAATGATTTGTTTAAACGAATCAAGACTTGTCTGTTCTGACATTGTGGACATGCCAATGTGTGCCCTCCAGGGAGGTGGTGAAGCAAAAGCGTCGCTATGAGGTTGGCCTGGAGAAGCTGGAGTCAGCGGCGGGCCAGGTGGCGGTGATGCAGAAGGAGCTGACGGACCTGCAGCCCCAGCTGGTGGTGGCCTCCAGGGAGGTGTCCGAGATCATGGTGGTCATCGAGAAGGACTCCATCGAGGTGGCCAAGGTGGAAAAGGTACGTCATCGCCACCGAATTACATTGTGTGTGTGTGTGTGCATGATAATGTACTGCCACTGTTCTGTACCAGGGATGCACTCGTCTGAATGTAAACATTGTGTCATAGAAACCTTAGATTATTATGTAGACTTAGTTTAATTCAAAGTAGTAGACATCATTGTTTGTATTTCGGTTTTGTTTACTTAAAAAATAGGGGGGGGGGGGGGGGTTAATAATTTACTTTTAGAGGACCTGCTTTATTGTTTTATACATAGACTTAGTTGAATACCAACATTTTGCTAAGTGTGATTTGTTTTAATGAATCAAATAGAATTAGAAAATGAGTTTAAAGGATGTTTCTCCAAAGACGTTAACTCTCTGCAATGAAAATAATTTATGCTTCAATCTACTTTTTGTGAATTGTTGCTAGTGATGGTAAATGAAAATAGTTCATGTGACTTGTTGCTAACAGGTGGTGAACGAAAAGCATTGCTGTGATTTGCTACTAACAAGTGGCGATTGAAAAGAATTCCTATGATTTTTTTTGTTGGCTGGTGGTGAATGAAAATAGTACCTGTGATTCTTTACTAACACATGGTGAATGAAAATAATACCTGTGATTCTTTGCCAACAGGTGGTGAATGAAAATAGTACCTGTGATTCTTTGCTAACAGGTGGTGAATGAAAATAATACCTGTGATTCTTTGCCAACAGGTGGTGAATTAAAATAGTACCTGTGATTCTTTGCTAACAGGTGGTGAATGAAAATAGTACCTGTGATTCTTTGCCAACAGGTGGTGAATGAAAATAGTACCTGTGATTCTTTGCCAACAGGTGGTGAATTAAAATAGTACCTGTGATTCTTTGCCAACAGGTGGTGAATTAAAATAATACCTGTGATTCTTTGCCAACAGGTGGTGAATTAAAATAGTACCTGTGATTCTTTGCTAACAGGTGGTGAATGAAAATAATACCTGTGATTCTTTGCCAACAGGTGGTGAATTAAAATAGTACCTGTGATTCTTTGCCAACAGGTGGTGAATTAAAATAATACCTGTGATTCTTTGCCAACAGGTGGTGAATTAAAATAGTACCTGTGATTCTTTGCCAACAGGTGGTGAATTAAAATAGTACCTGTGATTCTTTGCCAACAGGTGGTGAATTAAAATAGTACCTGTGATTCTTTGCCAACAGGTGGTGAATTAAAATAGTACCTGTGATTCTTTGCCAACAGGTGGTGAATTAAAATAGTACCTGTGATTCTTTGCCAACAGGTGGTGAATTAAAATAGTACCTGTGATTCTTTGCCAACAGGTGGTGAATTAAAATAGTACCTGTGATTCTTTGCCAACAGGTGGTGAATTAAAATAGTACCTGTGATTCTTTGCCAACAGGTGGTGAATTAAAATAGTACCTGTGATTCTTTGCCAACAGGTGGTGAATTAAAATAGTACCTGTGATTCTTTGCTAACAGGTGGTGAATTAAAATAGTACCTGTGATTCTTTGCTAACAGGTGGTGAATTAAAATAGTACCTGTGATTCTTTGCCAACAGGTGGTGAATTAAAATAGTACCTGTGATTCTTTGCGAACAGGTAGTGAATTAAAATAGTACCTGTGATTCTTTGCCAACAGGTGGTGAATTAAAATAGTACCTGTGATTCTTTGCGAACAGGTAGTGAATTAAAATAGTGCCTGTGATTGTTTGCCAACAGGTGGTGAAAGCGGATGAAGCGATAGCCAATGAGCAGGCCCGCGCTGCCAAGGCCATCAAAGACGAGTGCGATGCCGACCTGTCGGAGGCTCTGCCTGCCCTCAATGCTGCTCTGGCTGCCCTCGATACTCTCACCCCTGCCGTAAGCAGCCGTTTTTAATTTACTTTTTAACCCCGATAATCAGCCTCACATGGAAGAACGGGCATTTGTGATGCTTTAGGAAGCAGTCACAATGCTCAGCTGAAATAAGGACTTAAGATGTTGATGTTAAATTTAGTCCGTTTGTTTACTCTCGCTCCCTTTGCTTGTTTGAGGACACTAGGACATTTTCAGTTTTAATAGGATACTAGCAGCTAAGCCCCGCGCTCGCTTCGCTTCACGACAGGTCTTTAGAATAGCAGTTATTAATACAGCATTTCGATATGACTCCCTTTGCATTCCCCCGGTGATGCTGATCACGGATGTACATGATTATTGGGATCTCCAACCAACGGTTTTCAAAGTACAGTTGTGTGCCTCACTTTTTTTATTGGCCCCTTTAAAGTGTCTCCCATTGCATTCCCCTATTAATGCTGAGCACTTGAAAGTGTCTTATCACTTTATTTATTGGCCCCTTTAAAGTGTCTCCCATTGCATTCCCCTATTAATGCTGAGCACTTGAAAGTGTCTTATCACTTTATTTATTGGCCCCTTTAAAGTGTCTCCCATTGCATTCCCCTATTAATGCTGAGCACTTGAAAGTGTCTTATCACTTTATTTATTGGCCCCTTTAAAGTGTCTCCCATTGCATTCCCCTATTAATGCTGAGCACTTGAAAGTGTCTTATCACTTTATTTATTGGCCCCTTTAAAGTGTCTCCCATTGCATTCCCCTGTTAATGCTGAGCACTTGAAAGTGTCTTATCACTTTATTTATTGGCCCCTTTAAAGTGTCTCCCATTGCATTCCCCTATTAATGCTGAGCACTTGAAAGTGTCTTATCACTTTTTTTATTGGCCCCTTTAAAGTGTCTCCCATTGCATTCCCCTATTAATGCTGAGCACTTGAAAGTGTCTTATCACTTTATTTATTGGCCCCTTTAAAGTGTCTCCCATTGCATTCCCCTATTAATGCTGAGCACTTGAAAGTGTCTTATCACTTTTTTTATTGGCCCCTTTAAAGTGTCTCCCATTGCATTCCCCTATTAATGCTGAGCACTTGAAAGTGTCTTATCACTTTATTTATTGGCCCCTTTAAAGTGTCTCCCATTGCATTCCCCTATTAATGCTGAGCACTTGAAAGTGTCTTATCACTTTTTTTATTGGCCCCTTTAAAGTGTCTCCCATTGCATTCCCCTATTAATGCTGAGCACTTGAAAGTGTCTTATCACTTTATTTATTGGCCCCTTTAAAGTGTCTCCCATTGCATTCCCCTATTAATGCTGAGCACTTGAAAGTGTCTTATCACTTTTTTTATTGGCCCCTTTAAAGTGTCTCCCATTGCATTCCCCTATTAATGCTGAGCACTTGAAAGTGTCTTATCACTTTTTTTATTGGCCCCTTTAAAGTGTCTCCCATTGCATTCCCCTATTAATGCTGAGCACTTGAAAGTGTCTTATCACTTTTTTTATTGGCCCCTTTAAAGTGTCTCCCATTGCATTCCCCTATTAATGCTGAGCACTTGAAAGTGTCTTATCACTTTTTTTATTGGCCCCTTTAAAGTGTCTCCCATTGCATTCCCCTGTTAATGCTGAGCACTTGAAAGTGTCTTATCACTTTTTTTATTGGCCCCTTTAAAGTGTCTCCCATTGCATTCCCCTATTAATGCTGAGCACTTGAAAGTGTCTTATCACTAAGAATGGACGAATCGTCACAGACGTGTTTTCTAAAAACTAACTCCTACCTCCCACCTTCCTCATGCCATTCTCCATCTGTCTTCAAGGGACTGGCTGTGGGTATGGGTGTACACCTCCGCACTTTGATCAGTGACGATGATGTGCTAGAAAACCTCATCTTGGAGTATGCTCTGTACCTGCAGTTATCCAGATGGAAGTGGTCAAGAGCAGTGAAGGACATTAGAAGAGGCGCTTCAAAGAGCAGGCAAGAACTTCTAGGATAGCTTGGATTACAACTTACTATCCAGGAGTTCCCAGCAAATCAAAGATCATAAAGAGTAACTGGGTCATTCTACATCCTGATCCAAAGAATCAAGTCATCTTTCCAAAGGATATGCTGGTAGGGACAGACGAAGAAAAAACTTGGGCGAAATCTACAAGCCGTCAGTGCCCAAGAGATTTGTCCAGCTCGGGCCTCACCAGAGACCAGGATTCTTTCCTTGTGCAAAATATGATACATGTAAACATTCAGAACAAGTCTCTGAATTCACATGCCTGTGGGACAACAGGCATTGGACCATCTGCCAGTAAATCAAGTGTACGGCGCCCAATCTCATCCACGTGATGAAGTGCAAGCTCCACTTGCATGCCTGGTACGTGGGGTCCACTGAACACCTGCGCAAGAGATTTGCAAACCATAAGAGCCATGCCAGGAATGGGCGTGTCACTACTTGCCAGGTTGCACGTCACCTGGCTGCCAGTCCCCACCCGACAGATCTGTCCTGCCTGTACATCCTCCCCATTGAGGCGGTCGACAACCCTCAATGGCTGCCCAGGAGGGAACTGTTCTGGCAGGCCAACCTGGGTGCCATCTTCTCAGGACTCGATCAATGATTGGACATCAACAAGGCCCTCCATGAAAGATGTTAGCATAAAAAATCTGTTGACAATGGGGCAATGAACTTAATGATGTGGACATGAGCTAATGTAAAATTTGTGGATAGAAGAGTGGGCGTGTTCACTTGCATGCATGTGTGAGTGTGCGTGTGCGTACATGTGTGTGTGCGAGTGTGTGTGTGTATATGTGTGAAGCATGAAGAACCTGCCCAACGTGGTGGCCTGGTGATGGACGCCATCTGCGTGCTGAAGGGTGTCAAATTCAACAGTGGTATTCTTTTAATTGCACCAGTTATATAATGCAGTGTGTGTCATGTATTTCAGGACATCACTTTGGTGAAGAGCATGAAGAGCCCGCCCAACGGGGTGCGTCTGGTGATGGAGGCCATCTGCGTGCTGAAGGGCATGAAGGCAGAGAAGGTGCCAGACCCCAGCGGCTCCGGAAAGAAGATCGAGGACTTCTGGCCCGTGTCCAAGAGAGTCCTGGGAGACATGAAGTTCCTCGAGAGCCTGCACGCTTTTGACAAGGTGAGTCTCGTTTTTTAAATTGTGTGTGTGTGTTTGGGGGGGGGGGGGGGGGGGGACAGAATGCGAGTAGTTTTATTCAAGTAAGCCATGGTTTATGAAGGGGTAAGTGATCCGCACATTACAATTAATGCAGGAGAAAGAGACAGAGAAATGGAGAGACATAGGGAGAGAGATTCAGATTATTTACTCGCGTATAGGCCCTTGCCTGTTATGTTGGGGTACACTACATAAAAATCTACCAATCACCAAACTTTTCAATGAACAAGAAACGATTACACATATTCAAACAAGTAGACAGACAGTACAGAATAATAGAAAGAGATGGATGGACAGGCAGATATGATGTGATGGCCTAAACCTCAGGCTTTTTTTTTTTTTTTTTTTGCTGTCCCATTTTCTGGGCCGTACAGTGGCGTTGCTCCCACGCCGCTCATTCCAAGTTCCAATTCGCAGCCACACCTCTGCATGTTCAGGTCGCAGAATCCGAGACCAGCAGTCCAAGAGGAGTGAATCTATGTTAGGCCGTCAGGAGGCAACCAACTGAGGAGACACTGCACTGCTGCTGAGTCACTTCGGTGGAGTTCAGTAGAGCCTGTCGGGCTCTTTTCTGCCTTGTTTCTTATTTTGTCATCCTGCAGTCTTATGTTCTACATTGCATCATTTTTTTATTTTTTTCTCAGGATAACATCTCTGTGCCCATCATGACCACCATCCGCAAGAAGTACATGACCAACCCAGATTTTGACCCAGACAAAGTGAAGAACGCCTCCACTGCCTGCGAGGGTCTGTGCAAGTGGGTCAGAGCCATGGAGGTCTATGACAGGTAATGCGACGTCATATCTCTGCTTGGGAGTTAAACTAACGCAGCTCAAAATAAGTCAGTTTTGATGTGTTGGGCTAACCTGTTGACCAGGGCAAGCTGCATCATCTGACAAAGCTGTGAATGACAGTTTGCAAAATTAAAACACTGACTGTGATGCCATATGAACAAACTTGACCCGAAATGACCAAAATATTAATATTTTTTCTGTGTGTCTCTTGTGAAGTGCTGCCTTTTGAGATACAGCACTTTAATTCCTGCACGGCAAATATAATAATGTGTAATGTGTATTGTAATGATGTATAATGTAATGACAAAGTGAAGAATGCCTCCACTGCCTGTGGGGGTCCATGGAGGTCTATGACAGGTAGTGTAGTGTAATGCATTGTAGAATAGGTGGTTCAAACATTGATCACCTTACTCTTCTTGGAAGTCACAGTGACCTTGATCTTGTAGGCATTAGCGTTTTCATGCAAAAATAGTCTTGCTTATATTAATTGTTGGGCGCCACTGGCAGACTGATCTGGTAACTGCTGACAAAACCACTTGAGCAAAATGGTTGCCATAGGTGTTGTTTTCTTTGACATAATATCTGTGATGACAGGCTCTTGAACTATTAAATAAATGCAAAAATGTCACTTAAAAACATGGAATTTTGACTGCAGCAGGACTGGTTTGTCCCAGTCAAGACCACTACATCTCATTGGCGCTTTTGTTTAAAATGATATAGAAAGCTCTGCCAAGTCTCATTCCCTGTGATGACATCGCATACTTATTTGGGTCCATTTGGTGCAAATTTTCCGAGCATTTCTCTCGGACAATCATTAGATTGTGTCTTATGTTCGTCACTTAGGATTTAGGGTACCCATTTTGTTGCAAACTTTCTCACTAGATGACGAAATTGAACAAAGGGTTTACGCATTATCCCCTCCACCTTTTCTATTGTTTTCAAAGAAGTGTCACTTTTTTACTTCTTTCTATCAGTGTTATATATGGATTTTCTTTAAGTCAGTTTCTTGAAAAATGGCATGTTTTGCTCGTTCGGGACTGCAAAAAAGTGAACTAGAGGGTGACATTTTTGTAAGCTGTGTTTTCCTGGATTGAAAACTTCAACACATTTGCAAATTGTGCAATAAGAACTGGTAAGCCTCGAAATAAATTGGCAAAGAATGAAATAGTAGGCCAAGAGAGGAGATGACGAAATTGAACAAAGGGTAATACTCTCATTTTCTAATTAACTAATAGTTGATTACGATAACCTTTCATCCGTATGAAGTGAGACAAGCAAAGTGAATGTGCCAAGTCAGCTCAAGAATAATTACCACAATTTTTGGTCACAGACGCTTGTTTTCATCATATTTTCAATGACGCCATGCACGTTCACTGAACTAGTGACATTTTTGACCAGGATTGAAAACTTCACATTGTGATAGTGTGCAAGCAAATGCTAAATTTCATCCGTATGAAGTAATAGCAAGTGAATGAGTCAGCTCAAGAATCCACAATTTTTGGTCACAGACGCTTACATCATATTTTCAATGACGCCATGTTTTCACTAGTGTGGTGTTAAAGAATGAGGTTTTCTTTGGTATCCACATTATGCCTGTATGTTTTATAGATTACAAATGACAGGATCGTTGCCAAACTTTAATAATCAACCCACATATAATGTAATGACAAAGTGAAGAATGCCTCCACTGCCTGTGAGGGTCTGTGCAAGTGAGTCAGAACCATGGAGGTCTATGACAGGTCATGTAGCTTGCTAGTAATGACTATCACATGAAAACTGAAAGCCTACTAGAACATCAAGCCACATTTCCTTCTTGTCATGCCTTGCTCTTTGGTTTCAACTTAGTTGTATCATTTACGCATTGGACTGTAGAGGGGAAGTACTAGTATTGTTTTTTATTTTGATCTTGTTTTTTGTGCTCCTTTTGTTGCCTGCCTTTTGCTATATTTTGCTGTTTGCTGTTTAATTGTTTGTCTATGTTGATAAAGGCGCAATCACCGAAATATCCAGTAGTTTTGTTTGGTCTCTTGTGAATAAAATAACGTCACTTTACACTTGTCGTGTAGTTGTTTGTTTGTTGTATTGCAGTCTTTTCAGTGACGTTGCAGTCTGTTTCAGAAGTTTTTGTAAAGATTTGCAAATGTTATTGTGCTGAAAAATATCAGAACCCACTAAATATACAGTAAGGCGTTACACTCACTTTTAGTGCTGCAGCCTTGGGGATTGGGTGTTTTTGTGTGTGTGTTTTTTTTTTGTGGGACCCATCCTTAACACGGACTGTCCTGACATTGTTATATTTTTAGGAGTGGGATTGTATCCCAGGCAAAGCATCTCCAGTATTAACTAAACCATTCCCATCCAACTTTCCAGAAAGCAGCTGCCTCCTCTGCTGCCTTAAGGTAATAGATGTTAGTGGTCATAATTTGACACAACTGACTTACACATTGACACACACACTGACACACACACACACACACACACACACACACACACACACACACACACACACACACACACACACACACACACACACACACACACACACACTTGCCTAATATCACTGTAATGTGGCTTTCCAACCAACAGAGTGGCCAAGGTGGTGGCCCCCAAGAAGGAGTCGCTGAAGAAAGCCGAAGGAGAGCTGGCAGAGGCCATGAAGTCGCTGGAGGCCAAGCGGGCTTCGCTGCGGGATGTGCAGGAGAAGCTCAACAAGCTGCAGGAGACCCTGGAGGCCAACAAGGCCAAGAAGGCCGAGCTGGAGAACCAAGTGGACCTCTGCACCAAGAAGCTGGCCCGTGCTGAGCAGCTGATCGGGGGCCTGGGAGGAGAGAAGGACAGGTAAGGAGAGACGGAGTGGGGGAGGGATTGTCTGTGTGTCGTCCTTGAAGTGCAGCTGATTGGGGTCCTGGGAGGAGAGAAGGACAGGTAAGGAGAGACAGGGTGGGCTAGGAAGAAATTAAAAAACTATGGAAATTTAGAGCTTTGGGTGTCTTCATGCATCCATGTCCCCTTCATATGCATGCCTGTGTTGGTATGTGATGCAGGTGGCAGCAGGCGGCTAAAGACCTGAGCAAGAGGTACATCAACCTGTCCCCTTCATATGCATGTCTGTGTTGGTATGTGATGCAGGTGGCAGCAGGCGGCTAAAGACCTGAGCAAGAGGTACATCAACCTGTCCCCTTCATATGCATGCCTGTGTTGGTATGTGATTCAGGTGGCAGCAGGCGGCTAAAGACCTGAGCAAGAGGTACATCAACCTGTCCCCTTCATATGCATGCCTGTGTTGGTATGTGATTCAGGTGGCAGCAGGCGGCTAAAGACCTGAGCAAGAGGTACATCAACCTGTCCCCTTCATATGCATGTCTGTGTTGGTATGTGATGATTCAGGTGGCAGCAGGCGGCTAAAGACCTGAGCAAGAGGTACATCAACCTGTCCCCTTCATATGCATGTCTGTGTTGGTATGTGATTCAGGTGGCAGCAGGCGGCTAAAGACCTGAGCAAGAGGTACATCAACCTGACTGGGGACGTGCTGGTGGCTTCGGGCATCGTGGCCTACTTGGGCGCCTTCACCTCCGCCTTCAGACATGTAAGAGACAGGCCCAGTGCAGAAAAAAACATTGTGGGCAGTTTGTTCTTTGGTAGTTTTAAAATCTAACAGCTGTTTTATGTATTTTGTTTTCAGTGTTATTCTATCTTTCACAGATCTGTTTACTCTACTCTTTTCGAGTAGTATTCTACTCAATTTGGACATCTACTACTCTTCAAAATTGAAAATATTGCTCTAATTACTCATTTTCAGTGAACATTGTTTGATGGTTTAATGAAGAGGACTACTCATTTCACACCCAAACTACTCATTTCAGCTATCCAGACTACTCAAGACTTGCGTAGGGGGTAAACAGGTCTGCTTTCAAATCAGAAGTTCAGAATCGGCGCACAAAATATGTCCAGAGTTTCAGGGGGTCACCTGGATGCTTTACAAGGTCTCTCTCATTATTTCTTTAGCATATATTTTGAAGAGCTGTGCATGGGGTGAAAGTTTGCTACATTTAGTGACATACTTGTCTGAAACCTGGTGTGTGTCAGATGGCAGTTTTGAGCATCAGTGGCGTACACGTTTGTCTAAATTCACACTGGTTTTAAATGTAGGCATATTCCAACTGTGTTTTATACCTATTTCCAGTACTTTATCAAGTAAATTACACACAAGTTTAACAAGGCTCATACATCTGTTAGAGGATGGTATTTTGACAGACTTTCAAATGTAATTTTCATCAAGGCCTATAACTATGTATTTTACCGGATGAGTTTGATAAGACTTTTAAGCAGCGTACAATAAAACCCGTAATCGTGTCTGTTGAAGGACGGAGCGGCTGAGTGGCTAAAGACTGTGGTGGACAATGGCCTCCCTTGCTCGTCGGACTTCTCGCTGACCAACACTCTGGGCGAGCCGGTCAAGATTCGAGCGTGGAACATCGCTGGTCTGCCCACTGACAGTTTCTCCACTGAGAATGGCATCATCATCAGGTCAGAGGGCTCACCGAGAGTCAGAATATGTGCTGTCTTTTTTCTTGGTCAATTTCCTTACTCACGTTTGTCAGTTAGAATTTTTGTCAGTTTTTTTTTATAATTTGTGTGTGTGTAGCATGCAGAAGACATGCAAACAAAAGTGTTCATATGTACCATAAAAGACTGCATGAGAGAAAAAAATTACATAAAATTAGAGGCATTTAGTTGGCCAAGAACATTTAATTGGGCTTCACTGAATGAATCTTGCTCCCCAAACCTATCAAACATACATTTCGTCTCAAAACCTTATCCATCTTGATTCAAGATTTCAAACAGTTCTCATTGTACTTCAGCAATTCTTTGCAATAGCCAGTTGGGATTACCCCCCAAAAATAGGGATTACCTTGCAGGACTAGGCCATTATATATATGTTTTTCTTATTCTTTTCAGCCTTTAAAACTCAGTTCTTGGATTTAGGCCTCCCCCCATCATTTCCCTTCATTGCGTTCTCATGCTTATGTAGATCAAGCACGTGTGAATGTGAAGTATGGATATGCTTAGCAAAACAGATTGCTCTAAAGAATAGATAAAAAGGCACATCATCTTTATCCCTCAACACACTCGGGACGAATGAGCCGGATCCGGCTCATGGCTCGCACAACCGTTTAGGACGAATGGCCCGGATCCAGCTCTTAAGAGTTTATGAGAGGTTTTGATTTCTGGCGTGTAACCAGCTTTCCGGTGCAAAGTCATAACCTACTTTCAGTTTTCTTTGACATTGCCTATCTTGAAATCAACCAATCATTGAACATTCTTTGGTTGTAGAGGGGGGTCAAAGATCATGTGAAATTTTCCTTCTTTCTATGTGTTAGCTGTCGTTATCTGATATTTTCATCGTTTAGTGCATGGTGTTGTCTGAAAATATTGAGAGTTTTGGTGATTATTTTACGAACCTAGTCAAATGCCCAGTCCCCACAGAACAAGTGGAAATAATTTGGCCAGTCCCGAGTGAGTTAATATTTCTGATCATTGTGTCCATTTCAGCAACTCTCGTCGGTGGCCGCTGATGATCGACCCGCAGGGCCAGGCCAACAAGTGGATCAAGAACATGGAGAAGGCCAACAACCTGCACGTCATCAAGCTCTCCGACTCCGACTTTGTGCGCACCCTGGAGAACTGCATCCAGTTTGGCACGCCGGTCAGTCATGCAGATGTTGAGCCTTTTCCCCTGTATTTTCTGTACAGTGTGGGAACAAAATGCTGTACCTTCTTTTGGTCTTTGTTTTTAAGATTTGTTCAGTTGTCTATTTTGTGTGTGCAAGTGAGGGAGAGATTGAAAAGAAGGTATGTGTTGTCTGTCTGTGTGGTGGTGGTGTGGTGTGTGTATGCGTGTGTGTGTGTGTGTGTGTGTGTACTTGTTTGTGTATCTTCTGGAGTGTAAGTGTGTGCAGGTGTGTGTGTGTGTGTGTGTGTGTGTGTGTGTGTGTGTGTGTGTGTGTGTGTGCAACCTAGTATCTATGTATGATTTATTGAATGAGACGAAGAATGAGTCTGTATGTGTGTGTGTATGTATCTGCCTGTGTGTGTGTGTATGTGCATGTATGTGTGCGTGCTGTGTGCATGTGTGGTTGCTGGTTTGTGTTATTCTTGAATACTATTTTGTTGTCTCCTTGTTGATGAACACTTGGTTGTAAAGCGCTTTGGACTCATTTGAGGTAAAGCGCTATATAAATGTACTGTTATTATTATTATTATTGTGTTTTCAATATTAATTTAGTTTCCAGGTACGTTCTGGGCTTTTGGTAATAATGTGAACATGGAATATTTTTCATTTGTCTATGTAACTAGAGAATGTTTCATTTCTTTCCTTCTTGCCTTCTTTCCTTTTTGTGTGAAATGTTTGTCTTTTTATGTGACATGTATGCTTTTTATGTTTTGGATGTTTGTGAACATCTGTTCAATATTTTTGTCAACTCACATAGCTTTAATGTTGACACGTATTCAGCATGTGCTTTAAGAGTAACTAAATTGTCATTCATCCCAGTCTTTGCTGTTCATACATGTCCCTGTGTCTTGAGCACACGATCAAGAAACAAACTTTAAAGATACACTGACGCACCACGATTAAGTCCCTTGTTTTTTCTGGGTAGCTGTGACCCACATACAAATGTCCCCAACTTCAAATTGAGGCTGCTCTTTCAAATGATGTTTCGGTTTGAATTTGGGGGCATTTGTATGGGAGTGAGACCTGGTCAAAACAAAATTTATTTCCAGCTATAAGAGGGAAAACATGTGAAACCCATGATTTTGACACGTGATCTGGTGGGTCTTTAACATTTAGGTTAAAGAGATGACATTCATGTAAAGAAAAAGCTTTTAGTGTTTCTGGCTGTGCTAATTCTATCTTTGAGATTGGGGTCAGAATCAGCATGCAAAATATGGGTCACCTGGATATCTTACAGAGTTTCTCTATAATTTTTTTAACTATTTTTTATTAAAAACTTAGGTGAAAATTTACTGCGCTTTAGTCTGATCTGAAAGCCAGTGCTTCAGATGGGAGTTTTGAGCGTCAGAGAGGCACACTGACTGTGTTATAACATGAAGAAATGTGTTCTTTGCTTTGCCAGGTACTGCTGGAGAACATAGGTGAGGAGCTGGACCCCATCCTGGAGTCCCTGCTGCTGAAGCAGACCTTCAAGCAGGCGGGCAGCCTGTGCATCAAGCTGGGAGACTCCACCATCGAATACTCCCAGGACTTCAAGTTCTACATCACCACCAAGCTCCGCAACCCACACTACCTGCCTGAGACCTCTGTCAAGGTGGGAATCTAGTGTGGCTTTAAAGCTGCAGACATTTTAATACAAATCATTATCAGTAGGAATGACAGAAACGTTTAGCACATAAAAGACAGGATTTCAAAACTAAACCGCCACGCTTGGCAACCCACACTATCTGCCTGAGGCCTCCGTCAAGGTTAGAATTTATTTCAATTACAAACATTTTAATAAATTGATTGTAGAAAAAGTTAACACGAAAAAGGCAGGAGATGAAGTTGTATTTAACCACTAACCTCTGCAACCAATTTGTGTATAAATGTAGCTCAATCCTCCAGACTATTACGGCAGTATTTGTTCAAAGTCTGTAGTTAATATTTGTTCAGAATATTATGGTACTATGCATTTGGTGTTAGGTGACCCTGCTGAACTTCATGATCACCCCGGAGGGTCTCCAGGACCAGCTGCTGGGTATTGTGGTGGCCAAGGAACGGCCTGAGCTGGAGGAGGAGAAGAACGCCCTCATCCTGCAGAGTGCTGATAACAAGAGGTAGGGCATGCAGGAAAAACTTGTACATTGGTGTGCTGCAAATTACAACGAAAGTGATACCTTTTTTTGCACATTTGAGTACAGTCAATTGTTGAGGTGTAGTCTTTTTGCATATATGTATGTGTACAACAAATTGTAAATTTGTGATTTTGTCATTGTTGCTGAATTGTCGTTAATTCTTCATAACTTATTTTTCACAATAACAACAAAATGTGTATGGGAGTATCCAAACAGGAAAGATGAAGCAACATTTTATAGCAGCAGTAGTAGTAATAGTAGGAGGAGTTGTAATAATATCATAAGCATTATTTCTCACCATTAGTTTTTTTATTTATTGTCATCATCATCTCCTTTTCCCACAGACAACTGAAGGAGATTGAAGACAAGATCCTGGAAGTGCTGTCCAGCTCTGAGGGCAACATCCTGGAGGACGAGACCGCCATCAAGGTGCTGTCCTCCTCCAAAAAACTGGCCAACGAGATCTCAGAGAAGCAGGCCATCGCCGACGAAACTGAGAAGAAGATCGACGAGGCGCGCATGGGCTACACGAAGATCGCGGTGCACAGCACCATCCTGTTCTTCTCCATCGCGGACCTGGCCAACATCGAGCCCATGTACCAGTACTCCCTGACCTGGTTCATCAACCTCTTCAACCTGTCCATCGAGAACGCAGAGAAGTCGGACGACCTGGAGGTCCGCCTGGAACACCTGCACAACCACTTCACCTACTCCCTCTACACCAACGTCTGCATGTCGCTCTTTGAGAAGGACAAGGTAAATTCTGCATGTCACGCATCCTCACTCTTGACTATGAGGACTTTATGACACCTGCCATTGGGGAGGGTTCCCAAAGATCAATTTTCCACCCAGGTTTGTTGTTCTAAGAACTAGTGCAATGCTTTCCAGTTTGATTGGCATTGTCATTCACAAAAGACTAAGCGTAAACTGGTTTCCCATTGCTGTAAAACAATTTTTTTATATCATACAGCTCTCGCTCTCGGTTTGCTTTTGGTCCAAACTTAGGACTCATGCCAACCTATGATTGAGGCCATTTGAGTACAGTAGAAATCTGGTAAGTCAAAATTTGAAGTTTTATTTTGAGATAGCCAATATTTTAAGATTAATACAGATTTGCCCCATCAGAAAAATAAAATTGGGACTAAAACATTGGGAATTATCTGATTTTTGTGTGGTTCCTGTTTTTGAATTGGCTGGTTTCCACAGTATAAGGAGGCCAAGATGAAAATGCATGGTCTTCATCAATATTCCTTCTGGGTTTTTTTCAGCTGCTGTTCTCGTTCCTGCTGTGCGTGAACATCCTGAAGCACCGCAAGGAGGTGAATGAGGACGAGTGGCGCTTCCTGCTGACCGGGGGCATCGGCCTGGACAACCCCTACTCCAACCCCACCACCTGGCTCCCCTCCAAGTCCTGGGACGAGCTCTGCCGCCTGGACGACCTGCCCAACTTCAAGGACATCCGCAAGAAGTTCATGACCCAGAAGGAACAGTGGAAGAGCATCTACGACAGCACGGTGAGAAGTTGACGTGGCGGGGGTGCTTGTGGGTATGCATGAAGCCTGAATTCAGGTAGTTTGATGCTGATTCAGTACAGTGGTCTGCTTGAAGACAATTCTCTCCCACAAGAAGGAATACTCTCGAAATGAACACAAGGTTCTGAGGTGAACATTAAAATTCATGCTAAGGTTTGCTTCGTCACATGCCACACGCACCCATGAGTCATGTGTTGTCAATCCCACTCTGCTTTTTATTTTTGACTTTTTTTAGGAGTTTTTTGGGGTTGTTTTTTTTGGTACCGTGTCAGTGCTTTCTTGTGTACCTGTACTTTGACCATTCCTTCCTTGGTCATGTGTCATGGCATTCTGTGTGTGTGTATGTTTCAGGAGCCCCATCATGATCAGTTCCCAGGGGAGTGGCAGACTCGTCTGCTGAGCTTCCAACGCCTGCTGCTGATGCGCTGCCTCAGACCTGACAAGGTGAGAAGATTTTTGTTGTTGTAACTGACTCCCTTTCCACATGCTCTCATCTTCTCCTTTTCTCTTTTATTGTTTGTGCTTATTGCATGATTTCTGGGTTCATATTTTCTCACATTGTTCCATGTTCTACGTACAGGTATTACAAGCAATGCAATAATTCCTGACAGATTAAATCACACCACCTCTGAGCAAAACCATGGGATTTTGTGATCATTAGTGTCTGCTTCTTTTTATCTTGTTTCTGTCATATTACCTTGTGAACCATTGCTCAGAATCACTTTAAATCTTGTAGAGTGGTGTATCATTTGAAGCCCATATGCCTTATTGAGTAACTACTGTGTGGGCAAACTTGTGGCTATTTTTGGAACCTTTATATCTATTGTTTGACCTGAGAGTTTTTCATATGATTCTCTTTTTTTTCTTCACTAACAGGTGGTGCCAGCTGTTCAGGACTTTGTGACGGAAAAGATTGGGAAGAAGTTCATCGAACCCCCGCCCTTCGACCTGCCAAAAGCATTCGGCGACAGCAACTGTTGCGCACCCCTGCTGTTTGTGCTGTCCCCTGGTGGTGACCCTATGG
>CM065680.1:79340292-79362792 GCA_017654935.2 Phymorhynchus buccinoides | reverse complement strand
ATTGATAGTATGATGCTTAAGAAGTATTATAGAAAAAAAAAAAAAATGCCACTTATATCCTGATCAATACAAAGATATATCCATTTAAAGACAGAATTTATGTAAAATTCTATCTTTAAACGGTTATATCTTCATGTTGATCAGGATATAAGTGGCGATTGTTTTTACTATGATACTTCTTAAACATCATACTACCAATACCAGTTGGAAAGTTTTAGCCGTCTCAAATAATTAAGAAAAATAAATAATAAAAAATCTCGTTTTGTAGGCGATTTAGAGATGGTTTCCTTCAAGGGCCTATGTGCATGTTGACAAGAATTCTTGTATTTGTTGTGTGATATTATCCCTCTCCCTTTTTGTTGTATGCTTGGATTTTCCCCTTTTGTGTGTGTGTGTGTGTAAGTTATACTATTTATTGTGAAAATAAATGAAGAATATATAGATCTCCTGGTCACAAGCGTTTAATTTGTAATAACAGTAAAATATCCGATTGTGAAGATAAATCAAAGTTTTTGTGCATTAATTTACATATAATCTTTCCTCCGTCTGCATTTTTATCTGTATGTGTATTTTTTTCTTTTGCCTCTGTCTGCTTATCTGCGAATATGCCTGCATACTTGCCACAAGGCTCTCTCTCTCTCTCTCTCTCTCTCTCTCTCTCTCTCTCTCTCTTCTCTCTCTCTCTCTCTCTCTCTCTCTCTCTCTTTTTGTGCTTCCTTTGTAAATACCCACTATTTTTTATTTTGAGGCTGTGTATGTGTGCGGGGGTTTGATGTTGTTGTTGATCCTTGGTGATGGGGGGGGGCGGGGGTGTACATATCTGTATGTGTGTGTATACATGTATGTGTGTGTGTGTGTATGTGTCAGTGAATGTGCTGGTACAAGCAGTTGTAATCATAATAATCTACAACACATTCAATCATATGTTGCGCTGGTCTGTCCAAGCAAACTATCAAATCATTTATCAAGCACATACATGATACATGACAATAGTAAAACTACATATATAATTCTGAGCTTGACAGGG
Organism: Phymorhynchus buccinoides; assembly: GCA_017654935.2. Taxonomy (NCBI): domain Eukaryota; kingdom Metazoa; phylum Mollusca; class Gastropoda; order Neogastropoda; family Raphitomidae; genus Phymorhynchus; species Phymorhynchus buccinoides. The sequence goes on along the minus strand of CM065680.1, from coordinate 79,361,765 downwards.
AAGTTTTTCTTTCTTTTACGTATCAGCATTGAATGAAACAATCTTACGTACATTCATTCAGAGACTTACTCACTTAGACAGTTTGCACATTTTTATTTCATTTGTATATATGATTTACAGTGTTAATAAGGATCAGAAAGATGAGAGTATGTCTGATGGGGAAAGCAGGGGGTGCCAGGAAGAGGACGATATTCAAATTAAAAAAGTACATACAGCTATTTTGAACTGTGATCCAAAATAATTGACACGCCACATAACAGTAAAATAAAACAAAATCTGTCCACATTTCAGTTATTACTGTGATCAGTGATGCAACGTGAAGGGCCATTTCAATACATGTAGACGGTTTTCAGAAAAAACTAGGGGAGAGCACTTCGTGAAAATTAGAATTGTTTACCTCCATTACTCGGTCAAATTCCATAATGGCGTCGAAGCTTGAAACCGCAGGATGGAGTCAGCGACTTGCAAATTTTTTTTTAGAAAAATGAGGGGCATCCAGTATCCACAAACTGAGAGAACTTGCAAAATGTGACGTAAAAATATAAATGACCAATTTTAAAATGACGCACAGTGTTCTAAGTGATGTAAGTCTAATCAAACACGAGAGCTGGGGATTTACCTGAGGGTAGAGTAACTCCCCCTGTTTGACCGATTGAATTAGGCAAGATCACTCCCACACACCATGAAATTACTCCCCTTAATTATTTCCGAACAATTCCTATTGTAAAGAAAAGGAAGGGAACAGAAAATATTTTAATTTCAAACAAAAGGTTATTATTACTACATTCAATCACCTTTTGCATTAAAAAAAAAAGGAAGTTTGCAGAGTGTGCATTTTTGTCATCCTGACATGACATCCTGAACATTACATGTGCAAGTTGTGTGTGTGTGTGTGCGTGTTTGTTTGTGTTGTCAGACCTGAAAGCATTAAGCCGGGTACACCCACAAAGCAAAAAAATTTCAACAATACAAAAACTATTAGTATTAAATCTAAGCATTTCATACCAAAAAAATTTTTGTACAAAAATAACTCAACAATTTCAACACTATTGAAAGTAACTCAGATTTCAAGAAAAAGCCATCAAAACTCAATTTTTAGAGTGTGTCATTCCAACTGCAACAGCAGCATGCCAACAGCCACGCCTGTCTAGGCACACACGTTAACTTATCTCAATTTCTTCTAAGTGTATTTAATTGTAGTTTGTCAGGGCAAGGGAAGATTTGCCAGTGGGCTACAGAGAACTGGGCTTCAATATAAAAACTATTGACCTCACATCTGAAACATTTCATATAAAAACCGCTGACTCTGTCATGTATACTAACTGCAGCGGCACCAGCCATGCTATATAGCTGCTCTCTTTTCTATAATGTATTGTGTTTAATTGTAGCCCATCACGGCACAGGAACATTGACCAGTATCCACCACGGGCTACAGAGAGCTGGGCATCAGGGTCTGCTTGTGCAGCAGAGCAACCATGAAGTAGTCTGGCGTGGTGCCAGACACTGTGATGTTGTCATACTTGTCCAGCCACAGGAGGGAGCACATCACTTTGGCCTTGTAGTAGGCTGCAATGCAGTAATCAAAGGAAACAATGATGAATGGAGAGAGCTAGGTGAATAGGTGCCCTGTAGTAGGCTGCAATGCAGTAATCAAAAGAAACAATGATGAATGGAGAGAGCTAGGTGAATAGGTGCCCTGTAGTAGGCTGCAATGCAGTAATCAAAAGAAACAATGATGAATGGAGAGAGCTAGGTGGAATAGGTGCCCTGTAGTAGGCTGCAATGCAGTCACCAAAAGAAACAATGATGAATGGAGAGAGCTAGGTGAATAGGTGCCCCGTAGTAGGCTGCAATGCAGTAATCAAAATAAACAATGATGAATGGAGAGAGCTAGGTGGATTAGGTGCCCTGTAGTAGGCTGCAGTACAGTCACCAAAAGAAACAATGATGAATGGAGAGAGCTAGGTGAATAGGTGCCCTGTAGTAGGCTGCAATGCAGTCATCAACAGAAACAATGATGAATGGAGAGAGCTAGGTGAATAGGTGCCCTGTAGTAGGCTGCAATAATAATACTGAACATTTATATAGCGCTTTACTCCCTTTGCAGGGAGCTCAAAGTGCTTTACATAGACAATAAAACACAAATAAGTCATTATATATGCAGTAATCAAAAGAAACAATGATGAATGGAGAGAGCTAGGTGAATATGTGCCCTGTAGTAGGCTGCAATGCAGTCATCAAAATAAATCAAACACAATGTTTGGAGAGAGCTAGGTGAATAGGTGCCCTGTAGTAGGCTGCAATGCAGTAATCAAAATAAATAAAACACACAAACAATGTTTGGAGAGAGCTAGGTGAATAGGTGCCCTGTAGTACTAGTAGGCTGTGATGCAGTAATCAAAATAAATCAAACAATGTTTGGAGAGAGCTGGGTGAATAGGTGCCCTGTAGTAGGCTGCACTGCAGTAATCAAAATAAATCAAACACAATGTTTGGAGAGAGCTAGGTGAATAGGTGCCATGTAATAGGCTACAATGCAGTAATCAAAATAAATAAAACACAGAAACAATGTTTGGAGAGAGCTAGGTGAATGGGTGCCCTGTAGTAGGCTGCAATGCAGTAATCAAAAGAAACAATGATGAATGGAGAGAGCTAGGTGAATAGGTGCCCTGTAGTAGGCTGCAATGCAGTAATCAAAAGAAACAATGATGAATGGAGAGAGCTAGGTGAATAGGTGCCCTGTAGAAGGCTGCAATGCAGTAATCAAAATAAACAATGATGAATGGAGAGAGCTAGGTGAATAGGTGCCCTGTAGAAGGCTGCAATGCAGTAATCAAAATAAACAATGATGAATGGAGAGAGCTAGGTGAATAGTTGCCCTGTAGACAGTAGGCTGCAATGCAGTAATCAAAAGAAACAATGATGAATGGAGAGAGCTAGGTGAATAGGTGCCCTGTAGTAGGCTGCAATGCAGTAATCAAAAGAAACAATGACACTTGGAGAGAGCTAGGTGAATAGGTGCCCTGTAGTAGGCTGCACTGCAGTATTCAAAATAAATCAAACACAATGTTTGGAGAGAGCTAGGTGAATAGGTGCCCTGTAGTAGGCTGCACTGCAGTAATCAAAATAAATCAAACACAATGTTTGGAGAGAGCTAGGTGAATAGGTGCCCTGTATTAGGCTGCAGTGTAAAATAAATCAAACACAAACAATGTTTGGAGAGAGAGCTATGTGAATAGGTGCCTTGTAGTAGGATGCAACGTAGTATTCAAAATAAATGAAACAGAAACAACTAGAGCGTTAAGACGCTAAATCACCAACCGCGCGGCAGCGTTATTCGGCTCCAGTGACCTTGACCTTTGACCCATAACCTTCATTATCGCACTTGGTCTAGATCTTCCTACTACCTACCCGCATGCAAAATTTGAGCACCCTAAGTCCATCCGTTCAAACGTTAGAGAGGATACATACAAACACCACCTCAGACACGAGTGAAAACATTACCAATCCGGCCGCTCTCTACGATCACGGTTGGTAATGATGGTTGGAGTTGGTGAGAGCTAGGTGGATATTTGCCCTGTAGTAGGCTGCAATGCAGTAATCAAAATAAATAAAACACACAAACAATGTTTGGAGAGAGCTAGGTGAATAGTTGCCCTGTAGTAGGCTGTAATGCAGTAATCAAAATAAATAAAACACAGAAACAATGTTTGGAGAGAGCCAGGTGAACAGTTGCCATGTAGTAGGCTGCAATGCAGTAATCAAAATAAATAAAACACACAAACAATGTTTGGAGAGAGCTAGGTGAATAGTTGCCCTGTAGTAGGCTGCAATGCAGTAATCAAAATAAATAAAACACACAAACAATGTTTGGAGAGAGCTAGGTGAATAGTTGCCCTGTAGTAGGCTGCAATGCAGTAATCAAAATAAATAAAACACACAAACAATGTTTGGAGAGAGCTAGGTGAATAGTTGCCCTGTAGTAGGCTGCAATGCAGTAATCAAAATAAATAAAACACACAAACAATGTTTGGAGAGAGCCAGGTGGAATAGTTGCCCTGTAGTAGGCTGCAATGCAGTAATCAAAATAAATAAAACACACAAACAATGTTTGGAGAGAGCCAGGTGGATATTTGCCCTGTAGTAGGCTGCAATGCAGTAATCAAAATAAATAAAACACACAAACAATGTTTGGAGAGAGCCAGGTGGATATTTGCCCTGTAGTAGGCTGCAATGCAGTAATCAAAATAAATAAAACACACAAACAATGTTTGGAGAGAGCCAGGTGAATAGTTGCCCTGTAGTAGGCTGCAATGCAGTAATCAAAATAAATAAAACACACAAACAATGTTTGGAGAGAGCCAGGTGAATAGTTGCCCTGTAGTAGGCTGCAATGCAGTGATCAAAATAAATAAAACACACAAACAATGTTTGGAGAGTGCCAGGTGAATAGTTGCCCTGTAGTAGGCTGCAATGCAGTGATCAAAATAAATAAAACACACAAACAATGTTTGGAGAGAGCCAGGTGAATAGTTGCCCTGTAGTAGGCTGCAATGCAGTAATCAAAATAAATAAAACACACAAACAATGTTTGGAGAGAGCTAGGTGAATAGTTGCCCTGTAGTAGGCTGCAATGCAGTAATCAAAAGAAACAATGACGCTTGAAGAGAGCTATAACAGGTGCCCTGATAAATCAAACAGAAACAATGATGGTTGGAGTTGGAGAGAGCTAGGTGAATAGGTGACATGTAGCAGGCTGTGATGAATTAATCAAAAGAAATCGAACACAGAAACAATGTCGCTTGGAGTTGGAGAGAGCTAGGTGAATAGTTGCCCTGTAGTAGGCTGCAATGCAGTAATCAAAATAAATAAAACACACAAACAATGTTTGGAGAGAGCTATGTGAATAGGTGCCCTGTAGTAGGCTGCAACGCAGTAAGCAAAAAGCCGAAAATCAAACACAGAAAAGTAACGTTTGGAGAGAGCTAGGTGAATAGGTACCATGGGTGCCTTGATTGTAGTTGTGTGCCTCTTAGGGATGGATAGTTCTCTGTTTTTGTTTATTGGTTATTTCAGCGATTGTGATTAATAAGTTGATTTAGACTGCTATTCATGCATGTGCAAATAATTGCTGTGATTCAGGTTGTTAAATGTAGTTAGATGTTTGTTCAGTCACACACAAAATTAGCAGGTTTGATCATCAATTTATCGTTACCAAATGTTTGTTTTCATTGTGTGCATGCGCCTTTATTGCACACTTAGACACAAAATAGAAAGAGGGGGGACATTTTAACACAACTTGATTTTCAAAATGCATCGGGACTTTCCTGGGTATTGCAGTAACTCCAGAATCGTCCCACTATCTTTATGGTTACTAATGTCCCACATGTACCTGTTCCAGGTCGGAGGACATTAAACAGACTTTCATTCCAAGAGGGAGGGAAGTGACACAAAAAGGACTCGCACACATGCAGTCGATGTACATAGGGCCTACTATGTATAATTTACACATAGCCACACACACACACACACACACACACACACACACACACACACACACACACACACACACACACACACACACACACAGAGAGAGAGAGAGAGAGGAAAGAGAGTGTCAGACAGATAGATAGTGAAAGTCAGTCAGACAGATGATACAGGCAGACATGTACACAGAGAACAATGACACTACGCAGAGGAACTCACTCGACGAAGAAATGGTGAGCAAGGTACACGAACAGAGAACAATGACACTACGCAGAGGAACTCACTCGACGAAGAAATGGTGAGCAAGGTTGGGTAAGACGGGATAAAATGCCTATGGGCGGGTAAGAAGCCCATGCTAATTATCGCATGAAATGAAGCAAATTTCAGTCACATTTTGCCCATGAGACGAGTGTTAATGTTTAGCATTCGTCTCCTGGGCACATTTGACTGAAAGTTTCTTTATTTCATGAGATAATTGGTATGGGCTTCTTACCCGCCCATGGGCTTTTTACCCCGTCTTCCCCTACATGTACAGAGAACAATAACACTACACAGAGGAACTCACTCGTCGAAGAAATGGTGAGCAAGGTGTCTGCAGCGTTCTTCTTGACGTTGATGGTGGTGCTGTAGCCGTATTTGCTCTTCACCATGATGTGGTAGAGGCCGTCCCTGGGCGCCATGTACTGGTTGTCCACGGTGCTGAAGGCACTGCCCACGTTCACCATGCCCGTGCTGCCCGTGTAGTACACAGGCAACACCGCTGTAGGAAAAACAGTTCCAATAATAACCCCCCCAAAAAAAGTCAGTAGCAGGTTTAGATTTTCTAGTACACAGACTAACAAGTGTACGTGTCACCGAGCGGCAGACATGTCCTTTGCCCTGTTGACCTTGACCTTGATCTGTACCCAATACTCCGAGTTACCATAAGCCAATGCACCCTGGCTCATACCCGCTTTGGACATCATCACTCCAATGACATGAAATATATGTCCACAAGAAGAAATATACGTTGTCACGGTCAAAGGTCAAGGTCAGGACGGTTACAGTTTATCTATGGGACCTTCGGTTTATGGAGATACATCACCACTATAATTGATTCCGTCCAGCGGTTCGTGAGAACAGAGCCCGGAAATACAGAAAAACAAACAGGCTGTGACAAACTTATACTTTTTTGCCCAGTGTAAAACTGGGGCAAAGGATAAAAAGTCCCTGTAGTGGTTGTTTGTGGTGCTGAAGGCACTGTCCGTATTCATCATGCCTGTATGTGCTGCCCATGTAGTACTTGTGACACTGGCAAGTGAGTTCGTGTCATCCATTCCACCAGCACAACACGGCCTACTCCTACCAAATAGTGGAATGGGCTTTAATAACATGTGCGCAACATCTTGTGCATGTGTTCGCACACAGGACCTCGGTTTTTAGACTCAGTTATCCGAAGCGAAAAGTGTTTTTCCCAAGGACTTAACACCGCGGACGAAGTGGGGTTCGAACCAGCGCACTCGCAAACCCGAGCGGTGACTCTACTAACCAACTGAGCCACGGCGCCTTCAAGACAGAATGTCACGCATAAGTTGTAGGACAATTACTTTGGAAACCAAAGATATTTTGATAATAACAATTTAAAGGGCGAAAGGCTTATAACAAAATGCCTATATATAGTACCCAAATGATACGTTATGCTATTAGTAGGCGTCGCAGCCAGGGTTTTTTTTGTTTTGTTTTTTTTGCATGTGATTTTTGTGTGACTGATGAGGAAGGAATGGAGGGAGGGGGTAAATTTTGACCAATTAAATGACAACTGTTTTGTTGCCACTAGGTTTCACATGTGCTAAGTGCATGAGCACACGGGACCTCGGTTTATCGTCTCATCCGAAAGACTCCACGTTCAGACCGCAAGGCCTAGTGCAAAGTGAGAGAACAAATCCCCTGTTCCCAGGTTCGAACTCGGGTTTACTTGACACGGAGCGAATTAACGCTCTACCACTGTGCCACTCTAAATCTCCTCCTCCGCCTACCTTCCTTCTCGGTGAGGTTGAGGGAGTTGAGGAGGTCCTCAGCGTTCTCTAGGCGGCTGGTGACGTTGTCCAGCTGGTCTGCCATGTAGGTGGTGACGTTGGGCATGGCGTCGACGCCCAGGTGGTCGTCCATGTTCTGCTGGATCGAGTCCACCTGGTCCGTCACCTCCTGCAGCAGGGCCATGAAGCGGGTGTGGATCATGTTCTTCAGCTGAATGCCCTGTGGGAGAAGAGGGGAAACGTGTGCATAATGGGTATGTATTAACGTGCATCACAGGCTTGCATCATACACATTTGCGTGTGGATATGCACGCATGTACATACATGTGCGACCACACGCACACACACTATTACATAGCCTACACAAATACACACACAAGAAGCGCCTATATGTGTTTGTAATGTAGCCTCTGTGTGAGTGTGTGTGTTGTTTGCTGCATGCGTGAGTGTGAGTCAGTTGTCTGTTTGTGTGTGCGCGCGCATATATATATATATATATGTGTGTGTGTGTGTGTGTCTCATGCATGCGTGTGAATGCGCGAGCATGCGTGTTTGTGTGATTTCAATTTTTATCGTATCTCCACGCCTTCTCTGAGACTGTTTCTGTCTCTCTTCTCTCTCCCCGTCTCCGTGTCTTTGACTCACTCTCTCTCTCTCTCTCTCTCTCTCTCTCTCTCTCTCTCTCTCTCTCTCTCTCTCTTTTCAGTGCTTACTTTGTAAGCGACCGTGTCGATGTGTTCTCCGGCCGTTTCATCATCAAAGTTCACGCTCTGTGCAAACACTGCCGTCACACCCACCGACACCAGCACCAGCATCCGCAGCACCACCCGCCAAGTGTTGGCTTGGCTTGTCGTCTTCATTCCTGGTTGGTAATACTACACAGTAACAGTTCTTTTTTTAGTTTTTAGGTGTGTGTTTTTTTGGGGGGTAGGACCATATATTAGGGATTAAAGGATTCATAAATTGAATTGAATTGTATTCCATATGTTCACTGACATATTGTTCATTAGAAATTAAGGCTTGGCAATATTATCAGAAACATGGGCATATTATATTTTAATGCAGAAACAATGAGGTTGGGAGAATGCAAGATAACACAGTTGTAGGTGTCCCTGATAGAAGATATGTGCCTTTAAAATGGAGTTGTTTCTTTTTTTTACCTTTGTTGAATGTTAAATATAAATTATGATAAAATGAATTTTATAACAGTTTCACTCAGCAAAAAGTACAGACTCACCTCGGAGCTTTCGGGGGCGTCACGCTCCCTTCGTCAACCTAGATCTTTTATCAGTAATTTATTTCTTATCTTTTTTTTTTATCAGTAAAAATGATTTGGAAAATATTGTCTTGTTTATTGTTGTCCTTTTCAAATGATCTGGCTCAGTAACTGGATTATACAGAAGTTTTCATTAATTAATGCATCAAGAGCACATCAGCTGGCTTTAAACAAAAGATAACTATTGATGTTATGCTTTGACAGAGATTTTCATTGTGTCAGTGCTTTTTCTTAATAATGATGACAATGATCATGATGTTGATGATGATCATCATCTTCATTCATTATCATCAGTCATGAGTTCACATAATCATCATCATGATTACCAGCAACAGCATTGATACAAACGTATTTCATAGCAACACGTAAGCTTACTCACTTTAAAATGTTAAAACTGTACCCGTGAACGTTGATTCTCCTTCTCACTGGCAGACCAGGTCTTGTCGTGGATTCAACTCACGCACTTTGTCTAATGCTTGTATTCCACACATAAATTAAGCAGTAGCTAGGTGGGTGTCCTGGTGACAAGATAATCACTGTATTTCTTCAACGTCCACACTGAATCCTCTAATTAGTTGGTATTACGTTTCTTTGTTAGGATCAACAAGGAATCTTGGTCAGTAATACTGTAATTGGGCTTTAATTATTATATAAACTTGGCTGGCAAGTGTGTTAGCATGGTCTGTGCGCCAAGAAACATTCTGGAAGAGAAGGTATTATTAGGTATTAGGTACTTTACAGTCACAGAGGCGTCTGTCAAATTCGGGTTGATCCCACCTGGAGAGCATGTCGCAGCCAGAGGCACGCCACCCAATTTCTTGTTGTTGTTGTTGCGATTTTTGTGTGACTGATGAGGAAGGAAAGGGGTGGTGGTAAATTTTGACCAAATGACAACTTTGTTTTTGCCACTGGGATTAACGTGTGCTGAGTGCATGGGCACACGGGACCTCGGTTTATCGTCTCATCTGAAAGACTCCATGTTCAGACCGTAAGGCCTAGTGCAAAGTCCGAGGAAAAATCCCCTGTACCCAGGTTCGAACTCGGGTTTATTTGACACGAAGCGAACGCGCAACCACTGTGCAGAAGTGGTACATTGTTGATTGGTAAACATATATAGACGTTGATTGGTAAACATATAGACGTTGATTGGTAAACATATAGACGTTGATTGGTAAACATATAGACGTTGATTGGCAAACATATAGACGTTGATTGGTAAACCTATCGATCAACGTTGATTGGTAAACATATAGACGTTGATTGGTAAACATATAGACGTTGATTGGTAAACATATAGACATTGATTGGCAAACATATAGACGTTGATTGGTAAACGTATCGATCAACGTTGATTGGTAAACATATAGACGTTGATTGGTAAACGTATCAACGTTGATTGGTAAACGTATCGACGTTGATTGGTAAACGCATAGACGTTGATTGGTAAACGTATAGACGTTGATTGGTAAACATATAGACGTTGATTGGTAAACATATAGACGTTGATTGGTAAACATATAGACGTTGATTGGTAAACATATAGACGTTGATTGGTAAACATATAGACGTTGATTGGTAAACATATAGACGTTGATTGGTAAACATATAGACATTGATTGGTAAACGTATCGACGTTGATTGGTAAACGTATATCTGTGTCAAAAGCACCTAGGAAACTATATATGTTCTTTCTCTCTCATCTTCTCGGCGGTGCATAGTCATAAACAACACTGATTATAAAAAAATAAAATACATAAAAAGTAATGATTGTATTGCTTTTCTGAAAACGAATTAAAGCTTTATAAAGAAAATCCAACCCAAACCGTTCTATGTACAGCAGGAATAAAAGGAAATGGAGCTACCCACATCCCTGAGCCAATGATATAGGTCATAATATATTTTTAATTCTAGATACACTAAGAAATTTTGCTCATGCATGCATGCCCGTTAGGTGTTGCCCATATGTTTGGCAGTGCAATGAACTAGAGTTCAACAATAATGTCAAAACCATATAAACTGTACTCTCAGTTAGTTCAATGCCAAAAAACAGAACAAGGGATAAACTATCATAATTGATATCGTAATTGAAATAACCTGCAAAGTTTAGGCCTATTAACCATAAAGGAGAGAGGGGGGGGGGGGGGGGGGGGGATAGTGACTATGAATACTCAACGAAAACAAAAGGAGGTAATTATTGACTGTGAATAATGTCATTAAATATCATAATGGCAATATCAATTATCTTCAACATGTAAAAGGAAATTTCTTAGGAGGCACTTTTTCACTTTACCAATGTTGGTGTAAATCCTTCCAACGAATATTATTCTCATTTACTCTATCTTTAAAATGTTCGTTTTTATGTTAAAATAAAAAGAAGTGGGGGGGGGGGGGGGGGGGGGGGGGGGGGGGGGGGGGGGGTTACTGGGTGTAAGTTTATTCGGCCTGCTATTAGGTGAAACTGATATAATATGCATATTAATGTCAGTACGTGGGTACCATTCTATCAAGGTTTATTCAAATCAGTTCAGTTGCTTATAGGCGCTGTGACATGGAATATATTTGGTTTGATACAGGCCGACAGAAACACACAGGCATTGCATTGAAATGTATTCCAGTTCTACCAAACAGGGAATACACAAATGGCACTCAGCAACCCCATGATAGACCTTGCAATGACCACGATCGACAGGGCTCCCTACCGCCCCCCCCCCCCCCCCCCCCCCCCCCCCCCCCCCCCCCCCCCCCCCCCCCCCCCCCCCCCCCCCCCCCCCCTCCTAAGGGGTATTTGTTCCCTGGAAACAGTTAAAAATGGCACCCTGTCCCTGGAATCCACTTTTCTGTCTGGTGTCCCTAGAAACTGAGTAGAATCAACATTTTGTGGAGTAGTCACTTGTCTTGTTAGCTAACCTTACTGTTGAACACAGGAACACCCAAAACAACAGACATAAAAATTATCAAGAAGACTGCAAAAAAATTCCAGTCGCAGAAATGTTACTAAAGAAAATAATCTGAAGTTTTCATTTTGACCCTGTTGCATGACATCGCAATGTTTGTTCCTGGAAATAAGTCTTGGTCCCTGGTTCTTAAGCAGTTTGTCCATGGAAACTGCAACAGGGGGGTAGGCAGCCCTGCCACGATCATACCACCACCAATCACTGGTAATTATAATAAGACCTTTACATGAACCATCCAATAAGTATCAAGTCATAAGTAATAAGGTCGGATAGAGGGTGACGCACAGAGACAATGTCTTCATGACGACCCTTCTTGGCTCAGTTTTCTTGGGGACATGTTGGTGCTGTACAATTAGCAGTAACAGAAATGCACCGATACTGACAAAGTGCAAACCCTGCCAGAAAAGGAGACAATGTCCTCATGATGACCCTTCTTGGCTCAGTTTTCTTGGAGACATGTTGGTGCTGTACAATTAGCAGTAATAGAAATGCACCGATACTGACAGCCAGTGCAAACCCTGCCAGAAGAGGAGACAATGTCCTCATGATGACCCTTCTTGGCTCAGTTTTCTTGGAGACATGTTGGTGCTGTACAATTAGCAGTACTAGAAATGCACCGATACTGACAGCCAGTGCAAACCCTGCCAGAAGAGGAGACAATGTCCTCATGATGACGCTTCTTGGCTCAGTTTTCTTGGGGACATGTTGGTGCTGTACAATTAGCAGTACTAGAAATGCACCGATACTGACAGCCAGTGCAAACCCTGCCAGAAGAGGAGACAATGTCCTCATGATGACGCTTCTTGGCTCAGTTTTCTTGGGGACATGTTGGTGCTGTACAATTAGCAGTAACAGAAATGCACCGATACTGACAGCCAGTGCAAACCCTGCCAGAAGAGGAGACAATGTCCTCATGATGACGCTTCTTGGCTCAGTTTTCTTGGGGACATGTTGGTGCTGTACAATTAGCAGTAACAGAAATGCACCGATACTGACAGCCAGTGCAAACCCTGCCAGAAGAGGAGACAATGTCCTCATGATGACGCTTCTTGGCTCAGTTTTCTTGGGGACATGTTGGTGCTGTACAATTAGCAGTAACAGAAATGCACCGATACTGACAAAGTGCAAACCCTGCCAGAAGAGGAGTCAATGTCCTCATGACGACCCTTCTTGGCTCAGTTTTCTTGGGGACATGTTGGTGCTGTACAATTAGCAGTACTAGAAATGCACCGATACTGACAAAGTGCAAACCCTGCCAGAAGAGGAGTCAATGTCCTCATGATGACCCTTCTTGGCTCAGTTTTCTTGGGGACATGTTGGTGCTGTACAATTAGCAGTACAGTACTAGAAATGCACCGATACTGACAGCCAGTGCAAACCCTGCCAGAATAGGGGACAATGTCATGATGACCCTTCTTGGCTCAGTTTTCTTGGGGACATGTTGGTGCTGTACAATTAGCAGTACTAGAAATGCACCAATACTGACAAAGTGCAAACCCTGCCAGAATAGGAGACAATGTCATGATGACCCTTCTTGGCTCAGTTTTCTTGGGGACATGTTGCTGTACAATTAGCAGTACTAGAAATGCACTGATACTGACAGCCAGTGCAAACCCTGCCAGAAGAGGGAACAATGTGTGAAGGGGCATGGTGGATATGGTCAAGGGAAGGTGAGGGGCAGGTATGCCTTTTTATAGCTTGAAGAGTTGATAAAAGCAGGGCATGTCATTCTACTAACAAGACAGACACAGTGAGTGGGGCGGGGGGAGGTAAAAATAGGCACAGGCTCGCTTCAAATTTTGTGTGGTGGTGTATAAAAAGTATCACCTAGAGAACAAGACATCTACCGGGTAGCTTACTGTTTCTTCTTTTACAAGCACACATACATGCCCAGACATACACCAAAAACAGCAAAGTCTTTTCAAATAAATTTTAATACGAAAACTGCAAAAAATGTGTTTACATCCTTCATGTTCCTTTCTGTCTTTTCTGCTTTATAAAATGGACGGAATTTCTCAATAAATTAAAAAAATTGTGGTGCACATAAAATTCAATGAAACAAAATACTTGAAAAAATAAAACATACATGACAATGGAAATTATCACAGCATGGATAATAACAAGCAAACATTTTCTTCTCGTTGTAAAACCATTTGTATCAGGAACTTTTTTTTAAAATCCAACGGTTATAACAGAAAAACACTGCAAGAGGACCAAGGACATGTTTAATAAAAATTCACAGAACGATATATTTAAAATAAATATTGTAATAAGCACAGACTGCAAATCCAGTTACGTTGGTGATCCCGAGATATAGTTAGAAGACACACACACAAAGTTAATTGAAAACTAAACAAATACCGTAAAGAAAAACACATGACGATAAACTCATCTGGATTCCCAATTCTGTATTTAAAATCAAATAAACTTCTGTAAAATATAATATGAACTGATATTCAAATTCTGTTTAAAAAAAGCAACCAAAAAAGAAGACATAAATATAACCAAAAAAAGATGTATATCCTATAGTAAAAGCCATTCTCTTTTTTCACTGAGAAGTGAAAAATTCAATTGTACTTGTTGTGTAAGCTTCATATCAACATGAATAAAACAGTAACATAAATCAAAACAATAACCCCTTTTATTAAGAGAAGAAACCATAATAAATGTGCTACACTCAAGCAAATGCCACAAGCAAACACAGAAAATGTCAGCAGTCATTACCCCGATACAGACTATGCCAGAGTACTGATTTCATTGTTTCTTCAATCTCATTTCTCGCAATTTTCACAGGACTTGACCAGTGGGAGACAAAAGGGAAGAAGTGTAATCAAATGTAAGAAATAAGACAAGAGTGGGGGAAAATAAAGACATGAAGACAATGGTTAACGAAATCAATAAATGTTTAATTAAAACAAAAGTTCCAGAATGATTAGTCAAGAGAGAGTGGAGAAGAGAAGGAGGGACAGAGGGGTTGAAAGAGGGAGGAAAAGAGAAAGATTATGTATAAGACGATGAGAAAGAAATGCTGCGCAGATAAAAATACAAACTAGCTATAGAACTTCTTTGTCATTAAAACTTTCAAAAGTGCAGAATGGAATGTGGAGAGGAAAGAATAGAAGGAAGAAAACACTGACAAAAAAACCAACAATAAAAACTTTTAAAACATTGTACTTTTCCAGCGACATGGACTAGAACAAACGGGACACCATGTAAAATAATACTGACACTTGTCTGGACTAGACACAACAAATAGATAACAAATCACAACTGAAAGACAATCATACAAACAATCATATAAAATCTCACTGAAGCAAAACCGTCACCATACAATGAACACATGACACATAAAATCAATAAAATATGTGAGTTGGCACACAGTGAGAATATTGTAGTAAAAATGGCAAGTGATATGACGAGAAAACAATGTATCAGTAAAACGTAACAAGATAAACATAAAAATGTGTCCTTACAAAATATGAGTATATAATACTGACCAGGTGAAATTCCGCAAAATGATGGAGTTTCGTTTGCCAATTAGTTCTTCAATTCTAATCTTTGGTTTTGTGATACTTGTGTTTAACATAGATACAGACACAAGAACGGTATCAAACAGAAAATTACAAACGTTTATCCAAAACACAAGTTGATGACGCTGGTGTCTCAAATCTTGAATAATTCAATACATGGTTTTGCATGATAAATGCAATCTTTCATTTTTCAAACTTTCCAAAATAATAATTTTTTTAAAAATGTCAACAAGCATAACTGTATTTTAATCATTAAATTAATGTTTTATATATAAAATTAAAAAAAAGCAATACCACATGCTACAGATCAAACAATTGACGGATAAATCCAACTGCAAACTGAACACTCACAACAAACAAAAACAAAAACAATTTTTTAATATATTTTTTATAACTAAACAATGTATGTGTGACTGACAATGCTGGTGTGTGACATAATCCTCAAGTATTTCTTAACATTAAAACTGTGAGGGAAGTGATGACACAATCTGTGAATTTCTATCAGCTTCCTGATTGAGAGCCAGAGATCATTGGACAAGGTTTGGCACAGGTGAAAAACATGGGTTTCAAGAAAGAGAAGTCAGGAGAGATGGAATGAAAACATACACGCTCACCAATACAAGCAATAAATAGCTAAGAAAACACACACACTCAATACAAAACAAGAACGTTGACAAACAAGACAGTTTGGGGCACAAAGTAACGCTTGAATCAGATAGAAAGACAACACTGCACAATTCTACATGCTTCTCAAAATCCATACAGATTCCTGTCATTTTCTCTTATGCATAATTCACACAAAAGTTACAAAACAATGCAACAATTCAGAAAATGCCTTCTATCAAAACGACAATTCCATACTGAAAATTCAGCACTGCAACCAAACATAACACAAGATATATTCCAGTGTAAAACATAGTTAAGTTAACCAACATTTATCTTTGTTCAATATCTTTTTTAAAAACAGAAAAGTCACTTGGAAATCGTTAACAGGTGAGATAAATAAGTCAAAATAGAGATCAGCGATATCACAGACTGAAGGGCAAGAGGAAGCAAACATGAAACAATGAATCATGGCTCGATTTTTAGTGTAACAAACCACACATTCAAGCCAAGAATGTGGCCTTTTGTCATTTTGTTTTTCTTCTGTGAGATGCTTTTCAATGAATAAAACTGCTATTTTTTGGTTATAATCTTTATCTACTAGTCTCTACGACAAAATAAAGAGAAAGTTTTGTCACACATAAATTTCATAAGTGAAATTATGTCACACGGAAATAATTGCAGCTTCAAAATTATCTTTAATAGCAAGAAAAGATGCAGATTCAGTAAACCGTATTAATTTGTCACTGCATATGGTAAAACATTCATTTCTTTGATTTTTCTGCACACAAAAAAAAGCATTGCAAAATTGACTGCACATACAACATCTTTCCACTAATTATAAAGTTTGAAATTAACCCAGACATCTCTCTCCTAGACGAGATTTCCCTAATCACGATGCTGAAATCAGCCAAGCCAGGTCTTTTTCCTCCACGAGTTTTCCGTAATTACGAAGATTAGAATCAACCAAGCCATCTCTCTCCTAGACACGTTTTTCCTTATCACGAAGCTGAAATCAACCCAGCCAAGCACTAGGCCTCTCTCTTTGGAGACAAAATGTTCACCAAATGATTGATTAATTATCCAGCTGACAGAGGAGGGCGACGCCGCGGCCAATCCAGTGCTCCTGGGGCTTGTTGGATGGGATCAGCATGCCGATGACGAAGTTGGTGGAGTGACCCGTGGTGGACAGGGTCCCGCGCCGCTCGCTCGTCTTGTACACCGGGCACAAGTAGGCGTTGGTCTCCGGCAGGTCTGTACGCTTGCACGGCTTCAGCCACATCTGTTAGAGTGAGCAGAGAGTATGAGAAGGCATTCGTAGTGCATTGTTATTTGTGACGTGTAGGCGTTGGTCTCTGGCAGGTCTGAACGGTTGCACAGCTTCAGCCACATCTGTCAGAGTGAGGAGAGAGTATGAGTAGTCATTCGCAGTGCATTGTTCTTTGTGACATAAATTGAGAGAATATACCAAGGGGTAATTGCCTAAAGGTATAATCACCTTCTTCATTCCTTTTCTGATACAGTAGTACGTTTAGACAATTACCCCTCGACAAAGCAAAGTTAGATATTTATGAACATAAGCAAGAGAATGTATTGAAAGCCCTTCAGAACTATTTATGAATAAGAGTGAGAATGCATATGTCACAGGAAATTTTGGGATCCTGGAAAATTCTGAATTCCCGAGATTAGGAAAATTCGGAATCTTCCCTGGAAATTCAGGAATTCTGATTTTTCCAGGATTGGTCTCGGTAAAATTCTGAATTCTGATATTTCCTGGGAAAATTCCAAATTTTCCCAAGCTCTCTCTAGGGAGGGAGAGAGACTGCATGTGAATTATGCGTTTGCACACAATTGTACTGTACATGACTGTGTGCATGTGGATGCATATGTGCCTGCATAGGCCACTTTGTATAATTAAGGTGTGTGAGAGAATGTGTAGGTTATTAATTTATGTCACTATCTTTTAATACTGACTTTTATTGCGGTTCACATAATATAAGAAATGCTGTAATGTTTTTATTTCTCAGACTTTTCACATTTATGCGATTTTATCACTTGGAATCTTGTGGGTTGTTTTTGTTTCATTAAAAACTCAAGACACTTATCGCATTATTATGGGCCAACACTGGATGTGTGAGATCGCAAAACATCTCTTTCCCTCTCCGCCTATATGCATGCATGTTCTTTGTGTGCTTACTCAGAGTCATAAAGATTCCAGAAATGAAAATAAAAAGAAGAAAAACAAAACGTCTCTTTCCCTCTCCGCCTATATGCATGCATGTTCTTTGTGTGCTTACTCAGAGTCATAAAGATTCCAGAAATGAAAATAAAAAGAAGAAAAACAAAACATCTCTTTCCCTCTCTGCCTATATGCATGCATGTTCTTTGTGTGCTTACTCAGAGTCATAAAGATTCCAGAAATGAAAATAAAAAGAAGAAAAACAAAACATCTCTTTCCCTCTCTGCCTATATGCATGCATGTTCTTTGTGTGCTTACTCAGAGTCATAAAGATTCCAGAAATGAAAATAAAAAGAAGAAAAACAAAACATCTCTTTCCCTCTCTGCCTATATGCATGCATGTTCTTTGTGTGCTTACTCAGAGTCATAAAGATTCCAGAAATGAAAATAAAAAGAAGAAAAACAAAACATCTCTTTCCCTCTCCGCCTATATGCATGCATGTTCTTTGTGTGCTTACTCAGAGTCATAAAGATTCCAGAAATGAAAATAAAAAGAAGAAAAACAAAACATCTCTTTCCCTCTCTGCCTATATGCATGCATGTTCTTTGTGTGCTTACTCAGAGTCATAAAGATTCCAGAAATGAAAATAAAAAGAAGAAAAACAAAACATCTCTTTCCCTCTCTGCCTATATGCATGCATGTTCTTTGTGTGCTTACTCAGAGTCATAAAGATTCCAGAAATGAAAATAAAAAGAAGAAAAACAAAACATCTCTTTCCCTCTCTGCCTATATGCATGCATGTTCTTTGTGTGCTTACTCAGAGTCATTTCCAGAAATGAAAATAAAAAGAAGAAAAACAAAACATCTCTTTCCCTCTCTGCCTATATGCATGCATGTTCTTTGTGTGCTTACTCAGAGTCATAAAGATTCCAGAAATGAAAATAAAAAGAAGAAAAACAAAACAAAATACCTTGGGGAATTTTCGGCCAACTTACTGCTGAGGTTGAAGTCTGGGGGCTGTTGTTTCTGCTTTGTGAACAGTATTCACTGCTGAATTGGTTCAGTAAGTTGTAGATACTAGATAGAAGGTAACTCATACCCAAGGTCTGTATTCAGGCTGGGTTTTCTTTCTCCGATTTCAATAGCTTCTTTTACTTTTCTTTTTGTGAGTTGAGGTTCAGGTGCTAGAATGTTTCTTTGGAAACTGCTGGTATGGTGGACTTTTATTGACAGGATGGCCTTCCTGTTTCTCCAATGTAACACCCCCTCCCCCCCTTCACTCCGCATCACACTGAATGTGATATATGACTCCACTCTTCTTATCCTTCTCTCTTGTCCTTCACTTTTGTGACTTGGGAGTGAATGGAATTAACTGGTTTGTGCAGTAGCTGGATGCCATGCTGGCTGAAAGTCCTTGACAAACGTTCTGACACTCCTTTCACGTACGGTGCACTGACAGTCATGTGTTTCTTCTCTGTGAGCTCTCTTTGTCCAGTAAAAATCAGAATTCCACATTTTCCTGTGAAGATTCTGAATTTTCCCGGATTCCAAAATTTCCCGTGACACATACATAGCACTTTTAGGTGCATAAGAATACTGAGTGGTACAGGAACTCCTTCCTGCCAACGGTCATCCACTTGATCAACAGTCAACAGCAGTGACCACAAAGACCATGAAGATCCTCTGTGTGTGTGTGTGTGTGTGTGCCTGCGTGCGTGCGTGCATGTGTGTGTGCGTGCATGCATGTGTGTGTGTGTGAGTGTGTGTTCATGGAAATCGGGTTGTCCAGAGACAAGACAATAACATGAACGAAACAGCCATTCACGGACCTGTGTGTGTGCATGTGCGTGTGTAGTGTAGTGTAGTGTAGTGTGTGTATTGTGTGTGTGTGTGTGTGTGTGTGTGTGTGTGTGTGTGTGTGTGTGTGTGTGTGTGTGTGTGTGTGTGTCTGTGTGCTTTGAATCAGTGTTTAATGGTGTTTATGAATTGCTTTTCATTTTTAAATGTTCATGCATGCGTCAGATTATGAGGGTGTGCGTGTGCGTGTGTGTGGGGGGTGGGTGAAGGTGGGTGGGTGTAGGTGTGTGCGTGCATGCGTGCCGGGGTGTGTGCATGTGTGTCCTTGCATGCTTGAGCAAGTATGTGTGTGTGTGTGTGTGTGTGTGTGTGTGTGTGTGTGTGTGTGTGTGTGTGTGTGTGTGTGTGTGTGCCTGCATATGTGCGGGCATGTGTGACAATTCTGTAGTTCTTAATGTACTTTTGCTTTCAATTTTGTTTTAAATCAGAGACAATGTTGATCATTAATTTGTTTGTTCCTTTCTTCTAACAAGTATTACTGATGAATATGTGGGATAGGGGGCGGGGAAGGGAGGCAGTGTTGGACTAACGCTGGTGCAATGGTGGTGTTCATATGTGTTTGCTTTATCATTTTTCCCAACACATGTATGAATGTAGGCATGTATGTATGTGTGTGTATGGATGTGTGTATGCATGTATGCATGTATGTATGTATCTGTCTATCTATCTATCTATCTGTCTTTCTATCTATGTATATATGTAGGCCTATCTATGTATGTTTGTGTATGCATGTAGATATGTAATGTTGTATTACGAATGTATGCATATAGATTAAAATATTTGCATTATATATAATTTGTGAATGCAAGTTGCATGTATGTGTAAACATATGTGTATATATGTATAAGTTAGATGGATGGGTAGATAAATGGTTGTATGCGTGCGCATGATGTGTGTGTTGTGTGTGTGTATATGTGTGTGTGTGTGTGTTGTGATGTGTGTGACCAAGAATTGTATGTGCGCACAGTGTTTAAAATAGTCGCATATTTTATTTTTTGGCTTTTCTACATACTATGTATGTCTTTATTGTGTTGTTTTGTTGATTGTTTTATCGCTGCAAAAAGAATTTCCTGTAAAATGGACAATAAAAATATTGATTGATTGATTGATATTTACTGTACTGAACTCTTTTTATAATGTTTCCTTGACAGAGAATGCATCACTGTGAAATGCATGGACAGCAGGTCATCACTGGTGCAAGCCATCCATTTTTTGTTCTTGCATGCTGTTTATGTGTGCGACTTATTGTGGAAGGAGGGGGGGGGAGATTTGGACCATAGGCAACCCCTTTTTGGCAGGTGGGTTCTTCAATGAGCGTGGAACGCATGAACACAGGGCACATTGATTTTGTCATCTCTTCCAAAAGACAACCATGTCTAGTGAAGGATGAGTTAAACTTTTGGTCCCGAGTACTAAAACCAGGCAAGAAAGTTACAGAGTCACTCTACCACAATGAAATAAAATGCATAAATATTGCCATGGCATATCAATATTTATAAACAAGAATGTGAAAAAACAATTCACTGCACTCTTTCAAATATGAACAAGAGGGTCGATATGTTTCTAAAAGT
>CM065680.1:79317292-79337292 GCA_017654935.2 Phymorhynchus buccinoides | reverse complement strand
ATTCATCTACGTAAGAAGAGGGCTCCGTCCGAGTTGTAAGTCAACAGACCAAAAAAAAAGTAAGGTGCCAATTCTTTTTTTTGTAGAAAGGTCATTCCCCCCCCCCCCCAAAGACTTTGATTATGATTTTCCATAACTTGTATGTGTCCCAGTTGCAATGCGCATAGGCCATGTTTGATGATGATTTTTTTTATGATGATTTTTTTGTAATTGGTATGCCCAAGTATCAATGCGCATAGGCCATGTTTGATGATGAATTTTGTTATTATGAGTTTTCGCAAGTGGCATGTCCAAGTATCAATGCGCATAGGCCATGTTTTATGTTTTTTTCATTATGAGTTTTCATAGCTGGTACGCCCAAGTTATAATGCGCATAGGCCATATTTGATGATTGCTAACTGTAAGGCCCTGACAGTCCATGGTTGTTGGTGCCTATTGGGTCTGTGTCAGCACTCTTCGCTGTTTTAACTGTTTAACTCTTTTCAGTCATTGGTTTGGTTCACTCTCAGCTGGTAGAAGAGTGCAGTACCTTTCCATCATGCATACCCCACCCCACTCTCTCCGTTTAAACGTTTTATAGCCTCTGGTTTTCTTAACCTTTTTTTTTAAACCTCAGACAGTTTTAGCCCTGGGTTCTTTAACATGTGTCGAAGACATGTTTTTGTCTTGTAAATGTGTTAAAGTTCTTATTTTTGTCTGAAGACAAGTTCCTTTTGCATGCATTGAAGTTTGAGGCATGTCTTTGCCTTATGTTCTTTTTAAATGTGTTAACGTCCTGCGACAATTTGTTTTGGCCTTAAGTTCATTAAGATGTTTTCTGATTTAAGTTCTTTTTATATGTCAGAGACATTTTTTTTCTGTTTCTAAAAGTATGTCCCCTGGCTTCTTTTACATCAAGTTAATTCCAAAGCATTTTTTAAATTTTATTTTGAAAGTTCAAGTGTTTGTCTCAATTCCACCCCCTTCCCCTCTGCATTCCAATAGGCCCTACAACCATTTACTGTCAGTTTGGCTAAGAAGAAAATGGAAAAGAAATGATTTTTATGCTGTGGAAATGTTTTGCCAGAGGATTTGTAAAATGAATGTAATGGAAAACTAAAATGCAAAGGCTTATAATAAGTATGGTTCTAAACTCTTTTTTTTGGTGTGTGCAACTTTTCAATGTGTGGTTAGCAAGGCTGCGAAGCTCAGGCAGAAATCGGTTAGCAAAACTGTGAAGCTTACGCAGAACGGTCTCTCCAGATTTTTTAACTAATATGTGTCACTTTTTTGTGCGGGTCCATATAATTTTTTTTATTGATATACTCTGGCTTTTTCGTTTTATTATTTTAATAGCGATATGCTCATGTTTATGCATTTGTGGGTGTATGTATGCGTTATATTTAGGCGTATGATTGTGAACAGTCCGGTTGATCAAACGGTGCTTGTTCTTCGGTGTTGTCAGAATGTAGTATGAATGTGAAATTTATTTTTGCTGTTTTTTTCATAAAGGATAGTAGTTTGAATGTTCTTGAAGTGTGAGTGTAAACACTGTTGGGGTGGGCAATTGCTGCTTGTCTCAAAGTGTTAGTCAGTAATGTGATTCTGTTCGTTTAATGTCATGCGAATGTGCGAATATGAAATATGGCTGTATTAGTTCCAAGTGTGAATGTGAATGTTTTAGAGGTGGGCCATTGCCGCTTGGTCCTCAGTGTTCGTGGTGGGAATATGAATGCCATTTTTGCCGGTTCTTGGATGGTAATTCTTAGTGTGCATCTGTTAGTTTTGCAGTATGAATTTCTTCTTCTTCTTCTGCGTTCCCAGTGGCCATGGCAGTATGAATAATAACACACAGTTTGGGTGGGCAAATGCTGTTTGTTTGTTTGAATGCATCAGTTTGTAGTAGGCTGTATTTGTCATGTGAATGCGTTTGTTTTTTATACAATTTTAGTGAGAACGTAAACACTATTGGGGCGGGCAAATGCTGCTTGTTTCACAGCGCTAGTTCACTGTGTGATTGTGTACGTTTCTGTCTGATTGTGTTGGTTTCTAATGCGAATGTTTTGGACTTAAGTGCCATTTTGATAGCGGTGTTAATCTGTTAGTTTTTACTGCGAATATGAAATCTGTTGGGGCGGGCAAATGCTGCTTGTTCCAGTGGTGGTTTTTTTCTATGTATGAATA
Source organism: Phymorhynchus buccinoides (assembly GCA_017654935.2). Lineage (NCBI taxonomy): Eukaryota > Metazoa > Mollusca > Gastropoda > Neogastropoda > Raphitomidae > Phymorhynchus > Phymorhynchus buccinoides. The sequence goes on along the minus strand of CM065680.1, from coordinate 79,335,129 downwards.
TGTCAGTTTGTAGCGTGATTGTATTTGTCACGTGAATGGATTAGTTTGTAGTGAGAATGTGAATACAGTAGGGGCGGGTAATCGCTGCTTGTTCCTCAGTGTTTATGAGAGATGGGAGTTTGTTAATTTCTAGTGTGATTGTGTCGGTTTCAAATGGGAATGCGTCAGAACAGGCTTTGGTGTGATTTTATTGGTAGCGTGAATGTGTTAGCTTGTAGTGCGAATATGAACATGGTAGGGGCGGGCAATCGCTGCTTGTTCCTCAGTGTTTACGAGAAATGGGATTTTGTTAATTTCTAGTGTGATTGTGTCGGTTTCAAATGTGAATGCGTCAGAACAGGCTTTAGCGTGATTTTATTGGTAGCGTGAATGTGTTAGCTTGTAGTGCGAATATGAAAAAACTAGGGGAGAGCACTTTGTGAAAATTAGAGCACTTTGTTTACCTCCATTACTCAGTCAAGTACCATAGCGACAATGCAACAATGGTGTCGAAGCTTGAAACCGCAGGATGCGAGTCAGCAACTTGCAAACATTTTGTAGAAAAATAAGGGGTGACCAGTTGCTACAAAGTGATAGAACTTGCAAACTGTGACGTAAAAATATAAATGACATCAATTTTAGAATGAAGCACTGCGTTCTACAATATGTGTGTCTCCTCAAACACAAGAAGCGAGGGCTGGGGATTTACCTGATGGCAGAGTAACTTCCCCTGTTTGACTAATTGAATTAGGCAAGATAACTCCTACACATCATGAAATTACTCCCCTTAATTATTTCCGAACAATTCCTATTGCTGCTTGTTCCTCAGTGTTAGTTCATAGTGTGATTATGTAAGTTACGTGGGTGCAACTTTTCCTGGTATACAAGGATTTCCTGTTTTTGAATTTTACCAGAAAAGGAATTTCCTTTTTTTTAAATTTTGTCAAGCAAGATGTTTATGTGTCTACTGTATTTTTTCAAACATTTTATAATATGCATTTGCATACAGTGTGGAAAAAGCAGACTAAAATACCTTCATAAATCAATGTTTTCTTCGGCTGCAGGGGGACATTACCCCTAGACCCCGGCCTTTCAGGTTTTTCATTTTGTATAGTTGCACCCATGAAGTTACTATGTGATTTCGTCAGTTTTTTAAAATGTGAATGTGTCAGACTGTAGTATGATTTTTATTAACAGTACAAATGCGTTAGTTCGTAGTGTGAATGTAAGCACCATAGGGGCGGGCAAATGCTGCTTGTTCCTCGGTGCTAGAAACTAGTAAGACGAGTGTATGTTTGTGGATGGATTTTCTTTAGCAATGTTTTCGATTTTTTTTTCTACCCCACAAATGTCTTTAAAAAAAATTATAGCCAGCAAAAATGTGAATGTGACACATAAAGATCTCTCCAGATATTTTAAACCTTAAAAAAAAAGACAAAAAAAGACAAAAAAGATAAAAATTGGAGGATTACGTTTTGTGTACATTACACGGAGAAACCTCATGCACTTATCTGCAAATAAGTAAAAGAAAGTAAGAAAAATAAGCGCATGAGGTTTCCACATGTAATGTGCACAAAGCCTAAACCTCCTTAAAGACCCACCACGTCACATGTCAAAATCACGGTTTTCACGTGTTTTCCCTCTTATAGCTGGTAAGAAATCTTAAGAAATCTTCCTAACATAAGAAGGAATGTGACACGTGACGTGGGAGGTCTTTAAAAAAAAAAAGAAGACAAAAGTTTACCCAAAAATTGGAGGATAAAACCTCCTTAAAAAAAAAAGACAAAACTTTAAAAAAAAATTGAGGGTAAAACCTTTAAAAAAAAAGACAAAAGTTTAAAAAAATTGGAGGGTAAAACCTCCATAACAAAAAAAGACAAAAGTTAAAAAAATTGGAGGGTCAAACCTCCTTTAAAAAAAAAAGACAAAAGTTAAAAAAATTGGAGGGTCAAACCTCCTTAAAAAAAAAAGACAAAAGTTTAAAAAATTGGAGGGTCAAACCTCCTTAAAATAAAAAAGACAAAAGTTAAAAAAATTGGAGGGTCAAACCTCCTTAAAAAAAAAGAGACAAAAGTTTAAAAAATTGGAGGGTAAAACCTTCTTTAAAAAAAAAAGACAAAAGTTAAAAAAATTGGAGGGTAAAACCTTTAGAAAAAAAAAGACAAAAAAAAGAGAGAGAGAGAGAGAGAGAGAGAGTATATGTATTGTATTTCTTTTCTGGCCAAAGAGACTTGTCTGTGAAATTCAAGCTGCTTACATTTGAAAGCGCATCACTTTTTTTTAGTTTTTTGTTTTGCATGTTTTTGTTGTTGTCTTTTCTAATGTGTGACTTGAATAGGGAGTGGAAAGAAGTAAACTTTTTACCAGCTAACAACTCCTTAGTTGCCACTGGGTTCTTTAATGTGCGCAAAATGCATGAGCGTATGGGACCTTGGTTATTGTCGTCAAAGACACTGAAAAGAAAAGACTAACATCCGGTCCCTTTTCCCTATATGAGTAGTGAGGACAGAAACACTGGTTATGTCCCTTAAAAACAGGACACATTTACACGTCGATAGGCCAGTTGAATTCTCCGTTCAAATTCCAGTCTGAGTTTTTGGATAGCCATCACTGTGAATGGTGTACTGTCCCCACTAACGATAACTCCATCAGCCCGGCTCGTTGTTACTCTTAAGTAGTCCATCTTACCCTTTTAGAGTCTTTGTTGTCGTCTGTTTGACTTAGCTCCATGGTATGCATAAGTGTATGGGACCTCGGTTATCGCCGTCTCATCCGAAAGACTTAGCTTTATGGTATTATGCATGAGCGCACGGGACCTCGGTTATTGTCGTCTCATCCGAAAGACTTAGCTTTATGATATGCATGAGTGCATGGGACCTCAGTTATTGTTGTCTCATCAGAACGAGTTAGCTTTATGATATGCATGAGTGCATGGGACCTCGGTTATTGTCATCTCATCCGAAAGACTTAGCTTTAAGATATGCATGAGTGCATGGGACCTCGGTTAAAGAGTTAGCTTTATGATATGCATGAGCGCATGGGACCTCGGTTATTGTCGTCTCATCAAAAAGAGTTAGCTTTATGATATGCATGAGCGCATGGGACCTCGGTTATTGTCGGCTCATCAGAAAGAGTTAGCTTTATGATATGCATGAGTGCATGGGACCTCAGTTATTGTCGGCTCATCAGAAAGATTTAGCTTTATGATATGCATGAGTGCATGGGACCTCAGTTATTGTCGGCTCATCAGAAAGAGTTAGCTTTCTGATATGCATGAGTGCATGGGACCTCGGTTATTGTCGTCTCATCAGAAAGACTTGGCTTTATGATATGCATGAGTGTATGGGACCGCATTTATTGTCGTCTCATCAGAAAGACTTGGCTTTATGATATGCATGAGTGTATGGGACCGCATTTATTGTCGTCTCATCAGAAAGACTTGGCTTTATGATATGCATGAGTGTATGGGACCGCATTTATTGTCGTCTCATCAGAAAGACTTGGCTTTATGATATGCATGAGTGTATGGGACCGCATTTATTGTCGTCTTCATCAGAAAGACTTAGCTTTAGACCATAAGATCTAGCAAAGGATGAGCAGAAAAAATAATCAGCAGCTGCTGAGAAAGCAGATCTGAGTTTTTTGTGTATGAGGCAAATCTGTTACCTCATGGTCACCTAAACTCCATATTGTGGAAAAGAAAGCAGTTTCATTACTTGAAAATGATTGATCTGTCTCAGCAAAGGTGTTTTTTGTGAGTATGTGCATGCATGTGTGTGTGTGCGTTTGTGTGTGAATTGTTCCTTACATTTATGCCCTTGATATTTGACCCAAACATTTGTATTGTGATTTTGATAAAACTACGGCCTATGCAATCATTATGGAGATATACTCGGGCCTTATCAGTTTTGGTGGTGATACACTTGGGCCTATGCAGTCTTTCACAGGTTGATGTTCTAGCCTATGCATTTTTATGATGATATATTTGTCCAAAGCAAATTTTCATGGTGCTATACTGGGCATGTGCATTTTACATTCTGATGTAATCTGATGTATAGATTTTTTTCTGTATTAATACAATATCATGGCCTATGCATGTTTGATGGTAACCTTGTTTGACCTTTGCATTTTTTATGGTAATCTAGTCTGGCCTATGCGTTTTTGATGGTTATATACTCTGGCCTTTGCATTTTTTTTATGGTAATCTAATCTGGGCTTTGTATTTTTTTGTTTTTTTGTTGGTACATACGATCTGGAGAGATCAATTTTTTTCCTGGAAAGCTGATCATCTCCGCACTCTAAAGGGGTAGTCACATTGGACAAGGATTTGCTCTCGAGCAAGACTGGGCTACGCCAAATATGACGCCCCCTTATTGGAGTGTGGGGGGTGGAGGTTGGAATGATCAGTGGGGCGGCTATCCCCGACCAGGCGCGTCCACGGGTGGCGGATAGTGGAACGGCCTTCGGTGCTACCAGAAAATCTGTATGCAGTGTGATTGAAACTGTCTGTGCAGACTTTCTGGTTGTATGGAAGGTTAGCTGCGAAATAAGCCAGACTTAGTCTGGACGAATAATGCAGCCGCGGACCAACTACTGGTACAGATTTACCATAATTTTGTTCCAAAGTTCTGTTTAATAAAATTTTAGTCTTCATTTTGTGTAGAGAAAGAAAAGGTTTTAAGATTGTCTTCTTAATTATTGTTTAGAGAAAAAAAATCTTGTTTTGTGTGTGTGTGTGTGCAGAGGAAGAAAAGATTTCAACATTGTCTTGTTAATTATTGCTTTGTGCAGAGAAAGAAAAGATTTCAGCATTGTCTTCTCAATTATTGTTTTGTGCAGAGAAAGAAAAGATTTCAACAGTGTCTTCTCAATTATTGTTTTGTGCAGAGAAAGAAAAGGTTTCAACATTGTCTTCTCAATTATTGTTTTGTGCAGAGAAAGAAAAGATTTCAACATTGTCTTCTTAATTATTGTTTTGTGCAGAGAAAGAAAAGATTTCAGCATTGTCTTCTTAATTATTATGTGCAGAGAAAGAAAAGATTTGAACATTGTCTTCTTAATTATTGTTTTGTGCAGAGAAAGAAAAGATTTCAACATTGTCTTCTTAATTATTATTATGTGCAGAGAAAGAAAAGATTTGAACATTGTCTTCTCAATTATTGTTTTGTGCAGAGAAAGAAAAGATTTCTTCAGTGTCTTCTCAATTATTGTTTTGTGCAGAGAAAGAAAAGATTACTTCAGTGTCTTCTCAATTATTGTTTTGTGCAGAGAAAGAAAAGATTTCAACAGTGTCTTCTCAATTATTGTTTTGTGCAGAGAAAGAAAAGATTTCTTCAGTGTCTTCTCAATTATTGTTTTGTGCAGAGAAAGAAAAGATTTCAACATTGTCTTCTTAATTATTGTTTTGCGCAGAGAAAGAAAAGATTTCTTCAGTGGGAGCAAGGCCACTGTACGGCCAAGAAGATGGGACATCAAGAAAAAATAAATAAGCGGATGAATTTGTGCATGTAATGTGCACACCTTCATATTTCTTACTTCCAGATTTGTTTTGTTAGGATTGCGGATGAGTTTCCGTATGGACATTTGTTTAAATGTGCACATGCCCCAAGAGGTGATATTTTCATTTTTCTTTCCCCTCATTTTCCATAAGCGTTCCTGGCTGATGAAAAAATCTAACAGACTTCTTCTGCGTTTACAGGCCATATGGTCATAATGGGTAAGGTATGTATGTGTTCGGTTTTCAGTTATCTCTGGTCTCCCTGCTGTATACAGCCGACACATTCCGATTTGGGAGGAGCTCAAGTAAAAAGATAACATGTTTTGGAAGATTTTTTGTCTATAAGGGTCTCTTACCGATTGGAAGACTTTTGTGTGAGAAAAAAGCAGAAAGTCAGAAAGATAGATGACAAAAAGCAAAGGGAAAAGGCAGAGTCAAAGAGAGTGACAGATTAGAGGAAGTTACAAGCACAGAACTTCCAGAAGATGGGGGAACTATTTGTGCGAAAGACCCCTCGGTATCTCACAGGGAGACACTAACAGGAGCAGAAGTTTATATGATTCATCAAACACTTTTCTTTGGTTGCTTCAGTTCTGTATTTTTAATACATGTACGATAACTGTGAAGAAGTGAACTGGTAAAGTTGCATATATTAATAACGTTAGGAATTAACCCTGTTGTTTTACGGCTGCATTGTGCTTGTTGGTGTATTGATCCTTTACTAGTGTAATACACTACTCACAAAAAGTTAAGGATCACTATGAGAAAACAGGTGCGCAATAAACTCCGTTCGCTCCTGTTATTTTTTTCTCAGTCAAGCCAAATTGTTATGAATTCTTGTTCAGCTGTAAGTGGGCGATGTTGTGTTAGTGGAAACATTGCACGTGATACTCTATTACTGAGCTTGGCAGCAAAAGAAAAAGCGGAAACTTGCGAAAAAGGACCTTGTTTTGGATCGTTCTGCATGAACACATCTGCACAAATCCAGATGGTAAAAAATATTCCTTTATGCACGTGCATTATTCTGTCGTGTTCTATGATGTGATTGATATTGCTTTTTATTGTTTAATTGCCCATTTTACTCACTGATTATTTTCATTTGTTTGAAGACCTGAAGTGTTGTTATGCTTATTCAGTTGGTGTTCCCTGCTGGCCAACATTTCAGTTCAAGCTCTCTCTCTCAGACTCTCTCTCTTCTGCCACTGGGAGGGTCTTTGTCGCAGATCTGGTCGACCGAAGAAGACAACTCTCTCTCTGATCTCTCTGTCTCTGCCCTGCAGACAAGAACAGCCTCTTCCAGCATCATTCTCTCAGCTGAGGGTGGCTACTAACTCTCTCTCTCTCTCATACTCTCCGCCTTCATGGGTCTAACTCTCCGTTCTCTCTCTCTGTCGGCCATTATTTCTGCAGCCCATAGGGCAGCCCAACCTTTTAGGCTTATTTTCTTAGTCTACCCGTGTTTCAGTGTAATGTAGCGTGACTAATTGTTTATGGAAATGCTAACGATCGAACGCGTCACGCCTATCTATCATGCCAAGATCTATGCCATTTCATCAATCACAATGACCTGAAAATGAAAATTAATTCCTTGGAGACCTATTCCCTACATCCACCCCGCCCCCCTGTGCCCAGTGTCAGGTAACCCACCCCAATGCCCATTTCATTCCTTATTTAGATCCCCCCCCGCTCCCTTTGCCCAGTGTCAGGTAACCCACCCCAATGCCCATTTCTACCAGGATTACAACCCCCGCCCCCCCTTTGCCCAGTGTGAGGCAACCCACCCCAATGCCCATTTCAGTCCTTAGAATGGAGTGGCCAGCATGCCCCCCGACCTCAACCCGATGTGAGGTAACCTCCCCAATGCCCTGGATCGCTTATTGAGGAGCAACCACCCCCCTTTGCCCAGGGATGCCCAGCAACTCTACCCCATGCTGCAGGCTGAGTGGCAGGCGCTTCCACAGATCTGCACCCCCCCCCCCCCTCTTTGAGGACTCGCTGCGTCAGGTGCCAGAACAGCAATGCCCATTTACATTCATTACTGAACTTTTGGGAGCATCAGAATGCCCTGTCTTGTAATTTCCCCAATGCCTTTTTCAAATCTTAATTTTGCCCCGTACCCACTTTGATCAAGTGTACAGGCAACCCAACCCATTGCTCGAAATTCAAGGCAATTATGTATCGTTATCACTAAAGCATTGAATTAAATGTTGGCCAAGTGTCAGGTAACCCACCCCTTATTTGGAAATTTCATTCCTTAGTTTGCAAGTGATCCTTTGCCCAGTGTGTGGATAGCTTACCCCAATGCCCATTTCAGTCCTTATTTAGTCCCCCCCTCCCCCTTTATCTCTGGTGGAAGGGAAGTAACTCCTGTAACCTAACCCCACTGCTCAAGTTGTCTCCCTATTGGTAGACGATCTCTGCCTTTGCCGATTGGGGGATGTTTACCCACCCCAATGCCCATTTCATTTAGACTTATTTATGCGCAGTCCTCCTCTCTCTCTCTCCCCTTGCCCAGTGTCCACCCCAATGCCCATCTCATTCCTTATCTATCTCCCGCCCTCTCCCCCCCCCTCCCTTTCCCAGTGTCAGGTAACCCACCCCAATGCCCATTTCATTCCTTATTTATTGCCCCCCCCCCTTTGCCCAGTGTGAGGCAACCCACCCCAATGCCCATTTCATTCCTATCTCTTGCCCCCCCCCCCCCCCCCTCGGTCTGCCTCTCTGTCAGTAACTCACCCCAATCTCATCCATCTCTCTCCTTATTTATTGCCCCCTCCCCCCCCCCTTTGCCCTGTGTCATCCTTACCCACCCCAATGCCCATTTCATTCCTTTTGTTTATTGCCCCCCCCCCCGTTGCCCAGTGTCAGGCAACCCACCCCAATGCCCATTTTGTTTAATTGCCCATTTTACTCACTGATTCCTTATTTATTGCCCCCCCCCCCTTTGCCCAGTGTCAGGCAACCCACCCCAATGCCCATTTCATTCCTTATTTATTGCCCCCCCCCCCTCTTGCCCAGTGTCAGGCAACCCACCCCAATGCCCATTTCATTCCTTATTTATTGCCCCCCCCCCCCTTTCTCCCACTGTCAGGCAACCCACCCCAATGCCCATTTCATTCCTTATTTTTGCCCCCCCCCCTTTGCCCAGTGTCTCTCTCTAACCCACCCCAATGCCCATTTCATTCCTTATTTATTGCCCCCCCCCCCCCCCAACCTGCCCAGTGTCAGGTAACCCACCCCAATGCCCATTTCATTCCTTATTTATTGCCTAACGATCGAACCCCCCCTTTGCCCAGTGTCATTTAACCCACCCCAATGCCCATTTCATTCCTTATTTATTGCCCCCCACCCCCCCCTTTGCCCAGTGTCAGGTAACCCACCCCAATGCCCATTTCATTCCTTATTTATTGCCCCCCCCCCCTTTGCCCAATGTCAGGTAACCCACCCCAATGCCCATTTCATTCCTTATTTATTGCCCCCCCCCCCTTTGCCCAGTGTCAGGCAACCCACCCCAATGCCCATTTCATTCCCTATTTATTGCCCCCCCCCCCCCCCCTTTGCCCAGTGTCAGGCAACCCACCCCAATGCCCATTTCATTCCCTATTTATCCCTATTTCATTCCTTATTTATTGCCCCCCCCCCCCCTTTGCCCAGTGTCAGGTAACCCACCCCAATGCCCATTTCATTCCCTATTTATCCCTATTTCATTCCTTATTTATTGCCCCCCCCCTTTGCCCAGTGTCAGGTAACCCACCCCAATGCCCATTTCATTCCTTATTTATTGCCCCCCCCCCCCCCTTTGCCCAGTGTGAGGCAACCCACCCCAATGCCCATTTCATTCCTTATTTATTGCCCCCCCCCCCCCTTTGCCCAGTGTCAGGTAACCCACCCCAATGCCCATTTCATTCCTTATTTGCCCAGTGTCAGGTAAACCCACCCCAATGCCCATTTCATTCCTTATTTATTGCCCCCCCCCCCCCCCTTTGCCCAGTGTGAGGCAACCCACCCCAATGCCCATTTCATTCCTTATTTATTGCCCCCCCCCCCCCCCCCTTTGCCCAGTGTCAGGTAACCCACCCCAATGCCCATTTCATTCCTTATTTATTGCCCCCCCCCCCTTTGCCCAGTGTGAGGCAACCCACCCCAATGCCCATTTCATTCCTTATTTATTGCCCCCCCCCCCCCCCCGCTTTGCCCAGTGTCAGGCAACCCACCCCAATGCCCATTTCATTCCTTATTTATTGCCCCCCCCCCCCCCCCTTTGCCCAGTGTCAGGTAACCCACCCCAATGCCCATTTCATTCCTTATTTATTGCCCCCCCCCCCCCCCCGCTTTGCCCAGTGTCAGGCAACCCACCCAATGCCCATTTCATTCCTTATTTATTGCCCCCCCCCCCCCTTTGCCCAGTGTCAGGCAACCCACCCCAATGCCCATTTCATTCCTTATTTATCCCTATTTCATTCCTTATTTATTGCCCCCCCCCTTTGCCCAGTGTCAGGTAACCCACCCCAATGCCCATTTCATTCCTTATTTATTGCCCCCCCCCCCCCTTTGCCCAGTGTGAGGCAACCCACCCCAATGCCCATTTCATTCCTTATTTATTGCCCCCCCCCCCCTTTGCCCAGTGTCAGGTAACCCACCCCAATGCCCATTTCATTCCTTATTTATTGCCCCCCCCCCCCCCCCCTTTGCCCAGTGTGAGGCAACCCACCCCAATGCCCATTTCATTCCTTATTTATTGCCCCCCCCCCCCCCTTTGCCCAGTGTCAGGCAACCCACCCCAATGCCCATTTCATTCCTTATTTATTGCCCCCCCCCCCCCCCTTTGCCCAGTGTCAGGTAACCCACCCCAATGCCCATTTCATTCCTTATTTATTGCCCCCCCCCCCCTTTGCCCAATGTCAGGTAACCCACCCCAATGCCCATTTCATTCCTTATTTATTGCCCCCCCCCCCCCTTTGCCCAGTGTCAGGCAACCCACCCCAATGCCCATTTCATTCCCTTATTTATTGCCCCCCCCCCCCCCCCCTTTGCCCAGTGTCAGGCAACCCACCCCAATGCCCATTTCATTCCCTATTTATTGCCCCCCCCCCCTTTGCCCAGTGTCAGGTAACCCACCCCAATGCCCATTTCATTCCTTATTTATTGCCCCCCCCCCTTTGCCCAGTGTCAGGCAACCCACCCCAATGCCCATTTCATTCCTTATTTATTGCCCCCCCCCCCCCCTTTGCCCAGTGTGAGGTAACCCACCCCAATGCCCATTTCATTCCTTATTTATTGCCCAGTGTTAGGTAACCCACCCCAATGCCCATTTCATTCCTTATTTATTGCCCCCCCCCCCTTTGCCCAATGTCAGGTAACCCACCCCAATGCCCATTTCATTCCTTGTTTATTGCCCCCCCCCCCCCTTTGCCCAGTGTCAGGCAACCCACCCAATGCCCATTTCAATTCCCTATTTATTGCCCCCCCCCCTTTGCCCAGTGTCAGGTAACCCACCCCAATGCCCATTTCATTCCTTATTTATTGCCCCCCCCCCCCCCCTTTGCCCAGTGTCAGGTAACCCACCCCAATGCCCATTTCATTCCTTATTTATTGCCCCCCCCCCCCCATTGCCCAGTGTCAGGCAACCCACCCAATGCCCATTTCATTCCTTATTTATTGCCCCCCCCCCCTTTGTGTCAGGCAACCCACCCCCAATGCCCATTTCATTCCCTATTTATTGCCCCCCCCCCCCCCCTCTTTGCCCAGTGTCAGGTAACCCACCACAAATGCCCATTTCATTCCCTATTTATCCCTATTTCATTCCTTATTTATTGCCCCCCCCCCCCCTTTGCCCAATGTCAGGCAACCCACCCCAATGCCCATTTCATTCCTTATTTATTGCCCCCCCCCCCTTTGCCCAGTGTGAGGCAACCCACCCCAATGCCCATTTCATTCCTTATTTATTGCCCCCCCCCCCCCTTTGCCCAGTGTCAGGTAACCCACCCCAATGCCCATTTCATTCCTTATTTGCCCAGTGTCAGGTAACCCACCCCAATGCCCATTTCATTCCTTATTTATTGCCCCCCCCCCCCCCCCTTTGCCCAGTGTGAGGCAACCCACCCCAATGCCCATTTCATTCCTTATTTATTGCCCCCCCCCCCCTTTGCCCAGTGTCAGGTAACCCACCCCAATGCCCATTTCATTCCTTATTTATTGCCCCCCCCCCCCCTTTGCCCAGTGTGAGGCAACCCACCCCAATGCCCATTTCATTCCTTATTTATTGCCCCCCCCCCCCCCCCCCTTTGCCCAGTGTCAGGCAACCCACCCCAATGCCCATTTCATTCCTTATTTATTGCCCCCCCCCCCCCCCCCTTTTGCCCAGTGTCAGGTAACCCACCCCAATGCCCATTTCATTCCTTATTTATTGCCCCCCCCCCCCCCTTTGCCCAGTGTCAGGCAACCCACCCCAATGCCCATTTCATTCCCTATTTATTGCCCCCCCCCCCCCTTTGCCCAGTGTCAGGCAACCCACCCAATGCCCATTTCATTCCCTATTTATCCCTATTTCATTCCTTATTTATTGCCCCCCCCCCCTTTGCCCAGTGTCAGGTAACCCACCCCAATGCCCATTTCATTCCTTATTTATTGCCCCCCCCCCCCCCCCTTTGCCCAGTGTGAGGCAACCCACCCCAATGCCCATTTCATTCCTTATTTATTGCCCCCCCCCCCTTTGCCCAGTGTCAGGTAACCCACCCCAATGCCCATTTCATTCCTTATTTATTGCCCCCCCCCCCCCCCCCCCTTTGCCCAGTGTGAGGCAACCCACCCCAATGCCCATTTCATTCCTTATTTATTGCCCCCCCCCCCCCCCCCTCTTTGCCCAGTGTCAGGCAACCCACCCCAATGCCCATTTCATTCCTTATTTATTGCCCCCCCCCCCCCTTTGCCCAGTGTCAGGTAACCCACCCCAATGCCCATTTCATTCCTTATTTATTGCCTCTCCCCCCCCCCCTTTGCCCAGTGTCAGGTAACCCACCCCAATGCCCATTTCATTCCTTATTTATTGCCCCCCCCCCCCCCCTTTTGCCCAGTGTCAGGCAACCCACCCCAATGCCCATTTCATTCCTTATTTATTGCCCCCCCCCTTTGCCCAGTGTCAGGCAACCCACCCCAATGCCCATTTCATTCCTTATTTATTGCCCCCCCCCCCCCTTTGCCCAGTGTCAGGTAACCCACCCCAATGCCCATTTCATTCCTTATTTATTGCCCCCCCCCCCCCTTTGCCCAGTGTCAGGTAACCCACCCCAATGCCCATTTCATTCCTTATTTATTGCCCCCCCCCCCCCCAGTGTCAGGCAACCCACCCCAATTGCCCAGTGTCAGGTAACCCACCCCAATGCCCATTTCATTCCTTATTTATTGCCCCCCCCCCCTTTGCCCAGTGTTAGGTAACCCACCCCAATGCCCATTTCATTCCTTATTTATTGCCCCCCCCCCCCCCTTTGCCCAGTGTCAGGTAACCCACCCCAATGCCCATTTCATTCCTTATTTATTGCCCCCCCCCCCTTTGCCCAGTGTCAGGCAACCCACCCCAATGCCCATTTCATTCCCTATTTATTGCCCCCCCCCCCCCCCTTTGCCCAGTGTCAGGTAACCCACCCCAATGCCCATTTCATTCCTTATTTATTGCCCCCCCCCCCTTTGCCCAGTGTCAGGTAACCCACCCCAATGCCCATTTCATTCCTTATTTATTGCCCCCCCCCCCTTTGCCCAGTGTCAGGCAACCCACCCCAATGCCCATTTCATTCCTTATTTATTGCCCCCCCCCCCCTTTGCCCAGTGTCAGGTAACCCACCCCAATGCCCATTTCATTCCTTATTTGCCCAGTGTCAGGTAACCCACCCCAATGCCCATTTCATTCCTTATTTATTGCCCCCCCCCCCCCCAGTTGCCCAGTGTGAGGCAACCCACCCCAATGCCCATTTCATTCCTTATTTATTGCCCCCCCCCCCTTTGCCCAGTGTCAGGTAACCCACCCCAATGCCCATTTCATTCCTTATTTATTGCCCCCCCCCCCTTTGCCCAGTGTGAGGCAACCCACCCCAATGCCCATTTCATTCCTTATTTATTGCCCCCCCCCCCTTTGCCCAGTGTCAGGCAACCCACCCCAATGCCCATTTCATTCCTTATTTATTGCCCCCCCCCCCCCCCTTTGCCCAGTGTCAGGTAACCCACCCCAATGCCCATTTCATTCCTTATTTATTGCCCCCCCCCCCTTTGCCCAGTGTCAGGTAACCCACCCCAATGCCCATTTCATTCCTTATTTATTGCCCCCCCCCCCTTTGCCAGTGTCAGGCAACCCACCCAATGCCCATTTCATTCCCTATTTATTGCCCCCCCCCCCCCTTTGCCCAGTGTCAGGCAACCCACCCAATGCCCATTTCATTCCCTATTTATCCCTCATTCCTTATTTATTGCCCCCCCCCCTTTGCCCAGTGTCAGGTAACCCACCCCAATGCCCATTTCATTCCTTATTTATTGCCCCCCCCCCCCCCTTTGCCCAGTGTGAGGCAACCCACCCCAATGCCCATTTCATTCCTTATTTATTGCCCCCCCCCCCCCCCCTTTGCCCAGTGTCAGGTAACCCACCCCAATGCCCATTTCATTCCTTATTTATTGCCCCCCCCCCCCCCCCTTTGCCCAGTGTGAGGCAACCCACCCCAATGCCCATTTCATTCCTTATTTATTGCCCCCCCCCCCCCTTTGCCCAGTGTCAGGCAACCCACCCCAATGCCCATTTCATTCCTTATTTATTGCCCCCCCCCCCCCCATTGCCCAGTGTCAGGTAACCCACCCCAATGCCCATTTCATTCCTTATTTATTGCCCCCCCCCCCCTTTGCCCAGTGTCAGGTAACCCACCCCAATGCCCATTTCATTCCTTATTTATTGCCCCCCCCCCCTTTGCCCAGTGTCAGGCAACCCCACCCCAAATGCCCATTTTCATTCCCTTATTTATTGCCCCCCCCCCCTTTGCCCAGTGTCAGGTAACCCACCCCAATGCCCATTTCATTCCTTATTTATTGCCCCCCCCCCCTTTGCCCAGTGTCAGGTAACCCACCCCAATGCCCATTTCATTCCTTATTTATTGCCCCCCCAACCCTTTGCCCAGTGTCAGGCAACCCACCCCAATGCCCATTTCATTCCTTATTTATTGCCCCCCCCCCCCCTTTGCCCAGTGTGAGGTAACCCACCCCAATGCCCATTTCATTCCTTATTTATTGCCCCCCCCCCCTTTGCCCAGTGTTAGGTAACCCACCCCCAATGCCCATTTCATTCCTTATTTATTGCCCCCCCCCCCTTTGCCCAATGTCAGGTAACCCACCCCAATGCCCATTTCATTCCTTGTTTATTGCCCCCCCCCCCTTTGCCCAGTGTCAGGCAACCCACCCCAATGCCCATTTCATTCCCTATTTATTGCCCCCCCCCCCTTTGCCCAGTGTCAGGTAACCCACCCCAATGCCCATTTCATTCCTTATTTATTGCCCCCCCCCCCCCCCTTTGCCCAGTGTCAGGTAACCCACCCCAATGCCCATTTCATTCCTTATTTATTGCCCCCCCCCCCCCCCCATTTGCCCAGTGTCAGGCAACCCACCCCAATGCCCATTTCATTCCTTATTTATTGCCCCCCCCCCCCCTTTGCCCAGTGTCAGGTAACCCACCCCAATGCCCATTTTCATTCCTTATTTATTGCCCCCCCCCCCCCCTTTGCCCAGTGTCAGGTAACCCACCCCAATGCCCATTTCATTCCTTATTTATTGCCCCCCCTTATTTATTGCCCCCCCCCCCCCCCTTTGCCCAGTGTCAGGTAACCCACCCCAATGCCCATTTCATTCCTTATTTATTGCCCCCCCCCCCTTTGCCCAGTGTGAGGCAACCCACCCCAATGCCCATTTCATTCCTTATTTATTGCCCCCCCCCCCCCCCTTTGCCCAGTGTCAGGTAACCCACCCCAATGCCCATTTCATTCCTTATTTGCCCAGTGTCAGGTAACCCACCCCAATGCCCATTTCATTCCTTATTTATTGCCCCCCCCCCCCCCCCTTTGCCCAGTGTGAGGCAACCCACCCCAATGCCCATTTCATTCCTTATTTATTGCCCCCCCCCCCTTTGCCCAGTGTCAGGTAACCCACCCCAATGCCCATTTCATTCCTTATTTATTGCCCCCCCCCCCTTTTGCCCAGTGTGAGGCAACCCACCCCAATGCCCATTTCATTCCTTATTTATTGCCCCCCCCCCCCCCCTTTGCCCAGTGTCAGGCAACCCACCCCAATGCCCATTTCATTCCTTATTTATTGCCCCCCCCCCCCCCCTTTGCCCAGTGTCAGGTAACCCACCCCAATGCCCATTTCATTCCTTATTTATTGCCCCCCCCCCCCCCCTTTGCCCAGTGTCAGGCAACCCACCCCAATGCCCATTTCATTCCTTATTTATTGCCCCCCCCCCCCCCCCTTTGCCCAGTGTCAGGCAACCCACCCCAATGCCCATTTCATTCCTATTTATTTTCATTCCTTATTTATTGCCCCCCCCCCCTTTGCCCAGTGTCAGGTAACCCACCCCAATGCCCATTTCATTCCTTATTTATTGCCCCCCCCCCCCCTTTGCCCAGTTTGAGGCAACCCACCCAATGCCCCTATTTCCCCCCCCCCCCCCTTTGCCCAGTGTCAGGTAACCCACCCCAATGCCCATTTCATTCCTTATTTATTGCCCCCCCCCCCTTTGCCCAGTGTCAGGTAACCCACCCCAATGCCCATTTCATTCCTTATTTATTGCCCCCCCCCCCCCTTTGCCCAGTGTCAGGCAACCCACCCCAATGCCCATTTCATTCCTTATTTATTGCCCCCCCCCCCCCCCCCCCACCCCAATGCCCATTTGCCCAGTGTCAGGCAACCCACCCCAATGCCCATTTCATTCCTTATTTATTGCCCCCCCCCCCCCCCTTTGCCCAGTGTCAGGTAACCCACCCCAATGCCCATTTCATTCCTTATTTATTGCCCCCCCCCCCCCCCCCTTTGCCCAGTGTCAGGTAACCCACCCCAATGCCCATTTCATTCCTTATTTATTGCCCCCCCCCCCCCCCCGCTTTGCCCAGTGTCAGGTAACCCACCCCAATGCCCATTTCATTCCTTATTTATTGCCCCCCCCCCCCCCCCCTTTGCCCAGTGTCAGGCAACCCACCCCAATGCCCATTTCATTCCTTATTTATTGCCCCCCCCCCCTTTGCCCAGTGTCAGGTAACCCACCCCAATGCCCATTTCATTCCTTATTTATTGCCCCCCCCCCCTTTGCCCAGTGTCAGGTAACCCACCCCAATGCCCATTTCATTCCTTATTTATTGCCCCCCCCCCCCTTTGCCCAGTGTCAGGTAACCCACCCCAATGCCCATTTCATTCCTTATTTATTGCCCCCCCCCCCCCCCCCCTTTGCCCAGTGTCAGGTAACCCACCCCAATGCCCATTTCATTCCTTATTTATTGCCCCCCCCCCCCCCCTTTGCCCAGTGTCAGGTAACCCACCCCAATGCCCATTTCATTCCTTTCATTTATTGCCCCCCCCCCCCTTTGCCCAGTGTCAGGTAACCCACCCCAATGCCCATTTCATTCCTTATTTATTGCCCCCCCCCCCCAGTGTCAGGTAACCCACCCCAATGCCCATTTTCATTCCTTATTTATTGCCCCCCCCCCCCTTTGCCCAGTGTCAGGTAACCCACCCCAATGCCCATTTCATTCCTTATTTATTGCCCCCCCCCCCCCTTTGCCCAGTGTCAGGCAACCCACCCCAATGCCCATTTCATTCCTTATTTATTGCCCCCCCCCCCCCCCTTTGCCCAGTGTCAGGTAACCCACCCCAATGCCCATTTCATTCCTTATTTATTGCCCCCCCCCCCCCTTTGCCCAGTGTCAGGTAACCCACCCCAATGCCCATTTCATTCCTTATTTATTGCCCCCCCCCCCCCCTTTGCCCAGTGTCAGGTAACCCACCCCAATGCCCATTTCATTCCTTATTTATTGCCCCCCCCCCCCCCCCCCCTTTGCCCCCTGTCAGGTAACCCACCCCAATGCCCCTTATTTATTGTGCCCAGTGTCAGGTAACCCACCCCAATGCCCATTTCATTCCTTATTTATTGCCCCCCCCCCCCTTTGCCCAGTGTCAGGTAACCCACCCCAATGCCCATTTCATTCCTTATTTATTGCCCCCCCCCCCTTTGCCCAGTGTCAGGTAACCCACCCCAATGCCCATTTCATTCCTTATTTATTGCCCCCCCCCCTTTGCCCAGTGTCAGGTAACCCACCCCAATGCCCATTTCATTCCTTATTTATTG
>CM065680.1:79302292-79307292 GCA_017654935.2 Phymorhynchus buccinoides | reverse complement strand
AGAGAGAGAGAGAGATTTTAATGCCGTTAGCATTTATTAGCATGCATGGCAATGTGTGGTACAGTGGCAATGTGGTACAGTGGCAATGTGGTACAGTGGCAATGAGGTACAGTGGCAATGTGGTACAGTGGCAATGTGGTACAGTCAAATGACATAGAATGATAGACCAAGTACGTTGGCATAAAAGGATAAAAACAAACCTTAACTATAAAAGACAAACACTGACAAATAAGCATATAAGAGAGAGAGAGAGAGAGAGAGAGAGAGAGAGAGAGAGAGAGAGAGAGAGAGAGAGAAAATACGAATACGAATACGAATACGAATGTTTATTGAGGGTTAATAGATAAGCATAAGCTTTTTTACACCATGCCCTCGAAAATATAAAAAACAAATCCAAATGAAAGAAAGTTGAAAAAACATGAAAAAAGGAGAGGAAAAAGGGGGTAGGGGGTAGCCATATCATAAAAAACTGAAGCATTTCAAAGCACATGTATGGAATAAAAGACAAAGAGAGAGAGAGAGAGAGAGAGAGAGAGAGAGAGAGAGAGAGAGAGAGAGAGAGAGAGAGAATGATAATGAACCTTTATTTTACAACGGTAAAAGTATTGACATAGAGTAGCCATTTTTCATACTTGCCGTTAAATAAAAGCAAACAAACAAATAGATACAAAATTAAAGCCAACTAAAACTAATAAGAGAGAGATACACTTGACACTTGACACTTGAAAACTTTATTACGCAAGGATTGAGATTTTAGGTCAGAGAGAGAGAGAGAGAGAGAGAGAGAGAGAGAGAGAGAGAGAGAGAGAGAGAGAGAGAGAGAGAGAGAGAGAGAGAGAGAGAGAGAGAGAGAGAGAGAGAGAGAGAGAAGAACAACGGCTAACCAGATATAGGCCTCAACATGGAGACATAATTATTAGCGATGACCGACATAAAAAGTTCATTTATGAGAAAAAGAAACATGCGAACAGATGAATTTTTCTATGCGAACTCAGATAAATCACGTTTTGACATTCCATTGTCATATGCTTCTGATAAGAACTTTGATTAAAAAACAACCCATGACTATGAATAATAATAATAATAATAATAATAATAATAATAATAATAATGATAATATTAATGATAATAATAATAATAAAAAAATAAAATAAAACCCATTACTACTACTACTACTACTACTACTACTACTACTACTACTACTACTACTACTACTACTACTACTACTACTACTACTACTACTACTACTACTACGTCTCTCTACTATGTCAGAATACTAACTTGTGGCGGTGCCATAGCCGATGAGGTTTAACCGAGGCGTGGTCACCGCTACAGCTATCTGTATTAATTTTAAAAATCGGGACTTTACTGGTTTCGTACTGCCTCCGGGCATTGCCTCCAGTATTGTTCCCACCATATTTGTATTTACAAATGTCCCATATGTGTCTGATTCAGACCAAGAGGACGTAAAACTCCATTTTCGCCTCGCACTACTACTACTACTACTACTACTACTACTACTACTACTACTACTACTACTACTACTACTAACATATCATTTATATAAAAAAGACGGTGGCATAATGTTATTGTTTTCTTTTCACGTTGGCCTAATTACCCCCCCCCCCCCCCCCCACCTTAAACGTCCTGTTGTGATCACAGTACGCCCCCCCGCCCCCCAAATATCATTGTTTTCAAACTTTTCTTTCATTTGTTTGTATCATATTTTGTTTGCTAATATAACAACCCCCCCCCCCCCCCCCCCCCCCCCCCCCCCCCCGAATTTTTTTTTTAAATTATTATTGCGGATTAGAAAACTATTACATTTTTGAGTGCGACTTTGTCACTTTCACTTCTTTGTGTAGCCCCTTAAAAACCACCCAACAAAACAACTTAGGTGAAGACGGGGTAAAAAGCGCATGGGCGGGTAAGAAGCCCACCCCATTTATCTCATGAAATAAAGAAACTTTCAGTCACATTTGCCCATGAGACGAATGCTAGACATTAACGCTCGTCTCATGGGCAAAATGAGACTGAAATTTGCTTCATTTCATGAGATAATTGGGGAAATGTACACGCCTCGTTCTGAGGACAAAAACGAAAGATAGGGGATGTCGGGGTAAAAAGCGCATGGGCGGGTAAGAAGCGCACCCCAATGATCTTTACAATTTGACCGATAAGTGCCATGCTTTCACTGTTGGAAACTATTTTAAGAGATCCACCTATCATTTGTTTTCTTCATTTTTGTGTATTTCTATTTCATTTGTTTTAAAGAAAGACAGACAGACAGACAGACAGAGACAAGGCAAAGAAAACCCCACAGACGCTAAACACTTGTTATTTCTCTTAATGTTCAATTTTTGCTGTTACTTCATTATTATGTTCTGTTCCAGTGTCATTACTTTGGGCAGCCAATATTGTGTATCATATCTGTGTTTGAGCGCCTTGCACAGCTTTAAGCTTGTTGTGCTCGTTTGCGTTTGTTTATGTTGCTGCTATGTTGATTATTAATTTAAAAAAAAATTCGTTTAAACCTGACGCAAAACACCCATAACGCCTTTGGAAGAAATACAAATTTGTAGGCCATCGAATGAAATATTACCTGTAAGCATACACGACTTTAAAAAAACACCCCAGTCCAAACATACATAAGAAGCAGAGAGAGAGAGAGAGAGAGAGAGAGAGAGAGGGGGGGGGGGAGTCCTATTCCCCTCCCCCCACTCTCCCCTTTTCTGTTCTTGTAAGCTTATTTTGAAGTGTTCTCTTTTTAACCGAGCTTTGTTTTCTTTCTTTGTTTTGTTCATTTGTTTTGTGGCATAATATGGTTCATTACGAACGGGTATTAACGTCACTAGGCTTTTGATTACCTATAGTGCTTGTCTTAAAAAGACACACGCGCGCGCGCACATATACACACACGCACGCACGCACGCACGCACGCACACACGCACGCACACACACACACGCGCACGCACACACGCGCACGCACACACGCGCACACACACACACACGCGCGCGCGCGCGCGCGCGCGCAGCAGCAGCCACTACATCATTATTGTTCTTTCCTTTTTCTCGTTTCTCTTTCATGTCTTTTCAACTTGGATCAACTTGATTTTCAATCAGTCGTTACGAAAACATCTCATCTGATCTTTTGATTGTTGAGAGAGAGAGAGAGAGAGAGAGAGAGAGAGAGAGAGAGAGAGAGAGAGAGAGAGAGAGAGAGAGAGAGAGAGAGAGAGAGAGAGAGAGAGAGAGAGAGAGAGAGAGAGAGTAAATACACGAATAAATAGGCGTATTGCTTTTTTAATGATAACTTTTAGGCAGAGGCTCGTCGGGGTACGGGCCCATATCTCACATTCTCCAGGCTACGGCTACGGCGCTCGTACGGCGCTCAATCACGGGACGCATAAATCGTGCGCAAAATCTCTTCAGAAATTACTAACATTCACTCTGACATGTTCCTAACACTATCCCTAAACCGGAAGGTCTCGATTTCACGTGCAATAAGAGGAAAAAAAATACAAGAGTTGACACTGGCATCCCTGGCTGACTGACAGCCGGTTTTTTGTTGTACTTAGTGAGCCGTGGCCATAGGCAGTGTGTGTCTAGTGTGTGTCTTGTCAAAGCAGGAAACGGAAGTGTTGGTATTCACCAAAGCGTAGAAAGGGCGTACAATTCTTCAATCAAATATCCACACGAGTTATTAAAAAAAACACGGATAGAGAAGAGAGAGAGAGAGAGAGAGAGAGAGAGAGAGAGAGAGAGAGAGAGAGAGAGAGAGAGAGAGAGAGAGAGAGAGAGAGAGAGAGGGAGAGAGAGAGAGAGAGAGAGAGAGAGAGAGAGAGAGAGAGAGAGAGAGAGAGAGAGAGAGAGAGAGAGAGAGAGAGAGAGAGAGAGAGAGAGAGATTCGTCACTGTAAACACATGCGTGCCATACACACACATAATTATAAGATACACGCAGGCACACACGCACGTGCGCACACCAAGAGAGAGATGGCGCGTGTGTGTGTGTGTGTGTGTGTGTGTGTGTGTGTGTGTGTGTGTGTGTGTGTGTGTGTGTGTGTGAGAGAGAGAGAGAGAGAGAGAGAGAGAGAGAGAGAGAGAGAGACAGAGATATAGACAGAGACAGAGAGGGATACTTTTTGAAAAGTGATTTGCTTATTTACAAGTTATCAGAGCGTAGAACATTGATTTTACGCACAATTCAGGTTATTTTGGTGAGCTGCAATTTTGAGAACATTTACACACAAATTAGGTATTTTGGTGAGCTGCGACGTTGAGAACATTTAGCCACAAATCAGGTTATTTTGGTGAGCTGCCACGTTGATAACATTTATGCACAATTCAGGTTATTTTGGTGAGCTGCCACGTTGATAACATTAATGCACAATTTAGGTTATTTGGGTGCACTGCGACGTTGATAACTTTTATGCCCAGTTTAGGTTGTTTGGTGAGCTGCGATGTTGAGAACATTAATACACATTTTCAGTTATTGTGGTTAGTGAGATAATAATTATAGCCCTACAAAATAAAAATGATGTGCAAATTGTTTCTGAGAAATTGTTGGCTTTTTAATGGGTCAATGTCATACAGATGATGAACATGCTTTTGAAATGTATTTTTGCCTCTATGAATTTTGTATGATTATTTTCACTTGTTTTGATGTTTTTTTTCTTATTTCTTTGTTGTCTGTCTTTAAACTTGTTGCATAGGGGAAGACGGGGTAAAAAGCGCATGGGCGGGTAAGAAGCCCACCTCAATTATCTCATGAAATAAAGAAAATTTCAGTCAAATTTGCCCATGAGACGAATGCTAGACATTAACGCTCGTCTCATGGGCAAAATGAGACTGAAATTTGCTTCATTTCATGAGATAATTGGGGTGGGGGGGGGGGGGGGGGGGGGGGGGGGGGGGGGGGGGGGGGGGGGAGGGGGGGGGCTTCTTACCCGCCCATGCGCTTTTTACCCCGTCTTCCCCTACTTTTGTTATTGTTCGCTT
>CM065680.1:79294792-79297292 GCA_017654935.2 Phymorhynchus buccinoides | reverse complement strand
CGTTGAGAACATTACTGGAGTAGCCTGCAATGCACCTGTCTGTTTGGATGTTTGGAATGCGTCGTTGAGAACATTAATGCACAATTTAGGTTATTTTGGCGAGCTGCGACGTTGAGAACATTACTGGAGCAGCCTGCAATGCACCTGTCTGTTTGGAATGCGTCGTTGAGAACATTAATGCACAATTTAGGTTATTTTGGCGAGCTGCGACGTTGAGAACATTACTGGAGCAGCCTGCAATGCACCTGTCTGTTTGGAATGCGTCGTTGAGAACATTAATGCACAATTTAGGTTATTTTGGCGAGCTGCGACGTTGAGAACATTACTGGAGCAGCCTGCAATGCACCTGTCTGTTTGGAATGCGTCGTTGAGAACATTAATGCACAATTTAGGTTATTTTGGCGAGCTGCGACGTTGAGAACATTACTGGAGCAGCCTGCAATGCACCTGTCTGTTTGGAATGCGTCGTTGAGAACATTAATGCACAATTTAGGTTATTTTGGCGAGCTGCGACGTTGAGAACATTACTGGAGCAGCCTGCAATGCACCTGTCTGTTTGGATGTTTGGAATGCGTCGTTGAGAACATTAATGCACAATTTAGGTTATTTTGGCGAGCTGCGACGTTGAGAACATTACTGGAGCAGCCTGCAATGCACCTGTCTGTTTGGAATGCGTCGTTGAGAACATTAATGCACAATTTAGGTTATTTTGGCGAGCTGCGACGTTGAGAACATTACTGGAGTAGCCTGCAATGCACCTGTCTGTTTGGATGTTTGGAATGCGTCGTTGAGAACATTAATGCACAATTTAGGTTATTTTGGCGAGCTGCGACGTTGAGAACATTACTGGAGCAGCCTGCAATGCACCTGTCTGTTTGGAATGCGTCGTTGAGAACATTAATGCACAATTTAGGTTATTTTGGCGAGCTGCGACGTTGAGAACATTACTGGAGCAGCCTGCAATGCACCTGTCTGTTTGGAATGCGTCGTTGAGAACATTAATGCACAATGTAGGTTATTTTGGCGAGCTGCGACGTTGAGAACATTACTGGAGCAGCCTGCAATGCACCTGTCTGTTTGGAATGCGTCGTTGAGAACATTAATGCACAATTTAGGTTATTTTGGCGAGCTGCGACGTTGAGAACATTACTGGAGCAGCCTGCAATGCACCTGTCTGTTTGGAATGCGTCGTTGAGAACATTAATGCACAATTTAGGTTATTTTGGCGAGCTGCGACGTTGAGAACATTACTGGAGCAGCCTGCAATGCACCTGTCTGTTTGGATGTTTGGAATGCGTCGTTGAGAACATTAATGCACAATTTAGGTTATTTTGGCGAGCTGCGACGTTGAGAACATTACTGGAGCAGCCTGCAATGCACCTGTCTGTTTGGATGTTTGGAATGCGTCGTTGAGAACATTAATGCACAATTTAGGTTATTTTGGCGAGCTGCGACGTTGAGAACATTACTGGAGCAGCCTGCAATGTACCTGGATGTCTGGAATGAGTTATTTTGATGAACTGCGACGTTGAGAACATTCATGCACATTTTCAGTTATTGTGGTTAGTGAGATAATATAACCCTACAAGATAAAAATTATCTACAAATTGTTTCTGATAAATTGTTGGCTTTTTAATGTCAATTTCATACAGATGACGAACATGCTTTTGAAATGTATGTTCGCCTGTCTATGACTTTTGGATGATTATTTTCATTTGTTTTGATGCGTTTTTCCTATTTCTTTGGTGTCTGTTTCTGCCTGAAAAGGTGTATGCAGATGGGAAGTCAGGAAGGCTCTGACCTGGAATGGGTACATGCGAGACATTCATAACTATAAAGATAGTGGGACGATGCTGGAGGCAGTGCAATACCAGGAAAGTCCCGATGATTTTTAATAATCAGGATGAGTATTTTACGTCTGGAATAAGCATTGGAAACCTAACATATTAGACACCATCTGGGGCACTTGGTGGATGCCTCGTGCCTCCATACAGGGAGCTGGACGACCCCGCCCCATCCACGAGTCTATCCCCGTGGGGAAACCGGGGGGGCTTTCGTAAAAATAGTACCCCACCTTCTGGCAGTTCTGTATTTGAAACTTCTCCTAATCTGCCCCTCTATTTGACCTTTTCCCTTTACTTTCTATCATCTACCGGTACTATCTTTCTAACTTATTGGCCCATTTTCCTGCCTTTGTTAAAAACAAATCTTCCAAATAATGTTTCTTTGAGCTCATCCGAAATCGGAACGTGTCGGCTGTACGCAGCGGGGAGACCAGTGAAAATTGAAAACCGGACACATACGTACCTTACCCATTATGACCATATGGCATGGGAACGCAGAAGAAGAAGAAGAAGAAGAAGAAGAAGAAGAAGGCACCATCTGGTAAAGGCAGTTCAGGACAGTTTGGGACTCATGCCCCGGAAAGCTGTGGAAAGGCTGAAAACGTTCATGATTCTCTTTGTCTTTTACACCTACCATCATTGCCAAGTCTTTTTTG
>CM065680.1:79267292-79289792 GCA_017654935.2 Phymorhynchus buccinoides | reverse complement strand
GTCAAATTTGCCCATGAGACGAATGCTAGACATTAACGCTCGTCTCATGGGCAAAATGAGACTGAAATTTGCTTCATTTCATGAGATAATTGGGGTGGGCTTCTTACCCGCCCATGCGCTTTTTACCCCGTCTTCCCCTACATTTTCTTTAAGGCATTGCACTCTTGCAAAATTAAGGATCTTCATTATAGCTTGTAAGCATCTCGAGTTCATTCATTGGCGGGATACAAGACTGTGTCAGTACTGTTTATTTTATTTGAATGTGTTGTTTTTGTTGATGTGTTGTTTGTTATTGCTCAGAGCAATAACATGTTGTATGTAAACTGAGGAGTACATTAGAAACCAACCATAAAACCCAAGAATATTACAGGGACGCATTTGTTTCTCGTTAGTCGCTACCCTCCAACTTCAAGAACGAAAGGCTTAAAAAAAAGAAGAGAACTAAGCTCATGAATGATTTGAATTTATTCGAGACTTGATTGTCGCGACTTAAGCTATTAAACGTAATCCAATCAATCAATCAATCAATAAACCAACCAATCAATCAATCAATCAACCAATCAATCAATCATACTTTATCATTTCAACACTGAGAAATGTACATGAGGTGCACATAACATAAACAGAACGACACTGAAAAACACAAAAATGTTAAAAACGCTTCAATAGAAAACACAATACTAACATTAGTTGCCGACAATGCCCGCCATATCAGTTCACACAAGCATCTAATATTGACATTTTTAGCTGCCCTAAATAGGTTTTATTTGCTTAGGAAGATCTCGAGAGTTACTTACCGTAGTAGCATTAGAGCAGTTTGGTTCAGTGTTTGCCAAATGTTATAATGTTTACATTTTGTACACAATCAATAATTCCGACCACAACCAAAGTATTATCTTTCACAAGAAACTCCCAAAACAACCCACACTCCTAAACAGACATTTTGGTAAGATCTACATAATTATATTGCTTTGAGTAATCCTGGTAGCTAATGCATAACAATGAATAAATATAAACGATAACAAATTAATATCCTATCCGAATAACGATCCACATCCACCCCCAAATCAACAGGTTTTGACAAATCGTTCTTTTGATGATGCCATAATTTCTTCATCAAATTTAATGACACTCCATCTATTAATTTGTGAGCCATGTTGTCAAAACATACAGAGAGAAAAGACAAATACGACAGTGCAGAAAACAATAATGTGTGAAAAAGGGGGAAATACCCTGGAAAGGCCAAACAGGAGAAGGCGAAAGAAGATAAGGCGAAAAGTGAAAAAAAAAGCGAATTGAACCAATGCCTCCCTCGTTATATCGGAGCTATCAACGGAGATGACAGCCACATGGCCATGTAAGTGACACCCTGCTCACACCATTGGCTGAACCTGCATCCTGCTAACTGGGTGACTTTGAATGACACTTTGCCCTCTCAGTGGACAGGTTCATCTTGTTAACGTGATTATGCACGCATGCGTGAAACATGCAGGCGCCATTTTGCACGTTGCAAGGCTACACAACTTTTTTGATATCAGTACACGCGCGTGCGCACTAATTTTGAAACACACACATTTGAAATGCAGTAGTCTATGCTAGCAGCAAGTTCTACTTAAAAGATCAGGGCCATCGACATGCTGGTATTGCATACAATTATAACGAAATGGGACAATGCTTACATAATGGCAAGCGTAACAGGATAGACAAACAATAGGGCAAAGAAGCTCAATTGTGCACGATTTCTCTATTCGTAAACAATAACAATAATGGAAAACGAAGGAAGAAAAAGAAGAAGAAGTTAGGTCATAACAATGATGAAAATCAAAGAAAGAAGAAGAAGAAGAAGAAGAAGAAGAGAAGAAGAAGAAGAAGAAGAAGAAGAAGAAGAAGAAGATTGATTGATTGATTGAACTTTTTAATGGGTAAAGATTTAGGCACATTGAGGGCCTTTTTACAAATCCGCAATAACGGTGATGAAAATCAAAGGAAGAAGAAGAAGAAGAAGAAGAAGAAGAAGAAGAAGAAGAAGAAGAAGAAGAAGAAGAAGAAGAAGAAGAAGAAGAAGAAGAAGAAGAAGAAGAAGAAGAAGAACAACAACAACAACAACAACAACAACAACAACAACAACAACAACAAGAAAAGAGAACAAATAGAGGAGAAAGAAGAAAAAGAGAGAGAAAACAAAACACTTCAGTTCGGAATGAAGCAATATAGTGTACCGTCTACGTTTTGACATTTTCCATTGGAGTTCACTCTTTGTTTGATCTCTCTGTATCTGCATGCTGGCATGGGTGAGTGTGCGCGTGCAACTGACTCTGTGCCTGTCCCAGTCTCTTTATCTGTCTCTTCCTCTCTATGTCTCTGTCTCTCTATCCCCCCCTCTCTCTCTCTGTCCCTCCCGCCCCCTTCTCCCTCCCTCTGTTACTGTACATGACGTTCACAATACTTGAATCTGTTGAAGTTACTTAATCACCACTAAAGCTCAATTGTGTCAGACTAAATCCAATGCTGCTAACTCCATTAACACAGTATAAACCATAAATGTATGACTTTTACTATCTTATGTTTGTTAACTGTATCATCTTTATTATTAAAAAAAAAAGCAACCCGTTCGTCTGCTTCAACGTGCGTGTGCATATAAGATTATGTTTGATTTTATTATCTTACTATGTATGACTGTGCTTTGCATGCTCTTTATATTGCTTTGTTTGTCCCTTTTTATTATTATTCTTTTAAAAAAAAGAGGGCTGGATGTAAAAAAAGCATGTATGATTTGCTTATTCTATTACCCTCTATAAATAAAATCCATTCAATTCATTTCCATTCAATTCAATTCTCTCTCTCTCATTGTCTCTTTGTCTGTGTGTCTCCCTTTCTTTGTTTTCCTGTCAGGGAAGTTTTGATAAAGTGATTAAGATGCTGCAATTGTTATTGTTTTGCAAGTGTTTAACAACGGTACCAATTGCTGTTGTACATTCTATGCTATTCATCAACCATACAGCATGAAGTTGAAAACAAATGAAATAACAAAACACAAACAAACAAGCAAACAAACTTTCCCCATGGGCATTAGGGTAAGACGGGGTAAAAAGCCCAAGGGCGGGTAAGAAGCCCATGCCAATAATCTCATGAAATAAAGAAAATTTCAGTCCACTTTGCATATGAGACGAATGCTAAGCATTAACACTCGTCTCATGGGCAAAATGTGACTGCAATTTGCTTCATTTCATGAGATAATTGGCATGGGCTTTTTACCCCGTCTTCACCTATGATATAATATCAATACGTCCTGCAATAAAAGCGAGTTTACAAATGAAAACAACGACACTGACCAGGAATAAAGGGATCATGAATAGTATAGTAATGTAACCAGTATCGACATAAAATACATAGGGGAAGACGGGGTAAAAAGCGCATGGGCGGGTAAGAAGCCCACCCCAATTATCTCATGAAATGAAGGAAATTTCAGTCTCATTTTGCCCATGAGACGAGCGTTAATGTCTAGCATTCGTCTCATGGGCAAATTTGACTGAAATTTTCTTTATTTCATGAGATAATTGGGGTGGGCTTCTTACCCGCCCATGCGCTTTTTACCCCGTCTTCCCCTATACTTAATGGGAGTAGGGCTAAACGTGAACGTACACAAAAATAAAACACCTTTGAAACCATCCAAACAGACTAGTGCATTATATCTATCAGTTGTTTTCTACCAAAAAAACAACAACAAAAACCAAAAAACAACAACCCCAAAACACAAATATTTAAATCACACTACTGAAAATGTACGTTAGGTTTGACCCAAACCTTTAATGAAACAATCACCAGACAATAAGCCTACATTGTGTTCAACAAACAGGAGTGACTAGGCTATTTACGTAAAATGACAAACTATTTAAGGCTCGTGAAATAAATCCGAGCACACTCTTGATACCTCGATGAACAGTATTTGTTTTGTAACACCTACAGAGTCACGAATTCTTGTATTCTGGATACAAAGACCATTCAATATTGACGTAAGCCCCCCCCCACCCCCCACCCCCCCCCCCCCCCCCCCGCCGGGAAGGACCCCCAGAAAGGGGAGCGATTGGAAAGGCGAAAAACAAATATCTAGGACAAAAGACAAATAACGCAGAAGCGTGTTTAAAAGGGCTGTTTAGGTGGAGTTATCGTCCTTAGATTTTGACACCAGGTGACGTTTCATATAAACACAGTTACTTAGCAACGGAACACCAATTCTCTCTTTCTCTCTGCCTAATCAATAAACCATCAAGAGTTAGACGCAGACTCTGTCTCACTCTCGCTCGATCGCACAGCAACATAGATTTTGCCGCTTATTTAATAAAAGGGAAGTAACATAAGTCAGTAGAGTGGTCTCCAGTTGGGCGGCCAGAAAGGCTCATCCATGGCACTCATTTTTCAAACACAATTATCCTTCTCGTTCTTGACAGGCATAGCTCGCAACAATGTTAACAATAGGCTTCGTGTGTTCAGCAACAAACGATCCTACAAAAAGCCCCGGGAGCTAGCTAGCTATCGTCAGCCAATCAGAGACCGACAAAGCACGTGACACGTGGGAAAATAGACGCCATGTCAGAAAAAGAACAACCCTACTATTGGTCGCCAAACATGATAGATTATAACCCCCTTCTCTCTGTGTGTGTGTATGCGTGTGCGTGCGTGTGTTGTGGTTGTGTGTAGGCGACCGAAACACCCATCCCTCAAAGTCCTGTCAATAAAGTCGTGCCTACAATCGCGGAACTATCACTTCAATTCCAACGGTGAATTATTCACTAGCGGGTCACGCATATATGCCTGCTCTCTGCACACTTCTTTGTTTTGGCAGCTCAACGTTATTTATGTGTTCCCAGCACTAAAACTCAGCAGGAACCCTAAAAGATATTGTTAATGTTATGGAATAAAAGATGGGGAGGTCCGGATTGTTACCCCAACTCCACCATTGAACGTTGCACGGATCTGATGAAAGTTGCAAAAGGACCAAAGAGGGGACGAGTTTTATTGTGTTCTGACACAGAAGAGCTGTTTTACGATACCCCTTTCCGCCACCTACAAAACCATGGTGAGTACCTTCCCCTATCTCATCTCTCGTTTTTTCCATCTGTCTGTTCAGAAGTTCCACCCCTCAACATCTCTCTCTCTCTCTCTCTCTCTCTCTCTCTCTCAGTGCAGCAGTATTGAATGCTCTCTCTCTCTCTCTCTCTCTCTCTCTCTGTACTCAGCAAGTGGTGAATGGGGGGCTGACTTATGAAAGATGGATTGTGATTGGGTGTGACTGAATGGGATAGGTTTGTCTGCCTACTATATTACTCCTACTCGATGCTCACGTGCCGCTTACTATAATAGTCAAGTGAGTGGCACTGCGGTTTCTGAGCGACACGAGCCGCGGAGGTGCGAAGATCTCTACTCCGTTTCACCCCAGTTAGAAAATTGATGTTTCTGTGGAACAAAGTCATTTGCTTTGTTCAGTCATCAGTTTGACTATTGTATTGACTGCATGAACAAGTATTTGGTAAGTACTAGATATATATATATATATATATATATCTGTCTCTGTCTCTGCCTCTCTCTCTCTCTCTCTCTCTCTCTCTCTCTCTCTCTCTCTCTCTCTCTCTCTCTCTCTCTCTCTCTCTCTCTCTCTCTCTCTCTCTCTCTCTCTCTCTCTCACAAAAAACATGTAACTTGCTTATCTCATGTTCCCTAGTTAAATAAAAGTTTGTTTTCATTTTCGCTTCCCCCCCCCCCCCCCTCTCTCTCTCTCTCTCTCTCTCTCTCTCTCTCTCTCTCTCTCTCTCTCTCTCTCTCCTCCCCTCCTCTCTCTCTCTCTCTCTCTCTCTCTCTCTCTCTCTCTCTCTCTCTCTCTCTCTCTCTCTCTCTCTCTCTCTCTCTCTCTCTCTCTCTCCCCCCCCCCCCCCCCCCAACAATGCTGACGTAAACAGTCAACACACAGTCAACTAGCATGGAGTATAAACAGAAAGCATGTCATAAATGTAGCTAGGAGCATTTCCAGAGAAATCAGAATGACAGAGTAGAAATGTTGGTAATCAATTGGGATATCACGGTACAGCCTAGTCGTTTGTGGAAGACTATGACAGGGGGGCATTTGCACTGGCTCTAGTGCTGCAGCCAATGGGATTGTTGGCCTTTGGGGACCTTTCCCACAGCCACCAGTTCTCAAATCTCTTTGGACGAGAGAGTGGGGATATAGGGGAAGACGGGGTAAAAAGCGCATGGGCGGGTAAGAAGCCCACCCCAATTATCTCATGAAATGAAGCAAATTTCAGTCTCACTTTGCCCATGAGACGAGCGTTAACGTCTAGCATTCGTCTCATGGGCAAATTTGACTGAAATTTTCTTTATTTCGTGAGATAATTGGGGTGGTCTTCTTACCCGCCCATGCGCTTTTTACCCCGTCTTCCCCTACCCTGGGCAAGGCTTCTCAATTGCAAATAAATTTTAGCCCATCCCGCTGGAATAGCACCTGCCCCTTCTGTTATCCGGCTTTGATAGTCGGAAGGGACAGACTGGCATACGCACATTGATTGAAAAAGGATAATATAACGCCATTAACTAGTTTAACAAGCGCCACACACCGTATACGTATTTTATTGGAGTACTTATTTTGCGGACTTTATAATTACCTTCTTTCAACGAAAGCTTACTATTATTATTTAGGTATTAAGTACTTTATATCTATATATATAGTCACAGAGGCGTCTCTGTGAAATTCGGGTTGCTCCCACTTGGTGAGCGCGTCGCAGCCAGAGGCGCGCCACCCAATTTGTTTTGGCATGTGATGTTTGTGTGACTGATGAGGAAGGAAAGGTGTGTGTGTGTGTGTGTGTGTGTGTGTGTGTGGTACAATTTGACCAAATGACAACTTTTTCGTTGCCACTGGGATTAACGTGTGCTAAGTACATGGGCACACGGGACCTCGGTATACACAGATTACATAGATTTCAGACCGTAAGGCCTTGTGCAAATTGAGAGGAAAAATCCCCTGTACCCAGATTCGAACTCGGGTTTACTTGACACAAGGCGAACGCGTTACCTCTATGCCACTCTACACATACTATGCTTTTTTGGGGTGCTTTTGTTTCTGACCATAGTGTAACAAGCGTGAAATCGCAATAGTTTGTGGCACGCGGTCTATTTTTACCACTCCAATCATGAGTTACCTCCCCTGGATTTTCAATAATTTTAATCTGTAAACCAGAATGTTATCTCTGCACCATTTCGTAACTTTTTATATCTTTTGGAAAACATTTAAAACTATGTATCCTACTTATACTCATCGAAAGAAGCACCGCATACTCGTCGTGTCTGTTGTAGTGTCTGTATTACGTATGTTTATTATTTTGTACGCTTTTAAAATACATCATTTTAAAGAGCGGCCTCAATTAATTTCTAAGTGTAGACTCGATTTGAAGTGCGACAATTTTGTCAAAATGTACGACAATTTTGGAACGACAGACAGACCGACCGACCGACAAAGTGAGTTATAGGTTTGTGGCTTGAGCCACAAACAAAAATTACTGGGAAAATATTCTGTCCGCTGGCAATCGGCTACTATGTATGAAAGTGTTAATCCACACAAGTGTTCTCCACTTGTAAGCACATTTGAAAGTTGATATAGGATTCTTAGTTATTTAGAATATCTCCATCCGACTGATACCTGTACAGGTGATTTCTAATGACAGTAAGTGTGTGGAAAATGGCATGGAATCCATTCATCGTTTTAAAATCAAAGCGGGTAACAGACACCAACAGCCCCGAAAAGCGAATAGCCTTAGCGGATATAGTGGAACCTCCCTTATATGACCTTCAAAAACCATCCAAAATTAATGAGGTCTTATAAGGGAGGGGTCTTATAAAGGAGGTAATTGTAATACTGACAAAGAAGGGCAATGTCTCAGAGAAGTAGGTCTTACATGGGAGGGAGCCTTATAATGGGAGGTCTTATAAGGGAGGTTCCACTGTATTGAATTATTCCAAAGGTCGTTTTAGGATTGCTCTGTCCATATTTGGTGGTGGTATGTTTGATATGCCACAGCTCATGAACGAGCTGGTGTGTATAAGTATATGTGTGTGCGTGCGCGCGTGCGTGTGCGCGAACGCACACGCACGTGAATGACATTTAAACTTGCTGTTTTTATTTGTCGCAAGCAATGCTGTCAAATGTATCCAGGCTGCCTTTTTATTTTATTTGATCGAAGTTGTTGATATTTTGTTCGCTCCTCCTCTCATTCAAGGGTATACCGTTAAAGTCAAGAACCTTACCGTTGACATCGATTTAAATTGATTCTTCCACCTGAAGACAAGTCAACTGTTCAACGTTATTCAGGAGAGACATTTCGTTTTTTGGTCACTTAAAGACCCACCAGGTCACGTGTCAAATCACGGGTTTCACGTGTTTTCCCTCTTATAGCTGGTAAGAAATCTTGTTTTGACTGGGTTTGACTCCCATACAAGTGCCCCCAAATCGAAGACGAAACATCATTTTAAAGAGCAGCCTCAATTTAAAGTTGGGGACATTTGTATGTGGGTCACAGCCACCCAGAAAAAAAACCAAGGGACTTAATCGTGGTGGGTCATTTGGTCTTTAAAGACCCACCAGGTCACGTGTCAAAATCACGGGTTTCACGTGTTTTCCCTCTTATAGCTGGTAAGAAATGTTGTTTTGACCAGCTTTGACTCCCATACAAGTGCCCCCAAATTGAAAACGAAACATCATGTTAAAGAGCAGCCTCAATTTGAAGTTGGGGACATTTGTATGCGGGTCACAGCCACCCAGAAAAAAACCAAGGGACTTAATCGTGGTGGGTCATTGGGTCTTTAAAGACCCACCAGGTCACGTGTCAAAATTATAGCTGGTAAGAAATCTTGTTTTGACCAGCTTTGACTCCCATACAAGTGCCCCCAAATTGAAAACGAAACATCATGTTAAAGAGCAGCCTCAATTTGAAGTTGGGGACATATTTATGTGGGTCACAGCGACCTAGAAAAAACCCAAGGGACTTAATCGTGGTGCGCCAGTGTGTCTTTAAAGACACTGGCAAGCAACCTATCAGCTTCATCGCGCTCACTGCGCAATTTCTCATTTTTCTGTATCAGTGGTTCAACGCCTTTTACAAAAAGACTCCAAAATACACACCACAAATGGGTATGATTTCATGCCGGGTGCGTTTGACTCCTTCGGTGGGAGCGGGTAATCGGAGCAGCTTTCCATTATTATTGCGAGAACAAAAGACCCGCTGACATTTTCTAATCGTTATCACGCAACAAACAAACAAACAAACAAACAAACAAAGCAAGGTGACGAGGCATATAAATGTACTTCTAGGTTTGGGGGTTGGGGGGAGGAAAGAGAGAGAGAGAGAGAGAGAGAGAGAGAGAGAGAGAGAGAGAGAGAGAGAGAGAGAGAGAGAGAGAGAGAGAGAGAAACTTGAAAACTTAAACTTTATTTTCCAAGGATATAGATTTTAGGCAATGCCTATTCTTCCAATTCTTCAGAGAGAGAGAGAGAGAGAGAGAGAGAGAGAGAGAGAGAGAGAGAGAGAGAGAAGAGAGAACACTGAACACGTTTATTTGTAAAATAAATAAGCATTTACAAAATGAGAGAGAGAGAGAGAGAGAGAGAGAGAGAGAGAGAGAGAGAGAGAACACCGAACACGTTTATTTGTAAAAGAATTAGGCAGTTTCAAAAATGAGAGAGAGAGAGAGAGAGAGGGGGAGAGAAAGAGAGAACACCTAACACGTTTATTTGTAAAAGAAATAGGCAGTTTCAAAAATGAGAGTGAGAGAGAGAGAGAGAGAGAGGGAGAGAAGAGAGAGAACACCGAACACGTTTATTTGTAAAAGAAATAGGCAGTTTCAAAAATGAGAGTGAGAGAGAGAGAGAGAGAGAGAGAGAGAGAGAGAGAGAGAGAGAGAGAGAGAGAAAGAGAGAACACCGAACACGTTTATTTGTAAAAGAAATAGGCAGTTTCAAAAATGAGATTGAGAGAGAGAGAGAGAGAGAGAGAGAGAGAGAGAGAGAGAGAGAGAGAGAGAGAGAGAGAGAAAGAGAGAACACCGAACACGTTTATTTGTAAAAGAAATAGGCAGTTTCAAAAATGAGAGAGAGAGAGAGAGAGAGAGAGAGAGAGAGAACACCGAACACGTTTATTTGTAAAAGAAATAGGCAGTTTCAAAAATGAGAGTGAGAGAGAGAGAGTGAGAGAGAGAGAGAGAGAGTGAGAGAGTGAGAGAGAGAGTCACACACAGAAAGTGAAAAGGGAGCTGATGATGTATGGACCTTTACCAGGAAACATCACGTGAGCGCATTTTGTCCACGTCACAGGAGCAAAAGTCGAAGAAGCCCTTGTACCCATCTAAACCTTTATTTTGTTCCCCTTTTTTCTTTCATTTTGGACCTTAGGCTAAACTGGTAGGTAGGGAGGTAGGCCTCCTTCAGTCGTTGACGACCATGGATATTCCCTAGATAGGCTAAAGTGATTATAGGCAAGGGCCGTGTTGTTTCACGGCTGGGAACAGCGTCTGCTGTGACTGGTCAGCCCTATCCTGGAGTGGCAGTGACAGTCCTTACCACAACGGGTGCAGATGACGCTGGATGAGGGCAGGGGCGGACCAAATGATTCGTTAGGTGGGTGGTGGGTGGGTGGGGGGTGGGGGTCCGCGGGGAGTCCAGCGAGCTGCATAGGTCCTGGGTTAAGGTATAGTAGTCTTGTGGAGGTCCATCCCCTCACCCACCCGAAAACGTTTGCAATTTGGTTATTATTAAAGCAAAAATTGAGGAATTTTCTTACTTTTTACTCTTGTATAAGGTACATGCTCGGGGCAAAGGGGAGGGGGTTCTAGAAACCCTGGAACCCCACCCCCTCTCAGATCCGCCCCTGGTGGGGTTGCTTCCACTGCAGCTTACCTTTCATCTGGCTCTTTTCTCCTTAGCCAGGTTGTGGATCTGTTCTTCTCCTTTCTTCAGTTGTCTCTGGAGCATGCTTCGCCACTTGCTTCTGTCAGCTACTATGTCCTTCCAAGTCTCAGTATTGATGTGGAGTGCTCTCAGATCCCGTCTGAAGAAACTCCTTGTAGCGCAGTTGAAGGCGGCCTATAGGTTAAACTGACCTAACGGGCATCATGGTCAATATATCTGTGCCAAGTGTGCTAAACTTTGTTCTGAACGGCTGAGTAGGCCTAGTTAAGGGATGTAAAGCTTGGTCTATAACAATATGCACAGACATAGACAGAGAAACGCAGAGACCCTCTTTCCAGATGCAAAGTACCCCCTTTTTGACAGAGCAGCGACTACAAGAACAAAATGGCACCCGGTTGTAGGTTGATTACAATGCGCAAATTGCGCAAACACGCTTGCACACACGCACAGAGTCAACAAAAATACATTCACTTTCTTGTCGCGCGCGTTTGTTTTCTCGTTCCTAATAAAGTATAAAGAATAGTAAAGTATAAATACATACAAGTGAAGGCAATCGCGATACTGGCTTAAACCAGTTTGTTATGTCAGATAAATGTAAGGTGGAACCGATCATACAAACAAGCACCCTCACATACACATACACGCGTGCTCACGCACGCACACACACACACACACACACACACACACACACACACACACACACACACACACAAACACACACAAGCACACACATGCCCCCCCCCCCCCCCCCCTCACGCATTTGCATACAAACAATTGTGCATGAAATACACAAACACACCATTATGCACATTAACACACACATGCACACACACATACACGCACACACACACGCACACACATCACATACAGACACACAAATGCACACACACACATACATACACACACACACACACACACACACACACACACACACACACACACACACACACACACACACACACACACACACACACACACACAGACACACACACAAATGCACACACACACACACACACACACACACACACACACACACACACACACACACAGAGTCAAACACATTCACCTTCTTGTTGCACTTGCTTGTTTTCTCGGTCCTAATAAAGTATAAATACATACAAGTGAAGGCAATCGGGATACTGCTTCAAACCAGTTTGCAACGTGAGACCAATTTAGGGTTGAACCGATCATTTCGTGTCAGGAATACTGAAAAACAAACCGCAAACGACATTCAGTACCAGGCTAAAATAAACCAACAAATTCAAAACCCAAACACCCTAACCTCTTTTTTCTCCCTCTTTACTTTTCGCTGTCGTATACTTGTTGCTATCTTTCCTTTGTTTACTGCTGCCCGACAGATAGGCCTGATGTTATTTTTCTTTGTCTCTTTGTCGCTTAGTCTGTCTGTCCGTCTATCTGTTGGTTTGGATGCTAGGCCTATTTATCAACAGATTTCAATGAGCATTAAAGGGACACCCTGTCCGATGAGTTTTTGCAAGAAACATATGGAGCTCGAGCGCGAAAATGGTGTTTTACGTCCTCTTGGTCTGAATCAGACACATATGGGACATTTGTAAATACAAATATGGTGGGAACAATACTGGAGGCAATGCCCGGAGGCAGTACGAAACCAGTAAAGTCCCGATTTTTTAAAATGAATACAGGTAGGTGTAGCGGTAACGACGCCTCGGTTAAACCTTTCACCGCCAAAGTCGCATTTTAGCACCACAGTGATTTAAGACCTATGTCACTAAAAGGCATCAAATTGGGGTCTGTTAATTATGCAACACCCTATTGTCTTAGTTTTCGGAAGTAAGGGTAGACCTTATTTTAAGTCACAGAATAATCCCCAATACTGCAGATGGATTTTGTTCTCTACGCAGCAACATTTAATGGAGATTTGTGGATGAAAAATGGCTGGCGGTGAAAGGGTTAAACCTCATCGGCTATGGTACCGCTACAATATAGTGTAATAAAACATATGGAGCTCACCAGGAAAACACCCCTTACAGAGATCGCAACTCTCACTTTGCTCTGGTTTCCTAGAAATCAAACCATCAAATCGGCGATTTTTCCTTGGCGGAGGTGCTGGAAGTCAGATTCTTTCAGTGTAGCATAATGGCCGCCTGAGTTAGACCAAATCGTTTGCACGAAATTTGCACAATACAAGCCTTTTAAAAAAAAGCTATTTTATACAGTTTACCAAGAGGAGTTTCGCTCACAACTAAGGAAATAGCTCCGATTTTGTTTTTACTGCACTACAAAGAAGAAAAAGCTTCAACCACTCTTGAGTGACCTCCACCCACCCCGTCCAAAACGGCTTCTCTCTCCGGCAACTCCGTCAAGGAGGAATCGCCGTTTTGACGGTTTATTTCTAGGAAACCAGAGCAAAGTGAGTGTTCCGATCCTTGAACCTTGAAAAGGCTGTCTTTCTGGTGATCTCCACATGTTTCTTGCAAAACCTCATCCGTCAGGGTGCCCCTTTAACAATACTATGAATGAAAATCCGATTAACGTCCTCCGGCCTGGAACAGGCACATGTGGAACATTATTAACTATAAAGATGGTGGGACGATCCTGGAGGTACTGCAATACTAGGAAAGTCCCAAGTTTTTATTCGATAAAGATGATATTGATTGAAAAATAAAATACTAGCGCGATATTTTGGGATTTATATGGAAAAAACAATTTTGGTTTTGGTCATCCGTTTTTGTTAGATTTGCTTCTAACATTTATCAAAACGTTGTACAAAATTTTGATAGGACTTTTCTCAAAATCAACGTATTTTGTTAGCTTTAAGTTATTGATTATATGTTTTTTCTTTTGCTCTTCCCAGTAAGTTTACTTAGTTTACAGGAGAAATAGCTACTTAGTTTACAAGATAAATAACTCTTGTATGACTGAATGCATTTCTTGTGCACCAGTTTAAATTGTCTCCCTGAATGAGGTTTGTAACGTGTCAGTGTGTTCTATTTGTTCTCTTTCCTTTCTTCTTTTTTTTGCATTAATTTAATTATTTTGTGTGAACATTTATTCATGAACTAATTTTTTTCTTTTTTGGTTAAATTGTTTTGTTTCACTTTTTTTTCTTTTTTCCTTTTTGACCACCCATCGTCCTTCCTTTCTATCTTCATTTTCCGTTTCATGCATCCATTTTCAGTTTGGTTCTTTTAAGGTTTTTTTTCATTTTTCATTTCCCTGAATTTGTTTCCATTTTAATTTTTACCTCTAAACCAGACTTTCACTTCCCCCTCTTTGAACTTATCATCCCTCGTGCCTCCATACGGGGAGCTGGACGACCCCGCCCCCTCCACGAGTCTCTCCCCGTGGGGATACCTGGGGGTCTTTCGTAAAAATAGTCCCCCCACCTTCTGGAAGTTCTGTGCTCGTAACTTCCTCTAATTTGCCACTCTCTTTGACTCTGCCTTTTCCGCTTGCTTTCTATCATCTACTATCTTTCTGACTTATTGGCCCATTCTCCTGTCTTCAAAAACAAATCTTCCAAATAACAGACTTTTCTCGTTTGAGCTCCTCCTAAATCGGGATGTACGCAGCGGGGAGACCAGTGAAAACTGAACACCGGACACATATGTACCTTACCTATTATGGCCTGGGAACGCAGAAGAAGAAGAAGAAGAAGAAGAAGAAGAAGAAGAAGAACTTATCATTATTTCCTCATTGGTTGATTTGCCCTTCAGGGCTTGTCTGTCTGTCTGCATGTCTGTCTGTGGACAAGAAAGAACCGGAAATACAATGTAATCGTCAGAATGCTTTGAATGGAATGACATTGTTGAATGCTACATACTGTTGTACTGCAGACTTAATTGTTTCCTTGTAATCTGAGACTGATCTCCATTTCTCACCACATTTGCTTCATTTTCATTCATATAATTTAATATATATTTTTTTAATTTAATAGTGTTACCTTTTTATGTTCTTCTTACTGGTTTTTTTTCTTTTTCTCTCGATTGTCTATGTATTACATTAATATATCAAACATTTGAAAATGAAGATAGCGCTTCATTACTCTGCTTGGCCGTCCGTCACTATTATTGTCTGTGCACTTTTTTTCTTTAAGATAGGGCTTTACATAAGTTTTCTTGTTGCCCTATCTAATGATCATTGTTGATTTTCATTTGTGACTTTCAGAAATTAAATGCTAATATTGGGGGGGGGAGGGGGGGGGGGGGGGGTGGGGGGGGGGGGGGGGGGGGGGGTGGGGGGGGGGGGGGGGGGGGGGGGGGAGGGGGGGGGGGGGGGGGGGGGGGGGGGGGGGGGGGGGGGGGGGGGGGGGGGGGGGGGGGGGGGGGGGGGGGGGGGGGGGGGGGGGGGGGGGGGGAGGAGAAGAATGCTTTGAAGAGTTCACTTTCGCGAACGTTTGGAGGTAACGTGTATACAGAGTTTAAAGTGGAATGCTTGTATCTGCGAAAATACTATTATTTAATGCATTTTATAAAAACGATATTGCTTTAACATTATCCAACATTGTCCAACGTAACGTAGCATGACAAATGGGCACCATCCAACTTTATTTATCACAAAAAGAAAGGGACCCTGTCCAA
Organism: Phymorhynchus buccinoides; assembly: GCA_017654935.2. NCBI lineage: Eukaryota > Metazoa > Mollusca > Gastropoda > Neogastropoda > Raphitomidae > Phymorhynchus > Phymorhynchus buccinoides. The sequence goes on along the minus strand of CM065680.1, from coordinate 79,274,279 downwards.
TGTGTGAAAAAGGCACTGTCATGTAACATAGTAATACAAGGGCCAGTTTACAACGTGACATATCTTGGGAAATTGGCACTATCCAACGTGACATTGCGTAATATAGAGGGAGTGTCCATCGTCCATCGTATGGGAAAAGGTCACTACCTAACGTAAGAAAAAGGCAGTGTTCATTCTTTCTGACGGAGCATGAGATAATCTATCATCTTACGGGAAGGAAATCTGACATCGGAGGGAAGTTTTCCAAAACTATTCGTTCAAGCTGCACTGGAATAATAAGTGATCCTCTCTTAACGGGTTAAACAATAGCGTAAAATAATATGATTAACTAATAAATTGGAAGAAAAGAGCCCAACACTGTTTCTGTCTGTGGAGAAGTCATGTGGCAGCACAAAAAAAGGAAACCAAATAAACGATGAAAAAGGTGCTCTATGACTACATTGAACTGATGCCTAAAAGAGTGCTAGCCTACTGCTGTCATTCTGAAACCTACAAAAATCACCATCGCGTACAGCGAAATATATTAACACTGTCCTATAAATTCGTTGTGTGCAGACCTATTTCGGGAGCTTGGTGTCAAGGCTGAACCTGATACCTGGAACCATGTCCGTGCTCCTCCTCCTGCCCCTGTTGCTCGCCCAGCGCCAGCCCGCGCCTGCCAGACATCGCTCCAGTATCCTACGCCGCATGCCCATGTTCTACGGCAAGAGAGATCCCTCCCTCGCCGCCTTCTCCTCTTCATCTTCATCGTCCCTCGACGCACCACCGTTCGTTGAGCAGCCCGCTTCTTCGCGTTTTCTGGAGAACAATTCTCGGTCTGTTTCTGACAAATTCCTCGACAGTCTTCGGGGAGACAATAGGCCATCATCAGCAAGAGCTGAGAAAAGAGGAGGTGTGAGAAACAGAGGGCAACGTTTGGTGATCGGCGACAAACGTTTTAAGGAAAGCAGGGTGGGTAGGCAATTTCCGGCTATGTTTTCTGGATTGCTGAACTCCATGCTTCATGATAGGAACATGCTTACCGTTGTCAATGAAGGAGAAGAGCGCGACGAAGGAGAACCGTTCAGTGTCATCAACAACGAAGCACGTCCTGAGTTTTCAGAGTCTAAAAGCTGGCAGGAGTTCTTGCCCCTTGAAGACGACGACGACGCTTATGGAAAGCTCTCTGAATTTCGACGTGCTTTCCGGCGATTTGGAGACGAAGGCAGTAACAGAAAAGTTATCCCTTCAAAGTCTCTTCGCGAGGAACGTCTGAAGAATAACTTAAAGATCCTTGGAGCTGCACTGGGCTATGCTGTTGATGGTAACAACGAGAATGATTTGGAATCTTCGAACGAATACATACCAGGACTGGAAATGTACCAGAATCTGATCAAAGATGGACAGAGTTATGATGATGGAGTCGACTATGATGACCCCTTGAGCGATGCTGTGATTGGTGAGGCAGAGGATGACGATGATAGCAATGATGACTACAAGAACAATAACAGCAGCGATGACTATTAGAACAGTGATGATGATGATGATGATGATGATGGTAATGATGATGATGATGATGATGATGATGCTAAATACCAGAATTCTTGCGACGATTTCATGTTAGAATTGTGAAATTGTTTTTACACAATTAATATTTTGTGAATCTCTTTAGCTGTGGACATATGTAATCAGGGAGTTTTCAGAACGTTACAAGAAAAACATACAAGTGAGGCCCTAGAAAAAACATCACAATGTCATAGAGTTTAGGGGTGCATCCCATAAGCGCGCGTTTTACCTACTCTCTAAAAAGCGCGCATCCAAAAAATGAATCTAGAAAGAGCGCAATGTTTTGTCCAATAAGCGCGCATCTTTGGAACCTAAGAAAGATCGAGGATGTCAAAAAGAGCGCGTTGTAAAATGTGATGTGAAGCCCTAAACCTATCCCTAACCCTATCCCTGACGTGGTGATGTGTTGAATCGTGGACATATCGAATGTTTCTTTCTCCAAAACAGCAAGAAGACTGAAGTTTAGCAAACAGACGAGTGCAAAATATTAATGGTAAATGTCTGGTGAGAACGATTTCACCTATGCGCGCTTATTAGCACGAAAACCACACATTCACGTGCGCTCTTTTTGGCATGAACACGCGCTCTTATTAGCATGCAAAATGCGCTCTTTTAGGCGCGCGCTTATTAGCGGTGCGCTCTTTTCGACTGCTGCGCACTGCACTTGTTACTGCCCATATCATGCCCCAGCTTCTTCAAGGAGAGTCCGTTAAATCCCTCTAACTTGCAGTTTGTCTTCAACTTCAAAGAGAACAGAGATACTTCCCCTGTTTCCCGCCAGGGGAGTAGGGCGGCTCCTGGACACATGCTTTTAATTTTTCTCTCCAAGATTTTGTAGAAGCACCCATGTACACAATCTCTAAGCACTTTCTTATAATAAAGTCACCCAACGGGCTGCTCTATCCGAGTAGAGTCAAAATGAACTGCTGCATGACAGGGTGCTGCTCGCTTGTCGACACCCGTATCATCCATTCATCATCGTTCTCCGCGTAATTCTATCATTTTCGTTTCTTCCTGTATCCACATTTTAAAACACCCTGAGGCCGGAAAACCCTAACTAAGTGGAAGAAAGAAGGATACAAGTTTACGCATATAGGGGACATTTGGACACGTGCGCGAATCTTTTCCCTTCTTTGTTTCACGTATTTATGGATTGCGCACGGGTTTCCGAATAGAATATCCGCTTATGTGTGTACACGGCCTAAAGCGTTCATGCGGTAGAATGTCTAATCCTGCTGTTTTGTTTCCAATATCATAGCCCCCCAAATGTTACAGGGCTATGGTTGTATGTAATGTTGTTAGACAACACGCGAAGCCCACCCACCCACCCATCCACCCATCCAATATTCATGTTAATAGCATTAGTGTCATACCTAGTTGGTTTCTAATCAATATGGTGGTGTTTTTAAAAAAAATTACAATATGATTAAAAAAAACACCCACACAATAGTCATATAATAAAAAGGTCCGATAGTGGATCAAAGCTTCAGTATATTTCTTAGTTGTTGTTTTTCTCTGGATCAGGAGGTTTGATTTTAATCAGAATTGTTCCCACGATAAAGGCAGCAGCTAGACCTTTTTAGTTGTTTTCTTTTTTTTAAATAAGAAAGGTAGATAATAGCTTATTATTTGTTAAGGCTCTCAAGCGCATGTAGAATCATTTGTAATACACCAGAAAACATGCATACACCAGATACATGGCCTTACAATGAACACAAAATTGTTTCGCGATTGGTTTCTATGGTAACGTGAGTTTAAAAGCACCTCAAAATCCAGAAACCTGCAACAAACTTTAGTGCCTCAGAATATTTTTGTATGGAGTGTTTTGTGCAAAATGGTTCTTATCACACGTTAACAGGAAGCGTAAAGAATGCGTACAACTCTCAATAGGGTCATTTCTTAACAGAAGAGATACTGAAATTAGCTGCAGAAGGAGGTGGCTGTGCAGGAAGGTGGTCACCAACTTCAGGTATCAAATGTAAGTCATATTCAGCTTTCAAGGAAAGAAGGTGTGTTATATGTTTAACCCTTTCAACCCGTTTAACCCTTTCACCGCCAAAGTCGCATTATAGCACCACAGTGATTTAACACCCATGTCACTAAAAGTCATCAAATTGAGGTTTATTATCCAAAGACCCTATTGTCTTAGTTTTGGGAAGTAAGGATAGACCTTAGTTTATATATATGTCACAGAAGAATTTCCAATACTGCAGATGGATTTGTTTTCTCTACCCAGGTAAATTTAATGGAAATAATTGTCTGAAGTATGGCTGGCGGTGAAAGGGTTAACTGGGAGGCTTAATAGCATACATTGCTGCTTTAGAATCAGCACATATTAAGATGTGGCTGCTATTTATAGGAAAACTTAAAAAGGAAATCCAAGGACTTAAGCATAGCAAATAATTCAGCGCTATATATAGACAACTTTGTACCAAGATAGAACAACTTTTCTACTTTTAAGCTAGGAATAATGAAAGCTGCTCCCGAGTTATTATCTTCTAACACTGAACATTTTAAAAAGCTATGTGTGTAGCTTGTTGTTTTTCTCTGTCTCTCCTCCTCTCCCCCCCCCCCCGTGTTTCTTGTTCTTCAAATAGCTCGTTTTCTTCTGCACTTCCTCTTTCTTCTCCTCAGTATCATCATCATCATCATCATCAACATCAACATCATCATCATCATCATCATTAGCAGCAGCAGCATTATCGTCGTCATCATCATCATCCTCTTCCCCGCCCTTTACTCTTCCGTCTCTTCCTCCTCAATAATATGAAGGAATTAATGTCTTTTTTTTCTTCTTTTTTCCCCCTTCAAATCAATTGTGATATTGGAGAACATGACGGGATGAATTAAACAACTACACAACAACACAAGTAATACCTGCATGCACAAAGGCGACACAATCCAACATCTACAGTAAATGTCTAATAGGCGCAAACAACATCCATCTTGCAACCAAAGCAATTGAATATAGTTTCTGTTGTCGTTGGAAATATCCCGAGTAGTTAGAATATTATATTTTACGAATACAAAGTCAAAGCTGAACGCTTACAGCAATACTGGACATTGTAATAGTAGATGAGGAATTGATAATATATAAGAGCGTACACAACTGATTTCTGTAAATTTAGTTTCCTATGAATTTAGTCGTAATTTATATATTTAACTAGCTATACACAAACTGTACGTTAAAACATGAGGCCTAAGATCAGATGAATGAACACAGTTTTCTCAATAAAGAGCCAATTTGCACAATGAGTAAATACCATTGATATTATTGTTGCAGACTGCTCTTCCTTCCGCTCTATACCCGCCTCCTTTATCTGGGCCTATTGTTTCACCCCACCCCCACCCCCACCCCGTGTCTTCATATTCTTCTTCTGTAATTCATGTTCCTTCTTTGTTTTTTGTTGTTGTTTTCTTCTTCTCACGATACAGTCTTCTGAACAGACCGTCATGGACTTGTTGTTGTACACTGACCGGCAAAAGAAACCCACACACGCGCATTTTCTCGGCTCTCCCAGCTCCCCGCATTTTCACACTTGCCTTTCTTACCAAACATTAAGCTGTATTTTATGAACCTTTTCAGCTAATTATCTTTGTTGAATAATTTATCGCAGTCATGATAAAGGCCATTATCTAATAGGACCCCCCCCCCCCCCCCCCCCCCCTCGCACAATGTAGTGCAGTACACACAACAGCCGCGGAGTATTCGTCACATTGCGTTTTTTTGTCTTGCCTTTATCTTCTACTATTATTGAATGCATGTGTTTAATTATGTAAATGGATGAAAATTAGTGTTAAATATAGGAAACGATAGAGGATGAAGTACCCAATCTGCAGTAAGAAAGGCAAGACTGAACAAGTAGAAACAACCGAGAAATGGAGGAGAGGGGGAGGGGCGCATCTGTACCTTTACCGCGCATGGAAGAATGGCTCACTCAAATCATTTTTAATTTTGCAGATGTCTAATGTAATTATGTGTGTACCCAAAACAGTAAGTGTCATTGCATTCTGGCGCTTAGTTTTGATACAATAGCGCAACAAACAACAACACTCCCCAAATTTGAAAATCACAAAAAAACGTGGCTACACAAAAAGTGTGAAAACTGGGTGTGTCCAGTATTTGTGGCGAGGCCAATATTTTACACGATGTCTCATGAACCCCTTCAATGTGTCCAGAAAGCCCCGAGGAACTGCTACTTACTAAGGTAAAGTTATTGCTGCTTGGTTGGTAAGGGAAGACGGGGTAAAAAGCGCATGGGCGGGTAAGAAGCCCACCCCAATTATCTCATGAAATGAAGCAAATGTCAGTCTCATTTTGCCCATGAGACGAGCGTTAATGTCTAGCATTCGTCTCATGGGCAAATTTGACTGAAATTTTCTTTATTTCATGAGGTAATTGGGGTGGGCTTCTTACCCGCCCATGCGCGTTTTACCCCGTCTTCCCCTATACCCAATTTTGGCACACTTTGAGCCGTTCTTTTATGCGCCTATAAAATGCACGTGTGTAGTTTCTTTTGCCGGTCAGTATATACATGTATATAAACAGTTTTGCTCGTTTGTTCATAAGGCGAATTTATTAGAAACTCATATTGTGGAGGTATGTAAGTGGTTGTTTTTAATATGAATAATTTTAGGGCAATTGTAAAGCGCTTAGAGCTTAAAGGTGAAGCGCTATATAAATTTTCTTAAATAAATAATAAATAAATATTTGTCTGTGCTTGTTTTCAAGAAGAGTTGATTCGACTTGAAAGAAAAGTTTCATAGTTATTGTCTTGAGCATGAAGTAAATCTTAAACTAAAACGCTTGTGTGTGTGTGTGTGTGTGTGTGTGTGTGTGTGTGTGTGTGTGTGTGTGTGTGTGTGTGTGTGTGTGTGCGTGCGTGCGTGTGTGGGTGTGCGTGTGTGCGTGTGCGTGCGTGTGCGTGCGCGCGTGTGCGTGCGCGCGTGTGCGTGCGTGCGTGCGTGCGTGCGTGCGTGCGTATGTCAAGTCAAGTAAAGTAAAAATGATTTTCATTGAGCATAAAGAAATAAGCTTTGACAGCTTTTTTTACATTCTGTGCTCAACCTAAACTAGAAAATCATGCAAACAGAAAAAGAAAACGTAAAAAAAAGAAAAGCATGCAAACATGAAAGTCAACAAATGAAAGCAAATTCCACTACTAAAAATAAAGCGTAAAACAATTAAAGCATGCAAACATGAAAATCAAAAACTGAGAACAAATTTGACGACTAAGTTTAAATCAAGTTAACTACTCATGCATTTTAGGCATATATGGAAAATTCACATAGAAAAAAAAAAGAAAGAACAAAAAAGATACAGACAGGCAGAGAGAGAGAGAGAGAGAGAGAGAGAGAGAGAGAGAGAGAGAGAGAGGAGTATAAATGTGAAAGATTAGCGAAAGAAAGTGAAAGTAATAGACTATAGAGAACATGAGAATA
>CM065680.1:79259792-79262292 GCA_017654935.2 Phymorhynchus buccinoides | reverse complement strand
TCTGAAGACCCAGGTGTTCATGTACATTTTTTTTATCAAGGCTTTCCGATGAAATGCCTATTGTGTTCGTTATCTCGTCAGCACTTATTCAAAAATCATTTTCAACAAGAGATTCACACTGGCTACAGTTTTGACAGTTACAACGATCCCTTGACGATTGTAACGGTCACTGACTCTTCTAACGTCCGTCTGCCAAAGTGGAAATCCTTGAGCCAGTTGTGGACTGTTGTTTTTAGTAGAGCAAAGTCCTAAAAACAATTTACCAGTGTGTGATACCCTTGTTTCAGTGTTTTTCCCAGAGCATAAGTGTACAACATCATATGCAAAAAATCTCGGATTGAAAGAGATTCTCTCAGCTTGTGATCAGCGTTCACCTTGGCGGACATTTTGCTTTGCCCAAAGGGTTTGGTCAAGTGAAACATAAAGAAATTTTGCAACATACGTATCATGACAATGGTCTATCTCATGACATCATTTACATTTCTGTGATGTCAACAGAATCTTCACATCCAGAAACTTATCGATAACCCCTCGTATAGGCACGCTCACATGCATGAACACAACCACACAGATACATAAAAAACACTCAGAAACACACACACATATATATGCACAAACACACACACGCGCACGCACGCACGCACGCACGTACGCACGCACACACACACGCACACACGCACGCACGCACGCACACACGCACGCACGCACGCACGCACGCGCACGCACACACACACACACACACACACACACACACACATAAATGACACAACATTTTATTGCTTATTCAATGTTCCATCTGAAAATAAACATTTTGACTTTGACCTTGACTTTGACACACACACACACACACACACACACACACACACACACACACACACACACACACACACACACACACACACACACACACACACACACACACACACACACACACACACACACACACACACACACCACAAACACCCCCATACAGCATATGTGTGAGCAAAACCGCTTAGTAAGCTTATAGGACAAAATCACAAACTTCATTTATCACAATGACAATCCGACTTTTTTTCAATCATTTTATTTTTATTTGAAAATGTGGGAAATCACAATCGAAGGGACTGACATTTTTAATCATTTGAAATAGCCGATGCTTTGAGAATAAAAAATGTGTTTTGCCATAAGAAGAATCACATTAGGACAACAAAACATTATTGCTAATAATTCATTATCCAATTATTTGCGATGCCCGTTTTCGAGTTAGGTGGTTTTTATTTTGATTGCTTGTTTTTGCTAATAAGCTAATCAGTGACAACTTATCATCAATTTCACTTCGTAGCTATTTCTAGCTAAGTTTGTTCGCAGAAGACAAACAAAGAAACAAATAAACAGACTACGAAAAACACAAATTTCGTTTTTGTTTGTTTTGTTTAGTAGACAAATGGCAGTACCATCCGTTGGGTGCACAGTGAAAAGAAAGTTAACCCTTTCACCGCCAGCCATATATCAGCCAAAAATTTCCATTCAATTTACCTGGGTAAAGAACAAAATCCATCTGCAGTATTGGGGATTCTTCAGTGACATATGTATGTAATTAGGTCCATCCTTCCTTCCCAAAACTAAGACAATGGGGTCTTTGGATAATGGACCCCAATTTGATGCCTTTTTAGTGACATAGGTATTAAATCACTGTGGTGCTAAAATGCGACTTTGGCGGTGAAAGGGTTAATTAAATCAGCCACAATAAACAAACAAACACAACCCAAACCACAGCGTGAAAACGGTAGGTAACCAGCCGCGCGACAACATTGGTGTCTCCAGTGACCTTGACCTTTGACCAATGACCTTCTCTTCGAACGTGGCCTAGATATCCTAACGACCTGTCCGCATGCAATATGTGAGAGTGCTAGGTCCCTCCGTTCAAACGCTATCGTAGTAATAGAGTCAGCCAGTCAGCCAGTCAGTCAGGAACAGAAACAACCCCCAAACGCGCGGATGGTAAACAACCTTTAGCTGTTAAAGTCTACTTCTCCTACAACTGCTGCCACGGAATGAAGTTTTTGTATGTTGCATACCATTGTTTTGCAGACATATAAGACTCTGTTTCCTTGTAACCTGAGAATGATCTCCATTTCTCACCACATTTGTTTAATATTCATTAATATAATTTAATATACTTTTTAATTTAATATTGTTACCTTTTTATGTTCTTCTGAATTTATTTGTTGTGTGTATTCTTTTCACGATTGTTTATGTATTACAGTAAATTACTCTAGCGCTTCATTACTCTGCTTGGCCGTCCGTCACTATTATTGTCTGTGCACTTTTTTCTTTAAGATAGGGCTTTGTATAAGTTTTCTTGTTGCCCTATCTAATGATCATTGTTGATTTTCATTTGTGACTTTCAGAAATAAAATGCTATTTAAACCAACTGCTGCCACAACTATTAACAGCATTTGTCTCACCACTAGTCTTTCCCCTCCTCCCACTACTACTACTACTACTACTACTACTA
>CM065680.1:79247292-79254792 GCA_017654935.2 Phymorhynchus buccinoides | reverse complement strand
CCTAGGAAACGAACGGTGATACGTTACATGCGGGCTGGAGGTTTTTAGTATCCAATCTGATGAGAGTTGAAAGCAATAAATCTGTTTAGTCACAGAAGAAATAGGAAAACAAAACAGGAGAATTTTGTTTTCGAAACAGCCATAAATCACGGAGAGCTTTGCCTGGCAATTAAGTATGTGCATGCACACAGGCAGAGACAGACAGACAGACACACATAGACGCACCCGCACGCGCGCACGCAAGCACACACACACACACACACACACACACACACACACACACACACACACACACACACACACACACACACATACACACACACACACACACACACACACACACACACACTCACACACACACACACACACACACACACACACACACACACACACACACACACACACACACACACACACACACACACACACACACACACACACACTTTCTCTCTTCTTTCTCTTTCTCACGCAAACGTTCACATTAATATAGCGTACATGTACATGCATGCTACACATGTAAACACAGGCAGACACACACGCGTGCACACACACACACACACACACACACACACACACACACACACACACACACACACACACACACACACACACACACACACACACATGTGCTGATCCCTTTCCTATTCCTTAATAGGCTGTTCTTTGCCAACAACAAAAGCTGTTTGTTGTTGTCTACTGCTTCTGCTTCTGCTTCTGCTTCTGCTGCTGCTGCTGCTGCTACTACTACTACTACTACTACTACTACTACTACTACTACTACTACTACTACTACTACTACTACTACTACTACTACTACTACTACTACTACTACTACTACTGCTGCTGCTGCTGCTGCTGCTGCTACTACTACTACTACTAAGTAATATTACTGCTGCTGCTGCTGCTGCTGCTACTACTACTACTACTACTACTACTACTACTACTACTACTACTACTACTACTACTACTACTACTACTACTACTACTACTACTACTACTACTACTACTACTACTACTACTACTACTACTACTGCTGCTGCTGCTGCTGCTGCTGCTACTACTACTACTACTAAGTAATATTACTGCTGCTGCTGCTGCTGCGACTACTACTACTACTACTACTACTACTACTACTACTACTACTACTACTACTACTACTACTACTACTACTACTACTACTACTACTACTACTACTACTACTACTACTACTGCTGCTGCTGCTGCTTCTGCTGCTGCTGCTGCTGGTGCTACTACTCCTGCTGCTGCAAACGTCGACACACTTAACTAATCTGATTCAACGATATTCATTTATCCAGTCTACAAAACCATGGCTAGTGACGGCATGGATGATATCAACTGGGAAGCCTGGTCTTCCCAAAACCAGCCCTATAGAAATGTAGCTGGGCAGGTGAATAAGATCAGCGATCCTCTTGTCTGTGTTTGTGGCGTTTTGGGGAACTTCCTGATCTTCCTGATAATGCACCGTCTTCCTGCATCCCCGTCACGATTTCTCTTCAAAGTTCTGGCCGTGACTGACCAGTTAGTGTTGGTGTTGGGTCCCTTTGAAAGATCCCTCCACAACACGTTGGGCGTAGCATACTTCAGGAACCGAGGCTCTTCTCAGTGCAAGTTTTACATGTTTGTGAAGGTGGCAAAAAGCCCTTTACCTTCATGGATACTCTTGGAACTCTCCGTGCTCAGAGCCGCTTCTGTCCTGTGGCCGCTTCGTGTCAATGCTGAGTGGAGCTTACAGAGGACGAGAGCCGCTGCTGGTATTTTAGTGATTTATTTCATGGTTTCGAATTGTCATTATCTCTATGGATACGATTCGGAATTTCACACTGGTGTCTGTATGCTGTTTGGCGCAAATGATTATAAATGGTTTGTGAACACAATCTGGTTCTGGATACGCCCTCTTCACATGTGTCTAATTCCTTTGATAGTGTTGTCCGTCAGCGATGCTGTTCTGGTGTGGTCGTTGGTCAGAGCCATGAGAAGAAAAGAACCTAACTCTGTACACCAGACCAGCCAGGACCCCAGCCAGGAGAAGGTGTCTTCATTGACCGTTACTTTAATCGCTGCAGGCGTTTGCTTTTTCTTCACGAGGCCAACGCTGGCTATTGGTCTGATATATGAACGGCACGTCGACATGTATGACCCGGTCATAAACGGACAGTTCGAGGTGTTTTGGTCAGTGGCTCAATTGCTGTGGTACGCTGGTAGTGCGGTCAACTTCCACTTGCTTTGTTTCACTGACAACAGCTTCAGAACAGAGTTGCAGAAGATAGGAACCGAGTGTGTTGGCCTATTCTGGAAAAGGAAGAAACTCAATTCGGGAAAGCGCTTTAATACTACTACTACTACTACTACTACTACTACTACTACTAATAAATAAAGCTTCTATAGCGCTCTTCGATGAGATACAATCATCCTCGGAGCGCTTTACAAATATTACGAGAGAAAACAATCAAGAAGAAAAACATAATTACAAAACATTATGAAAACTTATTTTTAAAAAAATAAATAAAAAATAAATACATAAACATGCCCACGCCGTTCATCCCCCCCCCCACCCCCACCCCCACCACCCACCCCCTTTTTTCTCATACACATAATCTTTGATTAAAAATAACCCAAAGAGATCAAAATAGGGCATTTGCCACGTGTGTTCGCTCTCTATACTAGACTACTAATTTGCCCGTACTCGTTCTGCCCGAGTTACGCTGACCTTTCTAATTCAACTCTCTAAATTCAACTCGGTGAAATTCAAGGTCACCCTCACGTGGCAAAAGCCCTGTTGTTTTCGATTTGGACACAATAAACTAAACATAGCCTTCTACTGAGAAAACTTTTGTTGTCAACAGAAAAACAATTGAGCCATGTGCAATTTATACCATGATTATAGGGAAACACTGTGGAGAAACATTACAGCGCAGCACAGAGCAAGTTCGGCGCTATTTGTTTAATTTAACCCTTTCACCGCCAATGTCGCATTTATTCACCACAAAGGTTTAACACCTATATCACAAAAAGGCATCAAATCAGGGCCTGTTATCCCAAAACCCTATTTTTTTAATTTCGGGAGGTAAAGGATAGGCCTAATGTTATGCATGTCACAGAGGAATTCCCGATATTGCAGATACTTTGTTTTCTCTACCCAGCTAAGTTTAATGATATTTTTTTGCTGGAAAAAGGCTGGCGGCGAAAGGGTTAATTCCGAAGCAAAGGGTGACAATAAACAGAAATCAATGGATGCGACAACAATAATCTTAAAGAATATGAAACAATAAAATTAAGATTAAAATTATAGTTCCGTCGACAACTGAGGCCATTTCAGGGCTTTCACGACGTTATATATGTGATAAGAAATAATAACAATGCACCATTTTAAATGCTCTTTCCATGCCCCCGTCTTCCCTTTTCATACAGAACCAACATCGCCAGAAAGACGCGTGTTTTGTCTTTCTACAGCAGGTTGCATTATGTTGATACATATTATCTGTCTGACAACGTTCCATGACCCCGCAACATATGTCTAAATAACCACGTCCTCAGAATTCTACTCAATCAGAATTATTTCTTTCAAAGCCAACTATAATAATTGACATTCAGGAACACCTTCGATTTGTGCATGAAAGAAAGAATATGGGTTTTATATCCCAGATATTTTAAATATAGGCAACGGCTTGGTTGTCAATGAAAGTGCTTAAAGGTGAACCCTGATGGATGAGTTTTTGCAAGAAACACGTCGAGATCACCAGAAAGACAGACTTTTCCCAAGGATAGGAACACTCACTTTGCTCTGGTTTTTATAAATCAAACCGTCAAATCGACGATTCCTCCTTGGCGGAGGTGCTGGAAGTCAAATTCTTTCACCCAAAGAGAAGGCGTGTATCGTCTCTTTTCTAATGGCCGCCAAATCGTTTGCACGACATTTTCGCAATACAAGCCTTTTTTTTTCTTTTTTTTTGTACAGTTTATCTAAAGCAGTTTCGCTCACAACAAAGGAAATAAATAGCTCCCTTTTTTGTACTGCACTACAAAAAAAAAGAAAACGCTTCAACCACAATGAGTGACCTCCACCCACCCCATCCAAAATTGCTACTCTCTCCGGCATCTACGCCAAGGAGGAATCGCCGTTTTGACGGTTTAATTTCTAGGAAACCAGAGCAAAGTGAGTGTTCCGATCCTTGAAAAGGTAGTCTTTCTGGTGATCTCGACGTGTTTCTTGCAAAAAAACCTCATCCGTCAGGGTGTACCTTTAAAATTAAGGTAACATGTGGAAAAAATGAACACAACATGTAATCTACAGTGAATATTGAAATACTGCAGCTCTTCTGATGTAGGGTAATCTCCAACAGAAAGCGACACATGTGTTTCCTAAACACATAGGGGAAGACGGGGTAAAAAGCGCATGGGCGGGTAAGAAGCCCACCCCAATTATCTCATGAAATAAAGACAGTTTCAGTCAAATTTGCCCATGAGACGAATGCTAGACATTAACGCTCGTCTCATGGACAAAATGAGACTGAAATTTGCTTCATTTCATGAGATAATTGGGGTGGGCTTCTTACCCGCCCATGCGCTTTTTACCCCGTCTCCCCCTACACAAGTGTACGTATGTCTTTCAACAAAATTGTAGATAGGTTTTCCTTTTGAGCAAAAATTGGTTTAGATTGATTTGTTTAGTAAAACAGATAGAACACATTTGTTGGTTGAGCTGAAACTTGGTACAATGTTCTTTTTTTTTTTAGCAATTGGTCGTTAAAGACCCACCACGTCACGTGTCAAAATCACGGGTTTCACGTGTTTTCCCTCTTATAGCTGGTAAGAAAGTTTTTTGGACCAAGTGTGGCTCCCATTGTCACGAGTTTGTGACATTGTTCTTCTGAACAGACAGAGAAAGGCACCGTCTACCACTCGATCACAAAGGACCCCGAGGTCTTTCTCCTTCTTCTCACCTAAGGGAGACAACCTACTCGTGAAATGCGTGCAATCCGTTATCACCACTGACCTCTCGCGAGACTCCACATTCAACTTGCGACTTCATGAGCTTTCAACCGGTCGAACGTCACTCCATATTTTTCCTTCAGTTAACCAACATCGCTTCATCGCTTCATCCTTTCTCCTTTTCATCGTTTTGTCCACCTACGGCCGCCCAGTGCTGAGGTGTGGTGAGGGGCTGTCGCATGAAAAAAGGTAGCTCGTAAAAATAAAAAGCTCGCTACTATGAGAGTCTGTATTTGCGACAACCACAAATTTCACTTTTTCTGTACTCTAACCATTTAACTAACTCTAACCCTAACCCTATCCCTAACCGTAGAAAAAAGTGAAATGTGTGGTTCATGCTCAAAGTCGCAAATATACACTGTCATAGGTAGGGGAAGACGGGGTAAAAAGCGCATGGGCGGGTAAGAAGCCCACCCCAATTATCTCATGAAATAAAGAAAATTTCAGTCAACTTTGCCCATGAGACGAATGCTAGACATTAACACTCGTCTCATGGGCAAAATGAGACTGAAATTTGCTTCATTTCATGAGATAATTGGGGTGGGCTTCTTACCCGCCCATGCGCTTTTTACCCCGTCTTCCCCTAGCGAGCTTTTTATTTTTACGAGCTACCTATTTTCATGCGACAAGGGCCACGTCCCTGAAGGATCCTGAAATCAACCTTTTACCCTGCACGAGTCCTAGACGTGAGGGTAGCGAAGCTACTGCGCTTCGGCAGACACCGTCTTTTCTCTTCATCCTCATCGCCATCTTCACCCCTTTTTATTTGGTTCCTCATCGTCCTCCCTTCCCCGTCATCGTCCCTGGCGTTCACTGGAGTCCTGGAAGAAAGCTGTGGCCGGTCCGGAACCCCTTCCACCTGCTCGCGCTTACCTCGAGCTCTTGGCGAGACCAGAGCTGCGACTGTCTTGTGGGGAGGATTCTTCTTCTTCTTTCTGCCACTTGGAAGTTTGGTCAGTAGCTGCATAAAATTAGTATTATTCTCGTTAAAAGTCGTACAACAACGCGCGCGTAACAATGTAGAGTAGCTAGTTATAGGTTTGCTAACATGTGTATTTGTGTGCGTTTTCTTTGGTTCATTTTCTTATTATTTTCTTGATTTTTGCATAAGGGGCTAAGGAACTGACTGGCTGGGTCGTGACTTGTCAGTTGGATAGGTTTTTGCCGGTCGTAGAATTTGGTACTTGAACTCGGCACATATTTTTGAATCAATGTTTTGGCTCGCCATTGTGTGTTTAGGCCGTACAAATCGTTTTTTTGGGTGCAAAGTGTATTTGAGTTCACAGAGATTCAGAATCCTAAATGCGTGCACGCGCGCGCATTATTCCTTGTTGCGGTATATGTTTAGCCTCGCGGCCTATGTTTAGCCTCGCGGTATATGTTTACCCTCGCGGCCTATGTTTAGCCTCGCGGCCATCGTCCTGGCTGAATTAGGTATTAAGAGACTCTGCGGAGAGCTGGATAACAGAGGGTTATTCCAGTTGTGCTTCTAGCTATGCTGATAGGGGCTTTGTAAAGCGTTCATCCCCGTTTCTGTTTTTATTTTTGAGAGGAAGTGTCATTAATGTTTTCAAGGCTTTTTGACTTTTTGAAGTACATTGTGGATGTTATTTTGGGGAAATACATTCTTTGCCTGTAGTTCATCCGCCTTCTGGAAGAAATGAGAATGGAAAGGACATATTTTTGGTGGTGAAATTTTATGTGATATTTTCAGAAGAATTTAAGTGTCCATTCTTGTACCTGAAAAGCTGTGAAATTTTCAGAAGAATGTAATTGTTAATTTTTGTATTTGAAAGGCTAGAATTTTCTAAATGTATGAAAGCCTTGTTGTTCCAGAAAAAGTGAAACCTTTTAGTTAATCCTTTTTGATGAAATATTACCCCTAGACTGAGTCGTGTGAAAAGGATTGTAAAGAAAGTGTTGTTCAGCGTTTGGGGGTTCTTGGAGAGAACCAAGTTTAAAGAGGGAGGGTTTTTACATCCCTGAAGAGGACTGTTGGGGAGTTTGTTTTTGGGGAAACACAAAACTGTTGTTACTCTGGGTGTTCAAAACCAGGTTTTTGTTTTAGTTTTTCCTACAGTCCTGAGCCTGAACCTGACCTGACCTGTTGCTGCCTGGTTGACCGCCCGGTCAACCGCTCTTTTCTCCGTTTCCGGCTGTGAGAGGCCGCTCGCCTTTCCGTCTGGCCCCGTGTTAGGCCCGATCCGTGGGCCTGTCTGTGGGTTTGGGCCAGGCTTCGACCGTTCCTGTTGAGGAGTCTGGGGGCGACCTCTGCCGTTTCTCCTCTTTTGTTTCTGCTGCTGTAGTCTGCCCCAGGAGGAGCAGCAGTTTTTCTTCCACCGACTTTAGTTTTCCCTTTGTCTTTTTCTTCCTCTTCTTCGGACCTCTGCTGTTTGTTTTGTTGGACATCCCTTCGTCGTCTGCCCTTTCGTCGTTTTCCCTTCAATTTGTGTTTCTGCATACAAACTTCCTTTTAGTTAATTAGTTAAG
>CM065680.1:79239792-79242292 GCA_017654935.2 Phymorhynchus buccinoides | reverse complement strand
TTTATAAGAAGACATACCACCAGTATTAGGCCTGATTTGACAATGCCTCCACGACGAAAATTGAGCGAGTTGGATAGGGGACGAGCTGTTGCATGGTTCCAAGATGGTGTTCCCAAGCGAGAAGTGGCCAGGCGACTTCAGGTGTCCATCTCGGTCATTGTCAGACTGATTCAACGCTTCACAGCCACTGGGAGGGTCCATGAAAGACGCAGATCTGGTCGACCGAAGAAGACAACTCCACGTGAAGATCGTCTCATTGAACGACAAGCCCTGCAGACAAGAACAGCCTCTTCCAGCATCATTCGAAGGCAGCTGAGGGTGGCTACTAACATCAACATCAGCCAGCAGACCATACGGAACCGCCTTCATGGGTTTAACCTCCGTTCTCGTCGCCCAGCTGTACGGCCACGCTTAACTCCAGCCCATAGGGCAGCACGCCGCGCCTTCTGCAGACGTCACGTGAGGTGGACACGTCAGCAATGGTCCCAGGTCCTGTTCAGTGATGAATCACGCTTCACCCTGAACCACAACGACGGCCGACTGAGGGTCTGGAGGCGCCCAGGGGAACGCTTTATTGACGCCACTGTCCAAGAAAAGGTGGCCTTTGGTGGAGGTTCTGTAATGGTCTGGGGGGCCTTCAGCCTTCACCACAGAACACCCTTGTATCATGTACAGGGTAACCTGACTGGCCTCCGATACCGGGATGAGATCCTTCGACCGCTGGCTGTGCCTACACTGCAGCAGCAGCAGATGGGACCGCCGGCTGTCTACCAGGATGACAACGCTCGCCCCCACAGGGCAAGGGTGGTCAACGACTTCCTGCAGCAGTCTGGAGTCAACAGAATGGAGTGGCCAGCATGCAGTCCCGATCTCAACCCGATTGAGAACCTCTGGGATGAGCTGGATCGCAAAGTGAGGAGCAACCACCCCCCTCCCAGGGATGCCCAGCACCTCTACCAGATGCTGCAGGCTGAGTGGCAGGCGCTTCCACAGAGGATCTTCACCACCCTGGTCAACTCCATGAGGACTCGCTGCGTCGAGTGCCAGAACAGCCATGGCGGATACACGCATTACTGAACTTTTGGGAGCATCAGAATGCCCTGTCTTGTGATTTCAATGACTTTGGGAAATCAAATTTCGATACGTACCCACTTTGATCAAATGTACAGACCAAACGATTGCTCGAAATTGAAGGCAATTGTGTATCGTTATCACTAAAGCATTGAATTAAATGTTGGCCAAAATTCAACGCATTGGCTTTCTTATTTGGAAAGTTATGAATTAGTTTGCAAGTGATCCTTAACTTTTTGTGGATAGCTTATTATAAAATCAAAATGCAAACATTCTATAAACAAAAACCCAACAGCAATCATAGAAACGAGCCAAATGGACTTAACATTAAAGTTTGTACAACATTCAAAAGAGATACGGCATCTTGGAATATACATTTGGATTCATCTTTTCTGAATTCTGAAAGGGTCGATTCAAAATAAGGGCAATAATATAGAATGTGTGTTGTTGTACAATTATCAATAGCACCGCATACACATTGAAGATTTTTTGTAAATTTAGTTTTAAAAGCATTTAGCTTAAGTCTATAAAGTAGTGAAACAAATTTTTTAAGGCGTCTTGGATGTTTGTTTACATTTCTATTAAGAAATACATAATTTACTAAGGAATCTCTTTTCTGAGACTTCCATGATCGGGAGTTTAAACAACACTTTATGGAAGATTCAGGTTTATGTATTTTGTGAAGCATAGATTCTTTGTAGATTTTATCAAAATGTTCAAAAGAAGCTCTTTGTAAGAGAGAATAGCCTTCTTGCAAACTCCAGGGAATGTGAATATCCCTAGAATTAGCAGATTTGTTTGCCCCTGCCCGAGCAGTACGATCAGTCCATTCATTTCCAGAAATCGAACAATGAGATGGGATCCAACAAAAATCAACTGTTATGCCTCTTGATATAAGAATATGGATAAGTATTCTAATTTCTGTAATGATTTCAGCCCTGGTTTGTGTGTGTGTGTGTGTGTTTGTGTGTGTGTGTGTGTGTGTGTGTGTGTGTGTGTGTGTGTGTGTGTGTGTGTGTGTGTGTGTGTGTGTGTGTGTGTGTGTGTGTGTGTGTGTGTGTGTGTGTGTGTGTGTGTGTGTGTGTGTGTGTGTGTGTGTGTGTGTGTGTGTGTGTGTGTGTGTGTGTGTGTGTGTGTGTGTGTGTGTGTGTGTATGTGTGTGCGTGCGTGTGTGTGTGCGTGTGCGAGCTCACGCGCGTGTTTGTTCAGAAGATGTCTCTCATATATGCAGAAGACGTGTACATTTCGGAGGACTTGAACTCTTGGCATGCATGGGAGTCACTTTACAGTAGACATTTTGGTATGATTCAATAGCTTCCCAAGAGATATAAAGCTCCCGAGAATTACCCCCCCCCCCAACACACATATCTGTATTGTTAAAAAAATCGGGACTTTACTGGTGTTGCCCTGCCTCCGGGCATTGCCTCCA
>CM065680.1:79227292-79234792 GCA_017654935.2 Phymorhynchus buccinoides | reverse complement strand
CAAAGCCTCCAAGGCTCACTCGAACAGGCACATGCGGGACAACAACAAAGATTGAGGGGGTTGTCTAAAGTACAAGATTGCCAATACATTTTTTAAAGAACAAATGAAACTATCATTAATGGATACAACTAAAAAATTGTGCCGAGAATCAGACCCGGAACCATTGGCATGACAGACGGACGCTCTACCAATGAGCTATCGAGGCTTTCAGTGTTGATGAGTTTCTTAACCCTTTCACCGCCAGCCATATTTCAGCCAAAATTTTCCATTAAATTTATTTGGGTAGAGAACAACATCCATATGCAGTATTGGGGATTCTTCTGTGACACATACAATAAGGTCTATCCTTACTTCTCAATACTAAGACTATGGGGGCTTTGGATAATAGACCCCAATTTGATGCCTTTTAGTGACATATATAGGTGGTAAATCACTGTAGTGCTAAAATGCGACATTGGCGGTGAAAGGGTTAACTCATGTTGTCTGTTGAATACTCTCTAACCCACTAATCTAAAATGTTATCTGTTTGTTATTTGTGTACAGTGTTGCTTTAAGTATTTAATTATTCAAATCATTATTGTTTGAACGCTTGCATAGACATCTATATGTATGCAACGTTTGAACAATGTATGCCTTCTATTTCCCGAGAAAATGTCAACGTTAAAATTTGGAGATTAGACCACGGATGCAACACAGACACACAGACACACAACTGAACAACTATCATACTATAGACTCACTTCGTGTTCACTTCGTTAACACGAGTGAGCCAAAAACACATCAAGGTACACAAGGAAATAATAAAAGCAAGGTTCATCTTTCCAATAAACACAAACGTTCTTCATACTCAATCCCCTCTTCCCACTCCCTTCTCATCACCAACCATTCTTCCCCACCGCCTTCAATCCGCCCCCTCCCACATTAGTACACAGTAGGGGAAGACGGGGTAAAAAGCGCATGGGCGGGTAAGAAGCCCACCCCAATTATCTCATGAAATAAAGAAATTTTCAGTCAAATTTGCCCATGAGACGAATGCTAGACATTAACGCTCGTCTCATGGGCAAAATGAGACTGAAATTTGCTTCATTTCATGAGATAATTGGGGTGGGCTTCTTACCCGCACATGCGCTTTTTACCCCGTCTTCCCCTATGAACAAAATTAGGCAACACACAAAGCCAATGTATTCTTGTCTTGTTTCTCAACACCTAATCAAGTGTTCCCCATTCCCAGCACAAACTCTGCTTTAGACTAGTGGCTCTCAAACTTCCTTCTTCTTAACAGAGTCTGATGAGTATCTCAATTGATTTGGGTATAAAACGAGACGCATTTCTAAGCGTTCTACAGCGACCAGAGCGGTATTGCCTGGCAGATGGAAGTAGTTCATACAACAGAACAGGGTTTTCATCCATCGCAATCACTTTGGCCTTTTGCATCACACGTTTTTCATTCAACTTCAAGCATTTGAACTCCTGTAGGATTAGACTGCCTCGTGGTAGCATAGTATAATACATAGCTCAAGCTGTGTCTCTTTAGATAGTATTCCTTTTATTGAAAGCGGTTCCTTTCTAGTTGTTTGTTAGTTCGTAGGCCTTGTCGCGTGCAAAATTGCAGCGCGTGCAAATTTGCAGCTGGCCTCAGCTGCATGCACATCGTGGGACACCCTTCAGTGGCTTCCTCGAATAGTCCCCATGTTGTCGGTTGAGCTTTAAACGAATTGAATTCTAGCTGTCTGTCTTGGCGGAAGTGTTGCACTATCATTGCTTTAAAAAATTTTTTTACAGTTATAGCAGTACGTTGCAATCTTTAACTTCAACACTTTTTTTGAAGTCTAGTTTCTAGGAATGCAAAATGAGGTCACCACTCTTACTCGTACCTTTTCATCATAGAGAAATCAATGGATGATTCCTCCATTTATATATATATATATATTAATTAACAAATGACGTGAAGCTAAGCATTACAGGAATAGGAGAACTTAAAAAAAGCTCTGCGTGCAAACAACCGCCAAGAGGACAACCTGTCTTATTGTGACCCTACTCTTGTTTTGATTGACTCCATTGTTGCTGATAGTTAATTTACTACTGATCCAGAAAGCATTGAAACAGTACAAGCATTCTGCAGAGGTACAACTGAGCATCATTGTAGTGTGAAACGAATGCAGTGGCAACGGGTACGGCATTGTCATGCAAAACCGGAACTTTCTTCCCTATGCCTCCCGATCAATCGAACCGAGAATCCATCCTATTGCATAAGAGAAGGGGAGTAACTCCTAACGTCACACTAAATCTTTTATTTAAAACAATCACCAAAAATAAAGTCGAACTCACATTTCATTTATGAAAGATGCATATTGAATAGCAATGATGATATTTTCATTCGAAAGCTAACACAATGTCATACAACAAACCATGAATTAGAAGAAAAAATCAGTAATGGCACTCCAAACATCCAACCAGGTCAATACTGCTCACGTCACGTGGCAAAAAACCAAACATTTGGCGTCACTTTGAAAAATCAGTTCAAAAAGGCTATTGGGTGCTTTCCATTGCTTCAAAGACCAAAAACCGACCCGGGAGTGTCAGAAACAGGAAGAACTAACTTAGTATATTGCATTGTGGGTAGGGAGAAAGTGAAAGTGAACGTACTAGACCTGGCGTTCAGCGGGCGCAATCGGCGTCATGTATGTAAGCCTAATTGCTCCCAACACAAAAATCAATGTAATGTTCCTCGTCCTTCTCTCATCTTCTCGCAATCTCCCTCTCCCCCTTGTCTATCTGTTTCCAAATCTCCCTCTCTCTCTCTCTCTCTCTCTCTCTCTCTCTCTCTCTCTCTCTCTCTCTCTCTCTCTCTCTCTCTCTCTCTCTCTCTCTCTCACTCTCTCTATCTCTCTCTCTCTCTCTCTCTCTCTCTCTCTCTCTCTCTCTCTCTCTCTCTCTCTCTCTCTCTCTCTCTCTCTCTCTCTCTCTCTCTCTCTCTCTGCGCGCATCCACGCGTGACGTTTTTTTTAATCAATTGATGAAAAGTACTGTGTCGTTTGAGGTCACCCTTTGTTCACGGTGGGTGGGGAGGGGCACAAACCATCCACCCATGTCCCGGACAAGCATGGATTTGATTGGTCGCTAATCTCATCATCATCATCATCACGTGTCAAATCACGGTTTTCACGTGTTTTCCCTCTTATAGCTGGTACGAAATCTTATTTTGACCAAGTGTGACTCCCATACAAATTTCCTCATGCACGAAAACGAGACATCACTTTAATTAAAGAGCAGCCTCGATCGTATACGAGGAAAGTCTGTATGTAGGTCACACCGACCCAGAAAACCCCCACAAGGGATTTAATCGTGCTGGCTCAGTGTGTCTTTAAAGGTGGACCCTGACGGATGCGTTTTTCGCAAGAAACACGTCGAGATCACCAGAAAGACAACCTTTTCAAGGATCGGAACACTCACTTTGCTCTGGTTTCCTATAAATTAAGCCGTCAAAACGGCGATTCCTCCTTGGCGGAGATGCCGGAGAGAGTAGCCATTTTGGATGGGGTGGGTGAAGGTCACTCATTGTGGTTGAAGCGTCTTCTTTTTTTGTAGTGCCCAAAAAATAAAAATTGGAGCTATTTCCTTTGTTGTGAGCGAAACTCCTTTAGATCAACTGAATAAGATTTTTTTTTTAAATAATAAAAAGGGCTTGTATTGCGAAAATGTCATGCAAACGATTTGGCGGCCATTAGAAAAGAGACAGCACACGCCTTCTCTTTGGTTGAACGAATTTGACTTCCAGCACCTCCGCCAAGGAGGAATCGCCGATTTGACGGTTTGATTTATAGGAAACCAGAGCAAAGTGAGTGTTGCAATCTCTGTGAAGGGTGTTTTCCTGGTGATCTCGACGTGTTTTTTTTTTAAAAACTCATCCGTCAGGGTGCCCCTTTAAACCTCATCCACACGTGAAACAACACTGATTGCCTCGTTCGTCTCATTTACGCGTTATCCTCACCAAAGAGGCCATGCTTTGTTTTTGTTGCCTTTATTGGTGTGTTTTTCTGACGAAATGCGTTTTGAAAATGGTTAGTCTCCATGTAAAAATGTTTATCCCCATTAAAAGGACACATTTTTGTCTTTATTGCCTTGCTTGTTCATTTGCTTCAGTATGTGAACAAAAGCTTCGCTTAGTTTATTCGTTTTTATCTCTATCGAAGATATATGGAAAAAGGTTAGGGACCAGTCACACACACATGCACAACTTTCCAACCACGAATGGCAATGCAATTGTTTTGGGCAAGCATTTAAGTCATTATCTCGTCAATCAGAGTACCAAATTTCATTCCGATTTGATTATCCGTTTGCTTTCCGCGAGCCCTCAAACAACATAGGGGTTCAAAACGAAAATTGCAAGTCCTTCGACATGTTCAGTAGTGTGTGTGTCCACCACGATTCCTTTGGCATTCATCACATCTGCGCCTCATGGAGTTCACCAGCTTCACGAGGAACTCCTGTGGGAGGGCCTGCCATAACGCCACCCCACACCGAGCCAGGGTGGTGACCAACTTCATCCAACAGGCTGGTGTTGTCAGGCTTGTTTGGCCGGCCTGCAGCCCAGATCTCAACCCCATAGAGCATGCATGGGATGAACTTGATAGGCAGGTGAGGGCAAATCATCCTCCCCCCAGGAATCTCCAGCACCTACTCCAGATGCTTCGTGCTGAGTGGCAGGCCAACCCACAGGAGTTCTTCGTGAAGCTGGTCAACTCCATGAGGCGCAGATGTGATGAATTCCAAAGGAATCGTGGTGGACACACACACTACTGAACATGTCGAAGGACTTGCAATTTTCGTTTTGAACCCCTATGTTGTTTGAGGGCTCGCGAAAAGCAAACGGATCATCAAATCGGAATGAAATTTGGTCTCTGATTGACGAGATAATGAATTAAATGCTTGCCCAAAAAACTTGCATTGCCATTCGTGGTTGGAAAGTTGTGCATGTGGATGTGACTGGTCCCTAACTTTTTTCCATCAGTATATATGCTATTTGCCTTTTTGAGATGCCCCTTTGTTTGTCTGACTGTTTGTCTGACTGTTTGTCTATGATCAGGCTTATTCACAGGAAAACTTCATAAAAAAAACTGGGACGAAGATATTTGCTGTATTTCGCTCGAAGGATTTAATGTCCGAGTTGATCTGCGTTATCATTCATTTATTTGATTTTTGTTAATTTTTGTTTGTTGATCGAATTGTTGAACACGTTAAGATCGAATGTTTAATAAATGTGCATTATATACCACCATAGCATCATTCTATTACAGATATTCCATGAACGTTTGGAATTGATCAGGGTTATTATTAGAAAACAGGAATTTTCTTTGATCTCACTCAGGGTTTTGATAGATACGAAGTTAGCATTTATTAACAAAAACTTTAAAAAGACTTGTAAGTTAGAAAATATCGCCCAAGAGTGGCTTAGTTTTTACACGAGAAACCATTGAATGAATCACATAGCATAAATATAAATAAAGGCAAAAAACAACAACTCACAAAAAAACTAAACAAATTCAAAATTCTAATCAAGACGCTTCATCGTTACTTGTATGTATTCTATTCATATACCCAAACTACAGATTCAATATTCCAATGATTCTTAAAATCTGACACCAGTTCTCTAGAAACGTAAGACCGAAAACTTTCTTTTATATGTTAATTTTGTCAACATGACATATCTTGAATGTCAGACTTCAAACGACTGTGAAACATAAACTTGGAAATTTGTTAATTTTAGTTTTTTTTCCCCCGTACTCATATCTAACAGGGATATCATTACTCTTACGGAAGTAAATGGTTAATTTGTACAAATTTTTTTAGCATGCCTAGTTTGTCTCATGCACTATTCCGACAAAGTTTTAGCGTTTTGCGTGATCGTTATACTGAGTAGTGTATTGCGCTACAAAGTGGCACTCTGTTGTTGCAGAGCGTTCTGGCTAGCAAATACAGTAATGGCTCTATCGTTTCAAACAAAAGTTTATTATTTTCGTCCGCCTCATAGTGGCTGAGGACTACGGTTTTGTTCATACCTGTTTGTCATCCTCTCTATGTCTTTAATAGGAATTGTTCGGACATTATTAAGGGGAGTAATTTCATGGTGTGTAGGAGTTATCTTGCCTAATTCAATCGGTCAAACAGGGGAAGTTACTCTGCCATCAGCTAAATCCCCAGCCCTCGCTTCGTGTGGTTGAGGAGACACGCAGCATGTAGAACGCAGTGCGTCATTCTGAAATTGACGTAATTTATATTTTTACGTCACCGTTTGCAAGTTCTATCACTTTGTAGCTACTGGTCACCCCTTATTTTTCTACAAAATGTTTGCAAGTCGCTGACTCGCATCCTGCGGTTTCAAGCTTCGAAGCCATTGTTGCATTGCCGCTATGGTATTTGACCGAGTAATGGAGGTAAACAACTCTAATTTTCACGAAGTGCTCCCCCTCGTTCTTTTCCAAAAAATCGTCTATTTTTTCTCAATAGGCCTAGGATCTGGTAAACCGCTATCCAGAATCACTTCAAAGTGTGTTAGACGGTGTGCTGCCTTCAGTTGAGGTATCCAGTGTGTGTAACCAAGGGCCTGCTACACTACATACCATCCGACCTCCATGCGATGCGATTGTGACGATGTGAGTCACGATTCACGGGAAACACTTCCGTCTAAAAATAATTCAGTTATTTTCGCTCGCTATATGGCTGGTACCCACGTGTCGTCATATCCGGCCACAAGGAGCGTGCCATATTATGGGAGACCGCCATCTTAGTCAGTAACTTTGTTTGAAAAATGCCAGATCGATGCTGTTTACACACAAATCTGACTAAGATGGCGACACTTCCGTTGGAAGGGTCGAGATGCTCACGCAGGTGGGGGGGGGGGGGGGGGGGGGGGGGGGGGGGGGGGGTGGGGGGGGGGGGGGGGGGGGGGGGGGGGGGGGGGAGGGGGGTGGGGGGGGGGGGGGGGGGGGGCAAAGTAGACTCAATACATGAATTTCACGTGAATCATGACGTCAAAATCGCATCGCATTGACATCGAATCGTAGGCTTGTGTAGTGTAGCAGGCCCTTAAGGGTATCACCGAATACGGCAACACACCCTCCGCAAATTCCACCCCCTTCTTCTTCTTCTTCTTTTTCTGCGTTCCCAGATGGCCATAATGGGTAAGGTACGTATTTGTCCGTTTTTCAGTTTTCATTGGTCTCCCTGCTGCGTACAGCCGACACATTTCGATTTCGGAGGAGCTCAAAGGAGAAACATTATTTGAAAGATTTGTTTTGAAAAAAGGCAGGAGAATGGGCCAATAAGTCAGAAAAATAGTAGATGATAGAAAGCAAAGAGAAAAGGCAGAGTCAAAGAGAGTGGCAGATTAGAGGAAGTTACAAGCACAGAATTTCCAGAAGGTGGGGGAATTATTTTTACGAAAATAACCCCCCCCCCCCCCGGTATCCCCACCGGGGGGGGGGGGGGGGGGGGCACGAG
>CM065680.1:79207292-79219792 GCA_017654935.2 Phymorhynchus buccinoides | reverse complement strand
CTGTCTCTCTCTCTCTCTCTCTCTCTCTCTCTCTCTCTCTCTCTCTCTCTCTCTCTCTCTCTCTCTCTCTCTCTCTCTCTCTCTCTCTCTCTCTCTCTCTCTCTCTCTCTCTCTCTCTCTCTCTCTCTCTTTCTCTCTCTCTCTCTCTCTCTCTCTCTCTCTCTCTCTCTCTCTCTCTCTCTCTCTCTCTCTCTCTCTCTCTCTCTCTCTCTCTCGTTGACGCTAATTCTCTGTTTCTCTCTGTGTGTCTTTGTCCCTGTCTCTCTCTCTATCTCTGTTGTCTGTCTGTCTGTCTGTCTGTCTCTCTCTCTCTCTCTCTCTCTCTCTCTCTCTCTCTCTCTCTCTCTCTCTCTCTCTCTCTCTCTCTCTCTCTCTCTCTCTCTCTCTCTCTCTCTCTCTCTCTCTTGTCTCTGCCTTTCAGACACACCCTTCCAAAGTTTGGTTTAAAAGCTTGAAGCATTGAACGGACATCGAGTGTAGACGACATGCTATTCTTAAAACAACGTTAGACTCAACTGAAGTGTGCACTAACTTTAGACAGTCCCATTGTATCTGAGCAGATGGTGTTTGTTGATCTTAGCTTCTTTGTGTTCTTTCCATTTCTTCTTTTGTCTTTTTTTGTATCTTTCTCATTCTACCTCTCTCTCTGTCTGTCAAACTATCTACCTCCCTCTCTCTGTGTCTTTGTCTCGGTCTGTCTGACTCCCCCCCCCCCCCCCCCTCTCTCTCTCTTGAAAGGAAGCATTGGAATTTAGAAGGACAAAACAGGCTAGACTTGCAAGTCCACCTGAGTCTGGCTTTGTGTATCTGTTTTCTTCCTTTTTCTCTGACTATCTCTGCGACGCTTTTGGTTTACTTTATATTTTAATAAATAATAATAAATAATTAATAATGCTTATATAGCGCATAATCTTGCAAAGCAACTCAATGCGCTTTTCACTCACCATTCGTACAAACATTTCTAACAAACTGGCCCACGCATCCTCACCATACATCTCTATGAAAATGAATACATAAATTAGAGAATGCATTGCATATAATCATAACACAACACACCAACACCCACCTCCCTTCAACACCAAAAATGTTAATATACAATAACCTCACATCACACTGGCCAAGCAATGAAATGTTTACAAATATACCTTTTGGACAAAAACAACAACTTCAAAGACAAATAGTCAACACATGACTTTAACCTTTTAACCGCCAAAGTCGCATTTTAGCACCGCAGTGATTCAACACCTATGTCACTAAAAGGCATCAAATTGGGGTCTATTATCTACAGACCCTATTGTCTTAGTTTTGGGATGTAAGGGTAGACCTTATTTTATGTATATCACAGAAGAATCCCCAATACTGCAGATGGTTTTTGTTCTCTACCCAGGTACATTTTAATGAACATTTGTGGCTGAAATATGGCTGGCGATGAAAGGGTTAAAGGGCTGGGCGACTGCAGTCTTTGATTTTCTGGTCTAATTTCGGCCGTGATTTGAAATGATACTTGATCGAGTCATTTGTCTTTTTGTACTGTTGCTAAGAAACGGTCCCCAACTTTTGTTGATGTCCGTAGTAATGATGCGGGCTATGGTATACAATTTTGATGAATGAGAACAAAACAAAAAGTTGCGCACCTCCCTCAAAACCAAATGACACTAATGTACAAATTGATAATCGCGAGGTCTGCCACACGTTTTCATTTTTCAGTTTGTTTTTAAAAATCTAGCGAGAATCGCAATGGTATTTAGAGTAGACCTGTATTAGGGGAAGACGGGGTAAAAAGCGCATGGGCGGGTAAGAAGCCCACCCCAATTATCTCATGAAATGAAGCAAATTTCAGTCTCATTTTGCCCATGAGACCAGTGTTAATGTCTAGCATTCGTCTCATGGGCAAATGTGACTGAAATTTTCTTTATTTCATGAGATAATTGGGGTGGGCTTCTTACCCGCCCATGCGCTTTTTACCCCGTCTTCCCCTAATGCTCAGGATGTAGCACGAAAGTGAGTAATGCCTTTCTTTTCCGTCTAGACTCAAACCAAACAGTCTCGGTGTTCGGAGAAGATAGGTCCTGGCCAGATGTGTTTGCTGCTGTCTCGAGTCTTTAGCTAATCCTAAAAATAATATAGCTTTGGGGCAATACACACAATACCTGAAATTAATGTACCCGAAAACTTTAATAATTGTTCGTGTATGTGAATCTTTGCGCGTTTTTATATGGATTTGTAAGTGTATTATATCAAAAAAGCATTTACGCACTGGATTGTAGAGGGGAAGTATTTTTTAATTTATTTTGATCTTGGTTTTTGTGTGCTCCTTTTGTTTTCCTGCGTTTTGGATCATTTACGCAAAGGACTGTAGAGGGGAAGTATTGTTTTTTTAATTTTGATCTTGTTGATTTTTTGCTCCTTCTGTTGACTGCTGTTTGCTATATTTGCTGTTTGCTGTTTAATTGTTTGTCTATGTCGATAAAGGTGCGCTCGCCGAAATATCCAGTAGTTTTGCTTTGTCTCTTGTGAATAAAATAACGTTACTTTACACTTGTCGTGTAGTTGTTTGTTTGTTGTATGTATTATATCAAAGCTTGCAGAAAGTTATACTAATTTTATTAGTATTGACATTTTATTAGGAAATGTCAACTTGATGAATTCATAAGCACGGTCGTCGTTTGTAGCATTTAGATAAAAAGGTTATTTTGTAAAGGTTTGGTTTCAGCAATCTTGCATTCAGGAGCCTTCTTCATTAACTTACCGTAACTCTAAAAAATAAGGCATCTTATAAGGCACGCTTGTTTTTAACGTTCCTTGCATATCAAGATGGTATTCAAACGCCATGGGTCATAAACCTCCGATTACAAGTTTGAGCTATATTTTTAGATTGTTAGGAAAATACATTTCGTTATTATACCCCACCTCCTTCTACTCTCTCTCTCTCTCTCTCTCTCTCTCTCTCTCTCTCTCTCTCTCTCTCTCTCTCTCTCTCTCTCTCTCTCTCTCTCTCTCTCTCTCTCTCTCTCTCATATATCTTTGTCTGTATGTTTGTTTGTCTCTTTCTCTGTCTCTCTCTCAGTCTCTGTCTCTTTCCGTACATCTCTCTCTCTCTCTCTCTCTCTCTCTCTCTCTCTCTCTCTCTCTCTCTCTCTCTCTCTCTCTCTCTCTCTCTCTCTCTCTCTCTCTCTCTCTCTCTCTCTCTCTCTCTCTCTCTCTCTCTCAGATTTGGCTCTATTTCGTGTTGCTAACAAAAGAGTCATACAAAGTTGAAATAAAAACATCGCACAACTATCAAAGACCCAAAACAAACCATGCTTACTCACCCGCACCTCACAGATGAGCGGTCGGAGAATATGAAAACCTCTCAGGCTGCATGAAACAGCAGCCTTACAGACCCTGGCTAAAAGAGAGTTGACGGAGAAAGAGCTCCCCTCCAGCAGGCTCCCCCCCAGCAGCTCTCTTCTTGCCGTAGGCCATGGGCATTCTGTTCAGCCTCGCCTGCCGCTTCCCTCCCAGGGAAGAGTCCCTCCCCCACCGACCCTGTCTGGGTCTCCACCGCCTCCACCCCCTCCTCCTTATCACCCGGCCCTTGGACGTTGTGGATAGCGCTTTCTCACGGAACAGAAGACCAGCATCTTGCACCGTCTCTTCGCTTGAACTACTGCTGGTTTGGGTTCTGTTGCTGCTGCTGCTGCTAAGCTTACTCTTGACTCTGGTATTGCTGCTCTGGTTGATTCTACTGCTTCTGCCGTCGCTGCTCTTGATTCGTCTGTCGCTGCTGCTACTCACTGGCCAGTTTCCATCAGCTTGTTGGGGAAGGATCTCCCTTGTTTGAAAATGGTCGCTGCTTGGATGACGAAGGCGAAGAAGGTTGCTCAGATCGTACATCCCCTCTTGGATATCAATGTTCAAGGGATTCAGAGCGTCTCTGTTGAACTGAGACGGGTCTTTCTTAACGGGCGTGTTTCCAAGGCCTGGCACGCTATCTGGATCGAGTTCGTTGTTACGTGGGGGGCTTTGAAGAAAGAGGGCGGGCATGAGGGCAGGGTAGCTGTTTATGTCGCCGTGGCGGCGGTTGTAGCGCTGGTCGCCGAGGTTCCGTTTGCCCATGCCTCCTTGAGGCATACGGTCGAGCACGGAGAGATTTCTTCTCGGAACTTTCGTGCCGCTGACAGGGGAAGGAAGGTGGAGGAGGAGTAGGATGACGAGCATCGTTTGAGTCGTTGGAAGGCGGACCGACATAGTGTGCTGTCTTTCCTGAAAGAAACACACACACACCAAAAATATCTGACATGATAAAAAAACCCACAACATAGCCTATATAGGCATACAAAATCATACACATTGTCATGGTCATTACAAGACATGGAGGTAAAGAGTGTACCTCTCTCTCTAGATGCCTGGACAACATTTCTGTATAGAAAACGACTCGGAACCAAGGCACAAAGAGTGCTTAAATCACGATCCACACGCCCCACGTTTAATTCACAGAAATGATTTAAACAATTCTAAACCATATTTAATTCCAAATGCTAAAACGAGACACTGTTATGTGTCTCCTGCTTCATGTTTTGGTGACATTAAAAACAGAGAGAGAGAGAGAGAGAGAGAGAGAGAGAGAGAGAGAGAGAGAGAGAGAGAGAGAGAGAGAGAGAGAGAGAGAGAGAGAGAGAGAGAGAGAGAGAGAGAGAGAGAGAGAGAGAGAGAGAGAGAGAGAGAGAGAGAGAGAGAGAGAGAGAGAGAGAGAGAGAGAGAGAGAGAGAGAGAGAGAGAGAGAGAGAGAGAGAGAGAGAGAGAGAGAGAGAGAACCACCTCCACCCAAAAAATAATAATCCTGCACCAGAATGTCAACCATAAATTAACTCCCAAAACCCCCCCGAACAATCCAAACCAAACCAAACGAAAACAACAACAAAACCACGACAATGTGTTGATGATGAAATTTCTCACCCTTCCTTAAAATTCATATATGTTAATAGTTTCCTTTTTCTAAAACAACATTTCGTTTAACATACAGGGAAGGCGATGAAGACAAAAACATAACAGCCGGTGCAGAAAAGAAAGACAGAAAGAAAACAAACACACCCTGCGAATGGAACCGATATAAAGTTATTGTGGTGAAGTGTGTGTGTGTGTGTGTGTGTGTGTGTGTGTGTGTGTGTGTGTGTGTGTGCGTGTGTGCGTGTGTGTGTGTGTGTGTGTGTGTGTGTGTGTGTGTGTGTGTGTGTGTGTGTGTCTCAGGACCGACCTCCTGGAACAAACTTCCTCTCTCCCTCCGTCAGCGACCGACTCTCTCTGCTTTCAAAGCTAACCTCAAAACCCACCTGTTCCCCCGTCATTAAAGCTCCTCTCTCTTTATCTTCTCTCTCTTGCCATTAGGTCTGTTTCTGCTATATTCCATTTATGTTATCTGTGTGTGTTCGCGTTGTATTGCATTTGTGTTTGAATGCGCTTTGAATGCTAACGTGTGTGTGCGCTTTGATTTGATTTCTATCAAGATTCAGCGCCGTATAAATACTGTAAGTTGTAGTTGTTGTTTGTGTGTGTCGAGTGTGTGTAACAACATACCTCTGCTGTGCATTTCACAGTGCGTGTGTGTGTGTGTCTGTGTGTGTGTTTGCTTGTCCAATGTGTGTACGTGTGTGTGTGTCATTATGTGTGTGTGTGTGTGTGTGTGTGTGTTGTCATTGTGTACCGATGTGTTTCCATCATAAGAGAACTCTAAAAGTACTTCTCTCTCTAAGCTCTCTATCTTACACTCTTGTGTAAGATCTCTCTCTCTCTCTCTCTCTCTCTCTCTCTCTCTGGGTCAGTGTGTCTGTGGTCGCATGGCTGTGATTCACCTGATCACAAATAAATACTTTCGTTTCTTACGTTTAAGAAACTAAGCTTCCATATAAGTCTAGTCCTTGTTTTTACCGTCGAGGTGATGTAACAACATACCTCTGCTGTCATTTGACAGTTCGCTAACTCAAGTCTAATTGTTATTTGCTTGTCCAATAAAGGTACGTAAAGGGCATCATTATGTTTTACCGGTGTTTTTGTCATTGCCACCGATGAAGTTTCCATCATAAGAGAACTTAAAATTACTTCAGAGCTAAGCTGTTTTTACACGATTGTGTAAGATCAAAATGGGCAAGGAAACATGCAAACTATTACTGTAGACGGTTATTGTTTTGTTATGTATTTCTGTGATATATTCATGTTATTATATTGTTTCCTTTTACATTGAAGGAATACAACGCTGATCACTGAACAATGAAAAACTTTATTTAATAAGGATAAAGATTTTAGACGATGCCTATTCTTACAATCTGTCCTTGGATAAAAGAAAACAATTACAATTTGACTAGAAACGTGAAAAAACAAGAAATCTTCTGTGGCCTATTCTTTTGAAGAACGGCGTGAAAGGTAAGATTTTTCGTTGCGTGCGAAGCATGTATGAAAGTGTAAAAGCACGTGTTAGATGTGGGGCTAAACTGACACAGTCTATTGTTTGTTCTTCAGGGGTTAAGCAGGGGGATGCGTGCAGTCCGATTTTATTTTCAATGTTTATTAATGAATTAGCTCTTGATGTAATTAGAAATGGTAGGCATGGAGTTACGTTCCCACTGGATGCTTTTGAGTTGTTTATCCTATTATTAGCCGATGATGTTGTTTTGCTTTCAGAAACAGTTATTGGGTTACAAAATCAACTGAACAGCTTACAAAGATCAGCTGCAGCATTGGATTTAACAGTAAATTTAGACAAAAGTAATATTGTAGTTTTCCGTAGAGGGGGTTATCTTGGGGCAAGGGAAAGATGGGTTTTTGATGGACAAAAAGTGCCTGTAGTATAATTGTTATAAATACCTAGGTATATATTTTACTACAAAACTATGTTTCGCTACTGCATGTCGAGATTTAGCAAGTAAAGCCAAGAAGGCGCTTTTGGACTTATTTTACAACGATTACGTCTGTTTAACTGTGATTCACTGCATGTGCTATTAACATTGTTTGATCGACAAGTTCTTTCTATTATGCAGTATGGATGTGAGATATGGGCGTTTGATAAATCAGTTCTGCATTGTTCAAAAAGTGCATTTATATGCATTGAAGAAATATTTAGGTGTAAACTCTATGTACATCCAAATGACATTGTCTACAATGAGTTAAATAGGTATCCGATCACTGTAAATTTAGTTGTTCAATGTATCCGTTACTGGTTTAGAATAACTCAGATGACAAATGAAAGATTACCTAAGAAAGCTTACACTATGCTTAGTGACCTTGATGCCCGAGGAAAAACCACTTGGGTTACACATGTAAGATTATGTCTGTTTAAATTTGAATGTGGTTTTGTATGGGTGGGACAAGGTGTAGGAGACGTTAATGGATTTTTGAAAGTGTTTAAGCAGAGAATGGTTGATTGTAAATGGCAAGAATGGGGTGAGCACGTCAATGAGAGTGACAGGTTTTCCATGTATAGAACATTTTGTAATCCGTTTAATTCTTTGCCTGAATATCTCTGCATTGAACTTGATAAACATTTGAAGTATGTTATGACCAAAATAAGATTTGGTATTTCGGATCTGGCTGTTCATTACTATAGGTATAGGTACCACAGACATCAAGACTTAGTTTGTAAACTTTGCAATGCTGACGTAGAAAATGAACTGCATTTTTTGCTATGCTGTCCATTTTATGATAATCTAAGAAAACAGTTTATTGCTCCAAAATTTTATCGTAATGCAAATGGTTTTCGTCTGTCATTATTAATGTCTTCTGGAAACAGCGAAACTGTTAGAAAACTGCATTTTTATATACCAAGCTCTAAAGGCAAGACGAATTGCTTTGTCATAAGATAATTCCTTTGCTAAAAATTGCGCATGAAATGACACTATGTTTCTATTACTGTTGTTGTACCCCCCCCCCCCCCCCCCCTTCCAAAGGGGCTTTGGCCTTATTGAATAAATATTTTCATTTCATTTATTTTCATTTCATCTCTCTCTCTCTCTCTCTCTCTCTCTCTCTCTCTCTCTCTCTCTCTCTCTCTCTCTCTCTCTCTCTCTCTTGGTTTTATAAGAGAGAGAGAGAGAGAGAGAGAGAGAGAGAGAGAGAGAGAGAGAGAACAATTGAACAATTGAACAATTGAACAATATTTATTTCTTCAGGCCCCCAGCCCCTAGAAATGAGGTCAAGTTAACATGAAACTAAAAAGACACATACACAAATATTCTAAGCTTATCAGGTTTCATGTGTGAGACTGTCAATAAAATGTTGTCTTATCTTCATGATATTAAACAAAAATACACCAATTCTCCTAATATTGAAAACAGACCCATTTCTTAACAAGACTGCATACTGTTTGTCGCCAAATGTAAGATACTTTCCCCTTATATCATTATGCAGAATACATTTATACAACACATGGTCCTCATCTTCTAAAACATTACACATTTTGCACTTAAAGGGAGCATTGTTGTTGAATGTTCTTTTGAAAAACGATCCATTGATTGGTAACACACCAAGCCTCAGCTTTATCAAGCAGTCCCTAAAGCATAAAATTGAAATGCTCTTCACATTCAAAATTAGTTTTAGTTAACCTATACCTTTGATACGTATCTTTATTCATAACAGACTCACTCATTCTTGCATGTTCACGTCTTGAGAGATTTGACTGAGAGAGAGAGAGAGAGAGAGAGATGAGATAGAGAGAGAGAGTGGGAGAGAGAGAGAGAGAGATGAGAGAGAGAGAGAGAGAGAGAGAGAGAGAGACACAGAGAGAGAGAGAGAAAGAGAGAGATTGTTCAGACTCAGAAACTTTATTTTACAAGGAAAAGAATTTAGGCTGGGCCTAGTCTTCATTCTGTCCTTGGTTCTAAGCATGCAATACATAACTACTACTATAAACTTTGAGACACAGCAAAATCGCCAAAAAAAACATAACAGTAATATAGCAATGACATTTTAGGCAGAGCATCAACTTCAGCAATAAAAAATAGTTTAAAAAACTAAACAACCTATTAAACAAAAAAATAGATTATCACCTATTCACTACAATAGACTTCACTCCATTACTACTACTATGTATAAGACACGTCAAAAAGCCCACGGAGAGAGAGAGAGAGAGAGAGAGAGAGAGAGAGAGAGAGAGAGAGAGAGAGAGAGAGAGAGAGAGAGAGAGAGAGAGAGAGAGAGAGAGAGAGAGAGAGAGACTCAGAGACAGAGATATTCATTGTGTCACACCCACACACGCAACAATCCAGCCATATGATTGCAACGCTCGAAGAATAGCAATATCACAAATTAATGAGATTATGTCTTTAAAAGAGAATAGTAGAGACAGCGAACAACAAAATGTGAGTCAATAATTGTAAGGACACGAAAAAAGGTTAATTTAAGAGACGTGGTAACCTGATTGGAGAACGTGGGCTTGATGACTTTTCGTTAGAAAAAAGGAAGACAAAGAAAAACAAATCACCAGAAACGTAGGGGAAATCATGAATCCATGTTGTGCTAGGGATCATTTATTGTTTTGTGTTTTGTTTCCCCTTGGTCTCTCCCAAATTCACAAATTTGTAAATTTATTGATTGATTGATTTATTATTATTATTATTATTATTATTATTATTATTATTATTATTATTATTATTATTATTTTTTTTTTTTTTTTTTTATTATTATTTATTATTATTTTTTTATTATTATTATTATTATTATTATTATTACTATTATTATTATTATTATTATTATTATTATTATTATTATTATTATTATTATTATTATGTTTCACGCTTAAATTCTTCTTTTGTATTCACAGTTGTAATAAGTTTCTAAATTATATTGATTAATAATACAGCGGTCGCCGCTTTATAGAGCCATTTTGGGACCGACGAAAAATGGCTTTAATGAGCGGCGGATTTAATAACCGGCGGTCCAGGATTACGTCATTTTCGAACACTTTTTTTTGTGCTTCTCTTTTGTTTACGTCAGTCACACTTTCACACTTTCTTTCGTCATTTACACTTGCTTGAATCTACACGTGAGCGTGCACATAAATATGTCTTGAGTGACACAAGTGACATATTTTCTACGCCCCCCCCAAAATAAAATAAAATAAAAAAGAACAAAATCGTGTGAGTTTTAGTCACAAACTATGTGATTTCTCTGAGAAAAGTGGCTTTAATAAGCGGCGGGGTGGTTTTATTAAGCGGCTTTTTTTAATACATAACATATAGTGAAAAATCCGGACCGTAAGAAATCGGCTTTAATAAGCGGCTGGCTCTATTAACCGCGGTTTTATAAAGCGGCGACCACTGTACCTTTAATTTTGTTCATCATTACATTACTAAGGTTTAAATGCAGCCTCCATCTGTTCAATCAATTGTGCAATGTAAATTTAAGGAGCACGCTTCGAGCATGTTGTTGCTCTAATTGTCTTTCTGTTTGAATATGTTTTCAAAAGAATAAAGATTTGCTTAAACCAAAAGGAGAGAGAGTGGGAGAGAAAGAGATAGAGAGAAAGAGAGAGAGGGATAGAGAAAGAGAGATAGGAACAGATGAGAAAGAGTTGGAGGTAAAGGAGAGAAGAGAGAGAGAGAGAGAGAGAGAGAGAGAGAGAGAGAGAGAGAGAGAGAGAAGAGAGAGAGAGAGAGAGATGAGAAAGAGAGAGAGAGATAGGAACAGATGAGAGAGAGTTGAGAGAGAAAGAGAGAGAGAGAGAGAGAAAGAGAGAAAGAGAACAGAGAGAAAGAGAGAGAGGTAAAGAGAGAGAAGAGAGAGAGAGAGAAAGAGAGAGAGAGATAGGAACAGATGAGAAAGAGTTGGAGGTAAAGGAGAGAAGAGGAGAGAGAGAAAGAGAGAGAGAGAGATGGCGCGGGGTAGGAGGGGGTGGGGGGGGGGGGGGGGGCAGAGAGGTAGAGAGAGAGGGAAAGCGAATGAAGGCTGAGAACTACGAAACAGACAAAGAGAGACAGAGAGACGGTGACATTAAGGACAGGAGTGGGGAGTAAGTTAGAAAGAGAAAAATAGAGAGAAATAGAGAGCGAGAGAGACAGAAAAGAGAGACAAAAAGACGCAGACAGATAAGCAGACGCAAGGGCACACTAACAAACTAATCATTACAAATCAAGGACCAAGTGACAGAATGAATTTGAAGAAACATTCCTTTATATAAATAATAATAATCCGAAAAATATCATAATTATCAATCTACTCTAAAATGGTACGTTCTGTCGGTTATATCTCCCCCCGTGGGGATTTCGGGGGGTCTTTTGTATAAATAGTTCCCCCACCTTCTGGAAGTTCTGTGCTTGTAGCTTCCTCTAATCTGTCACTCTCTTTGACTCTGCCTTTTCCCTTTGCTTACTGTCATCTACTATCTTTCTGCCTTACCGGTCCATTCTCCTGCATTTTTTCACGAAACATTTTCAAAAAACATTTCCTCCAGCCGAAGTCGGACTTGCTGGGCCTAGCTATTTCTTAGTTAGGTGCATAACGGCAGCATGACGCATCTGCGCTCATAATTGACAGGAAACTGTCTGAGTGATCAAAGAAGAAGAAGAAGAAGAAGAGGTTATATCTGTCAAAGTCCATCAGAATTCTATTCACCATTATCCGTTGATAACCTTTCTTATCGAAGTTACATTGTTCACGGATAGAAAGATAAACTCTCAGATGAGCAGACAAAAACAAAAAACAGACAAACAAACAAATAAAAGCAGTAACAGCAACAACGTCAAAAGCCAAAAAATATTGTTCTTAAAAATGTGACAAGAACCACAAAGGCCTTGCATTCATTTTCTCTCAAGTTCTTAATTAAGTGCTGTTTGTTTGTTTTGGCCTTTGTTTGGTATCTTATTATAATTCTATTCTTCTTACAACTGCAACCATAAATGACATTTATTCACCTCTGGGTTCTAAGGCTGGTTATAACCGTTAATAGAAAACAACACGCATCTAAAGGTCTGTGTACACGTTAATGATATTCACGAGATATTTCTATTTCCCCATGGCAGCACAGTGATAGCCCATTCTCAATATGACTTACAACTCACAGTGTTGCCATGGGAAAATAGAAATATCTCGTGAGTAATGTTAACGTGTACACATACCTTAATATGACTCACAACTCACAGTGTTGCCATAGGGAAATAGAAATATCTCGTGAGTAATGTTAACGTGTACACAGACCTTAATATGACTCACAACTCACAGTGTTGCCATGGGGAAATAGAAATATCCTGTGAATAGTGTTAACGTGTACGCAGACCTTTAGACTTATAAAAGTATTTGGCGTTGCATGTTGTTACTGAAACATTCATGACTGCTTGTAATAATTAGGAATTGCTCGAGCTAACCGCATGCACGGTTAATTAATAATATGTTATGGGTGTTTGTATTTTTGCTAAATGGTTTTTTTCTTCAATAACAAGAAACTTCCAGACAGATTTTATTTTGTTAATTTAGAGCTGTGTTCCTGTAAAGTCGTTAAAAAAAATTGAACATAAATGTTGTTCTTAACCTTTTCA
>CM065680.1:79187292-79192292 GCA_017654935.2 Phymorhynchus buccinoides | reverse complement strand
ATAAGCGACCTTTTCTCGATGAGCGAAGTTAATGTGCAGCAAACACAACTTGTTGGCTTACTTGCGCATTTCATTTCTTTGGCCAAAAGATGTCTGCAATCTCTATATCCTGGATAAAGACATACGTATTATGATGTTCTTGGATAAGTCTGATACATCACTTGAGCCAAAACTGTGGACTTATGCGCTTCAATAACAGTTTCAAATGAATGAATGAATGAAAAATAAATGGTGTTTTACGTCCTCTCGGTCTGGAACAGACACATATGGGACATTTGTAGATACAAAGATGGTGGGAACAATACTGGAGACAATGCCCGGAGGCAGTGCAACACCAGTAAAGTCCCAATTGTCTAACAATACAGATAGGTGTAGCAG
This sequence comes from Phymorhynchus buccinoides, assembly GCA_017654935.2. Classification (NCBI taxonomy): domain Eukaryota; kingdom Metazoa; phylum Mollusca; class Gastropoda; order Neogastropoda; family Raphitomidae; genus Phymorhynchus; species Phymorhynchus buccinoides. The sequence goes on along the minus strand of CM065680.1, from coordinate 79,191,914 downwards.
TATCGACGCCTCGGTTAAACCTCATCGGCTATGGTACCGCCACAAGATAACTAAAGTGTTAATAATAACAGTTTCAAATCTCTAAATGTGCAGAGTTTATGCGACGTGTTTCTCCTAACGACCGTGTGGTCTTTTTAGCACCCCCTTCTGACTTTTGAAGCATATTCATAATTATTTAGCTTCTTTCGCCGCCAGCCATTTTTCAGCAAAATAAATACCATTAAACTTAACGGGGTGGAGATTTTTTTTATATGCAATGTTGCGAATTCCTCTGTGACATGCATAACATTAGGCCTATCCTTACCTCCCAAAATTAAGAAAATAATTATGGTCTTTGGGTAACAGCCCCTGATTTGATGTCTTTTAGTGACATGGGTGGTAAGCCATTGTGGTGCTAAAATGGGACATTGGCGGTGAAAGGGTTAATTACATGTCAGAGGTAAAGATGTGCCACCCCCCATGCATTTCTCGGTTAATTCCATTTTTCCGTTTTTTGCCTTTCTTACCAAACATGAAGCTGTATTTTATGAACATTGTTAGCTATTTATCTTTTGGGAATAATAACCCTAACCCTAACCCTAACCCCCCCCCCCCCCCTATGAACAGCAGTACACCGCACATTTGTCACAGTCGTGGTTCATTGCGTTTTCCCGTCTTATAGAGGGGGGGGGGGGGGGGTAGGGGTAGGGATAGGGTTAGGGTTAGGGTTAGGGTTAGGGTTAGGGTTAGGGTTATTATTCCAAAAAGATAATTAGCTGAAAAGGTTAATAAAATACAGCTTTATGTTTGGTAAGAAAGGCAAAAACGGAAAAATGGAATTAACCGAGAAATGTAGGGGGGGGGGGGGGAGGCACATCTTGACCTTTACCAAGAAAGTTAAAACAACCCTATTGTCTTATTTTAAAAAGGGGCAGAAAACATCCACAAATGTCACAAACTAACTAGCAAACCAACAAATAGATAGGGGAAGACGGGGTAAAAAGCGCATGGGCGGGTAAGAAGCCCACCCCAATTATCTCATGAAATGAAGCAAATTTCAGTCTCATTTTGCCCATGAGACGAGCGTTAATGTCTAGCATTCGTCTCATGGGCAAATTTGACTGAAATGTTCTTTATTTCATGAGATAATTGCGGTGGGCTTCTTACCCGCCCATGCGCTTTTTACCCCGTCTTCCCCTAGCACCAGCAAAACACCAGATAAACAACAGACGTGAGAAGAAAACAATAACAAGCAAACACAGCCGGAAACGTTTCTTACCATGTTATGCTGTGTTGAACTTTGCAGGTAAAACATAGAAGAAAGTGTAAGAACAAATAGAACAAGTGCAACGCCGAGCGGCTGCAAAGTCCCCTCGCAGCATCGCCGAGCTACTCGGAAATCGGAATGCGTCGGCTGTACACATACATACAAACGCATCAAAACGGCACGTAACTACATAAAAACGCATCAGAACAGCACGTAACTAGTAGTGAATAGTTGTTTTTATATATAGCCTTGGGGTTCGGACCCGTGATTTGAGCGCGCGCGATCATGCGCACACGCGCGCACAGACAAATTCATGACAACTGTGTTATAGACCATTCATCAAGAAATGTTGTGAAAAAAACTGCATTGAAATACATGCAAAACTTCGCGAGATATTAGCGATTATGTGTTTTGGGGTTTGAACCCCGTAATTGGCGCGACCTTGACCTTAATGTAAAACTAAATAGATCAGTGGATAGCTTGCCTCTTGGCAAACTAGTATACCAAATTTGATGATGATAGACGGAATAGTTTTTGAGAAAAACGGACGGACGAACGGACGGACGGACGGACGGAGGCACGAGACACGCCGGACGGATCAGACAAAAACAATAGCTCCCCGAACCTTCGGCTCGGGGACTAACAAAGCTCCAGACTGTACGCAGGGTCAAGAAAAGGACGAAATTAGCCAAATGAAGAACTTGGCTTTGGGAGACTGCGTAGGTGTTGACGCGTGGGAGGATGGATAAAAGGATTTAGAGATTAAGGAGGAGGCGAGGAGAGGAAAGGGTGGTTGTTTAAATGGGCACAAAGATCGTGTTTGTTTTTATGGAACATAAAATGCAGCTGACTTAGAATCAAAACGATGATTTGTTTGTTTATCTATTCATGGCTAAACGTGACAATTGTTTACGGCAGTTTGTTAACAACAACTACGCCCTTGTTCATGCCTACCTGTCCCTATTCACTATTTCCTTACGTTTGACTTGATTCTGATTGTGCTTACACTGACTAAACCATAGACGTGTTTACACTTGCTTAAATATATTTTTTTAAATTCCTGTTGTCCAGTTTCACAGGGTAATATGCGAGCCAAAGGCAGAGGGTATCAAAGAGCACAGAAAGAAAATTAAAGTCTAGAAATCTACATGCTAATTCAGAATAATAAAAAAAGCCGACAACAACACGAAGAGAAAAACGGCAGTGAACATAAATGCTAATTCACAAGATGAAGCACAGAGGTCACGAGCGTTAATGGTAGATAGCAATCTAAAGCAGAAAGACAGGGGAGCTTTTAAGGCAAACGACGAGCTAAAAAGCAGAAAGGTATTGAACATTTTTAACAATGTACAGATCAAAGCAAAAGAGCAGTAATCCTTTGTGGCAAAGTTCAAAAGTACAAGTTAAAAGAAAAACAAACACACTGAGCGCTAAAGGCAACCACAAAGTTAAAAAAAAGACAAAGAGCGCTAAAGGCAACCACAAAGTTAAAAAAAAGACAAAGAGCGCTAAAGTCAACCAAAAAGTTAAAAAAAAGACAAAGAGCGCTAAAGTCAACCAAAAAGTTAAAAAAAAAAGACAAAGAGCGCTAAAGTCAACCAAAAAGTTAAAAAAAAGACAAAGAGCGCTAAAGTCAACCACAAAGTTAAAAAAAAAGACAAAGAGCGCTAAAGTCAACCACAAAGTTGAAGAAAAAAGACAAAGAGCGCTAAAGTCAACCAAAAGTAAAAGCAAAGAAGGCAATGAGCGTCAAAGGCAAAACAAAAGAAGCAAAAAAGGCAATGAGCGTCAAAGGCAAAACAAAAGAAGCAAAAACGGCAATGAGCGTTAACGGCAACCTACGCGTTTTAAAAGGGCGATGGTCGGCAAACCAACGAGTTAAATTCGAAGGGGCAATATGTAGGACAACTTATTAGTTTGAAGAAAGCGGCAAATACACGAACTGAAAACTACACGTCAAAAGCAAAAGGGCTGGGTGCCTTTACGAAAGCTTGCATAACACTCTACAACAGAAAGGTAATGAGTTCTATTTCAGACTAGACGAAATAAAATCAGCAACACCGTGTTAAAAGAGCGATATTTCGATTTATTATAAAATCTTTGTCGAGCTAAAACGTTGGCCAACTGAATGTTTGAAGCAACGAATCATCATCCCATGTGATCCGGTAATGAGTTCTAACGACAACAATGCATGTCAAAGCAGAAGTTACTGCAGGTTCAAGCTATCCGTGAACATGACAGGGTACTTTGTTAAGGGGATAATTATCCTTGCTGAAGATGACAGGTCAAGCACAAACGTGTAGGAGAGGTCGATTGAAGAAAAGATGGAAAATGCCAATGCAAAGCGCCACGTCTTCTTCTTCGCCTCAGGCAGCCAACTTCATCAGGCTGAAGATTCTGCTGCACTTTGGCAAGTAAGTTCAAAAGAAGCATGACATCCAACAGTCTGCGCGATTGTCTGTCCATCCGTCTTTCTCTAACCCGCCCTCTCCACCCCTTCTCCATCCCTTCAACCACGCTTACCCGATCCTCCGTTGTCTCTCTCCCTTTATATATATCGTATAGAATGTTGACCCGCGTAGAATGTATGCATTCCACGGCCTAAAATGTAGAATGTGTACATTCTATGGGATTTTTGTAGAAAGTTGACGTCGGTATACTTTCTATGGGTTTTGTTGTAGAATGTATATGTCACGGGAAATATTGGAATCCGGGAAAATTCCGAATTTCCCCGGGAAAATTCCGAATTCCGATATTTCCTGGGAACATTCGGAATCTTCCCAAGGCTGGTAAGATTCCGAATTTTCCCGGGAAAATTCCGAATCTTCCCAGCCTTGGGAAGATTCCGAATTTTCCCGGGAAGATTCAGAATTTTCCCAAGCAAGTAGCTGCATGCCATACCAAACCAGAGAGAGAGAGAGACAGAGACAGGGACAGAGACACATAGAGACAGACAGACACAGATAGAGAAATAGAGAAAAAGAGACGGAGACAGACAGAGACACAGAGGAAGGGAGAGAGGAAGAGAGAGGCATGCTGACAGGCGGAGAGTTTTTGTGCTTTCACACATCCAGTGTTGGCTTATAACAATGCACGTCTCCAGAACAGGTCTTGAGTTTTTAATGAAAAAAACTACATAATTGCATTTCTAAGATCTTGTTGTAGCGTCTTCCCCTATGTCTCTCTCCATATTGTTTTTGGTTTTTGTTTCTCTAACTCCTCCGCGTATCCTTCCAAAAGATCATAGAATTGTTTTGTCCCCATTATTCTTCCTTCTTGTACGAGCACCCAGCATACAACTGAATCTTCTTACAATTCAAAAACACAGAGAGTTCAAATTATTTTGAAGTGATCACAATGCACTTAACACAAATAC
>CM065680.1:79152292-79182292 GCA_017654935.2 Phymorhynchus buccinoides | reverse complement strand
TATAACAGTTATATTAATGATTATTACAAATGTATGTATCACGAGTTTCACATAAAGCTGATCCCCAGCACGCAAGAAAAAAAAGAAGAAAAATACATGTTCTTCTTCTTCTTCTTCGCTGTGCGTGGCCACAATCTTGTTAAAAACCAGAGAAAAAAATGTTGGCACAAACAGAGGCAATACAAACGAACACAAACAACTCGATTATATCTCAAAGAAAAATACAAAGACACACTCGAGTCAAGGCCATTTTGTTGACGCTACAGCAGCAAACATGCCTCAATTATCTTTGAATAACCTAAATGGAGGATGTTGTAGCTGTAACCGAAGAGATGTCTAATCCTTTCACCGCCAGCCATTTTTCAGCCAAAAAATACTTAACTGGTAGAGACATTTTTTTTTCTGCAACATTGGGAATTCCTCTGTGACATGTGTAACATTAGGCCAATCCTTACCTCCTCAAATTAAGAAAACAAGGGTCTTCGGATAACAGGCCCTGATTTGATGTCTTTTAGTGACATGGGTGTTAAACCATTGTGGTGCATAAATGCGACACTGGCGGTGAAAGGGTAAAGACACAAGGGACAGATTAGAACACAAAAAAACGTTTTTTCTTTGCAGTTTTTTTTCTCTTTTTGTCATCATGTGTTGCAAAGAACATAAACAAGGAAGCAAAAAACTTTAACATGTAAAGAAGGAAGTAACCCCCCCCCCCCCCTCCTTCTCCCAAACTAAAATGTTCTCACTTCGAAAAGATACACTCGTTTGTTCACTTGTTCATTTAAGGAACATATTAAATTTGTGAACGTTGAAAGGGGGGGTTATGGGGATGTGGCTTTCCGGGATGAATTTGTCATTGGTCACATGATTAAATGACACCAAAAAATAGTGTAGAAAGATCAGAAATGCATTGTGTAGTATCTTAGGAAAATGCATAGTGTAGGGTAAGACGGGGTAAAAAGCCCATGGGCGGGTAAGAAGCCCATGCCAATGATCTCATGAAATGAAGCAAATTTCAGTCACATTTTGCCCATGAGACGAGTGTTAATGTTTAGCATTCGTCTCATGGGCAAATTTGACTTTTTACCCCGTCTTCCCCTAGTAATTTACGAAAAGGTATAGTGTAGTGATTTACGAAAATGTATTTTGTATTTATTTACGAAAACGTTTAAGATTCAACGTTGTTTTGAGATCATCGTCGTACAAACTGTTTGCTATCTGCACAGCTGCATCCAGGCGTGTCAAAATTCACGTGACCGTGACTGCTTGATTTGCATCACTTTCTAGACACCAGGCCGTAACGGATCCTGGCGGATTAACTGCAGTCTGAGTTAATCTGACTCTTTATTTTAGAGATCGAATACGGTCAGAATACAGTGTTTTATTGCGATTCCAACATCTCTGAAGTCCTCAGTCTCTGCGGACCAAGGGCCCAGTGTTGCTGTTATGGACAAAGTAAACTTCGGGTCAAAGTCATGGGGATCAGTGTTTTGGGGGAGCTGTCGGTGGACGGTCGTGGTGGCGCCCTCAGAGGAGGACCTCACTCACGCTGGCTCCGCGACTAAGAGAATAGTGTCGTCAGTAGGGGGCTTAGTAGGTGGTGTCCTGAACAGGCTCCACTGAACTCCACCGAAGTGACTCAGCAGCAGTGCAGTGTCTCCTCGGTTGGTTGCCTCCTGACGGTCTAACATAGATTCGCTCTCCTTGGACTGCTGGTCTCGGATTCTGCGACCTGAACAAGCCAGGGTGTAGCTGCGAATTGGGATTCGGAATGAGCGGTGTGGGAGCAACGCCACTGTATGGCCCAGAAGATGGGACAGCAAAAAAAATACAACAAAAAACCCAAGAAACTTATACTTTGTATATAGGTCAACCAATATTCGAATAAAACAAAAGAAGAAGAAAACCCGTATCTGGACTTCTATGTTGTGTGCAAAGGACAACAAGGGTAGGTAGACATGTTGGGAGTGGTCTATTCACCCTATAACCCTTTAAGACCTATCAAAACTGTACATATTATGTACATTACATGCAACCCACTTTAACCTTTCACGTGATGTTTCCCAAGGTTTCCCAGGGAAGGCGTTATTGATACCCAGCAGGACACATTTCGCATTTCACAATAGGTCGATTCATAGACTACACTATTACTTGATCAAACAGTTTGCAGATGTTAATGTCAGTATTTTCGCTTTTCTTGTGGAAGGCAGTATATTTGTTTTTATATCTTGCTCGTTTCTGTCTTCCTGTTCTTTTTTCGGTCATGAGGCGTTGACTAATGTTAAGATCAGCTCCCTCCGCTGTTCCAGGGTGAAGTTGGCCAATCATCTACCTCCGATTTACCTTTTCCGTTAAGCTGATTGGCCAACTTCACCCTGGAACAGCGGAGGGAGCTGATCTTAAAGGTAGACCCGGGCGGATGAGGTTTTTTTGCAAGAAACACGTCGAGATAACCAGAAAGACAGCCTTTTCAAAGATCTGAAAACTCACTTTGCTCTGGTTTCCTGTAAATTAAGCCTCCCAAAAGGCGATTCCTCCTTCGCGGAGATGCCGGAGAGAGTAGCCATTTTGGATGGGGTGGGTGGAGGACACTCATTGTGGTTGAAGCGGTTTGTTTTGTTTTGTAGTGCAGTAAAAACAAATTGAGCTATTTCCTTTCTTGTGAGCGAAACTCCTTTAGATCAACTGTATACAATTAAAAAAAGAACAGAAAAAAGGCTTGTATTGCGAAAATGTCGTGCAAACGATTTGGCGGCCATTCGAAAAGAAGCGGCACACGCCTTCTCTTTGGATGAAAGAATTCGACTTCCAACACCTCCGCCAAGGAGGAATCGCCGATTAGACAATTTGATTTATAGGAAACCAGAGCAAAGTGAGTGTTGCAATCTCTGTAAAGGGTGTTTTTCTGGTGATCTCGAAGTGTTTCTTACAAAACCTCATCGGTCAGTGTGCCCCTTTAACATTTGCAGAGGCATCTAATACTCAACCTGTTAAAAACAGTTCTTTTCATTTTGATAACAGCGGTTGAACAAAATATGAAAAGCTGGATGACATCAAAAATGTACAAATAAAGAAAAAACATTTCAGAGTCTTGCCATTAAAATGCACTAACTGCAAGTGGCATTTCTGTGTGCTGGATTTTATGGTTTAAATCTTATGTTTCGAACACTGCTGGGATGCCTGAATGACAGTATTTTCAACGATGAATTGCACTCGATGAAAGAAACTTTCATGTTTCTTTTGCAGTTTACTGTTGTTTTTGTTGGTTTGATGGAGTATTAAAATGCTTTGTGAAGCGCTTATGGAGAATCGCTATAAAATGTCCGGAAATTACTATTATTATTAATTTTATTGGTTCGATGAGTGCTATTTGATTATTATTATTATTGGTAGTGGTATCGCGTTCGCTTCGTGTCAAGTAAACCCGGTTCGAACCTGGGGTACAGGGGGGGGGGGGGGCACTAGGCCTTGCGGTGTGACGTAAAGTCTTTAGTTATCGTGATTTCGTTTCGTGTTGTTCCTTATGATTAGTTCCTCATCAGTCACACACAAAAATTTTTGCTCAGAATTTTTGGCGAGCCTCTGGCTTCTTTCCAGTGAAGCGCTTTCAGAGAGACGTAAGGAGAATAAGCGCTATAAAAATTGTTATTGTCCTCATTATTATTATTATTATATTGCATTCCATTGGGATTATGGAGAAAATGATGATGATGATGTAGTGTTCTATGACACATGATGAAGAGATGATGATGAAGACGGGGTATTATTATTATGGGCGGGTAAGAAGCCCACCCCAATTATCGGCTCCATTGGGTTTAGGGGACAAAAACAGGTAGGCGTACAGTAGTGTTCTATCCCCACACACGTTAAGTGCAAGAAAATGACACCAATAGCAAAGCTGTAGAAAGAAGAACGAAAAGTCAAACTAAAACCTGGTAAACCACAGCGAAGATAAAACGCTGACGACATATTCCAACGACAGATCGTAGCAATAAGAAAAGATAAAAAAAACAATTCGAGTTGAGCGGCAAACACTGTATTAAACGGGTTTAAAGGTGGCTAAACAGTTCTTGAGGATTTCAACAACAAAGCTATTCCACTTTTTACCTTTCAAACTTGATACTTGATCTTTGGGTAAAATAAGATTACTTGCAAAAGAGGGGAGCACTGTCAGTAAGTATTTAATTGGCTTGAACGGGAGGAATTGCCCTTCAGGGCGTCAGAGAGACGTATAAAACGCTACTCTTGCGCAAGGCGAATGGGCTGATTAGATGCAGTTATGGCCCTTAGCCCTTGGGACAACGAGGCGGTCCGTTTGAAACCAGTTTCTTAGCAACGCCAGATTCTCTCTATCCTAACTTTTTTTCTTTCATTGTTTGTTGGTTACTTTATGTTTTGCTTTGATTTTTGTCTTTTTATTATTAAGATTCTAATGCTGGGTTCACATTAGACGCGTATGCTCCGTACGGAAAACCCTGAATAAGTGGAAGAAAGAAGGATAAAAGATTACGCATATAGGGGAAATTCGGACACTTACGCAAATCTTTTCCCTTTTTGCAAGAGTGAATTGCACACGGGTTGCATGGAATGGGTGTGACACGATTGTTTGCTGATGTTGATACTCTACCTAGGGGAAGACGGGGTAAAAAGCGCATGGGCGGGTAAGACGCCCACCCCAATTATCTCATGAAATAAAGAAAATTTCAGTCAAATTTGCCCATGAGACGAATTAATAAACATTAACGCTCGTCTCATGGGCAAAATGAGACTGAAATTTGCTTCATTTCATGAGATAATTGGGGTGGGCTTCTTAATAAATAATAATAGTGAATCATTTACATAGCGCATTCCTCCACCAAGGGAGCTCTATGCGCTTGACAACAACAAAAATTAAGCAGCAACAAATTCAACAACAACACGAAATAATCGCTCACACACATGCAAATAGGCTTTTCATACACACCCCACCCACACATCACTTGTTTATGGATTGCGCACACACACACACACGCACACACACACACACACACCACACACACACACACCGTTACCATCACCACCACTCACCCCACCCAACAATTGCCGCCCATGCGCTTTTTACCCCGTACCCCCTACTATGTCATTTATTATTATGTGTTCCTTCTGTTGTCCCTGTTGATGGTTTCCCTTTGTTGTTGTCTCGTTCATTTATAGTATTATTAGTACTATGTTCGTTTATAGTATTATTTGCATGTTGCATGCTTAGGACCAAGGACAGAATGGAATAACAGGCCCAGCCTAAATTCTTATCCTTGTTAAATAAAGTATCTGACGTCTGAAGTCCGAACACTCTCTCTCTCTCTCTCTCTCTCTCTCTCTCTCTCTCTCTCTCTCTCTCTCTCTCTCTCTCTCTCTCTCTCTCTCTCTCTCTCTCTCTCTCTCTCTCTCTCTCTCCCTCTCTCCTCTCTCCTCCCTCTCCCTCTCTCTCTCTCTCTCTCTCTCTCTCTCTCTCTCTCTCTCTCTCTCTCTCTCTCTCTCTCTCTCTCTCTCTCTCTCTCTCTCTCTCTCTCTCTCTCGTCTGCGAGTGGAAAAATAGATTTGCTTTTTTTAAAATTTGATCACGGGAAGTAAAATAATCCATGAGAGGGGTATCCCGTTAGGTCACCAGAAAACCGAAGTCCGTACAGAAAACTAGGCTAATTCCCGTGCACAGAGCTATTCGAGCAAAACAGCTTATTTCTGACTTCAGGAAAAGAGAACAAAGGAGGACAATATATCAGCTCCGTGGGACTTCGTTTAGTTCGCTTTCATCCACACTATCATTGAGAACAAGTTAGCATCACACTATATTATACTATCTAACTGGATAATATAGTGAAAAATAAAAACAGCCAAACACACACACTTGTGTGAAATTAATGGATACAAATAATCAAGACAATGCTTGCAAGCGTACAAAGACTACTTCTCTTGATCTAAAACACAAACGTCGGCTTCCATGACCCTGCCTGCCGCTTACGGGCTTCGCACGATGCTCCTCGGCGCTGACAAACTTTACGACAATCCTAGCCGTTTCTCAGCTCTACTTCCTGATTGCTAACCACAAAACGTTTGAAGCGCTCGATGCAAAGAAACGCCTACATGAATACTGAGTTTTCAAGAAGGCACCAAGACAACCGTGCAGAGCTGCTAAGACTCTGCCGAAGTTCTACCCTCTTGGTTTGCATTGTGTCTGGTGTAGTGTTTGTTTTTAATTCTAATACATCAAGCTCGCCCCCTACTGTGAGAATAATGGCGCCATCGCAAAGCCAGGACAGCACGACTGAGGTCATACTCCGAGGAAACCATCTCCATTCTCTAGGTCCATCCATCCCGACAATGCCCATGAATAATTATACCCGAATAACCCCCACCCCCCTGATTGTAGGTGGTACGGAAATTGAAATTGAGGACAATCGTTACGCGACAAGTACAGAGGGGTGAGTTTCTCTAGATAAAGGTCGCCGCGCGTATAACGCTTACGCCAAAAGGGGCCTAAGAAACACCCTAAACGTTTGCTAAGTCAGATAACTCTTTAGAGCTTGCTCTTCATTTTTGGGAGAGAGAAAAGGGTTGCTATTATAAGGGAGATAAATCATACCTCTCTGTCAGTTTGTACAAAGTTTCGATTTCAACCACGTCTATTTGTGTTGGCAGAAAATTAAATTTGCACTATATTATGCCATCTAACATGATGAACACTTGCGTTTGTTTAATTTGCTAAAATCGTCCCGTATTCTTTCACGATAGACTAAAGAATATTTGCTGTGGTAAGCTTGTTGTCTTGGTCTTCCATTTTTAAAGTTCAAGTCTCGTCACGCGAGATGTAAAAAAACCACCGGAAGTAGGGTAAGACGGGGTAAAAAGCCCATGGGCGGGTAAGAAGCCCATGCCAATTATGTCAGTCCAGAATCTTTTAATAATAATAATAATAATAATAATAATAATAATAATAATAATAATAATAATAATAATAATAATAAAAAAAATAATATTTGGACCCATTCAATAAAAGAACTTGCAGTTACTGGATCATTTTGCCTGAAACTAATTCCTGCTGTGAGATATTTAAAAAGTGTGATAGGTCACGGCCATATACATTTCAAAATCGTTATGAAAGGATATTATATTTCCCCAAAATTACATTCTTGTAGAAATATATCACATGACCAAAACAAAACCTAAGATTCAGCGAACACAAATCAATGTATTGTTCAAAAGTTAATTCCGCAAAAAAACCGGTTAGAGCTAGATGTGATACTTCTGCTGACACAAACATACCAAAGATAAGCAGATGTTGTCAACAAATATGCAATTTTTTAAATCAAAGCGTTTCCATCACACACACGCGCGCGCGCGCGCACGCACGCACACACGCACATACGCACACACACACACACACACACACACACACACACACACACACACACACACACACATATACACACGCGCGCGCGCACGTGCCGCGCGCGAGCTAACCCAATTATTGTTATTTGCTTGCATAAAACTGCTCAACAAAATTAATAAGGACTGATTCTTTACAGGTTGCATTGTTCGTTGAGCTATTCATTCAAATCTTTTCTTTTCATACGTGGATGGAATGAAATTTCACTTTTTGGTGGGTAAGATAATTGAATGGGGTATTTTTAAAAAAAACCCACAGGATTTAGTTGAACCATCTTTGTCTTACGCGTTTTGGTTTAAGGTTCGAACCTTGACTGTTGCTTTGAAGTATACTTTAACATTAAAACCATAATAGACTTAATATCTTAATATTCGCCCAAGTTCTTATATTTTTGTTTCTGGAGGAAGTTTGCAACGTTTCAACACTTTCCACGATCCAGCGAGTGCAGTGAACTTAAGAAAATGTTCGAAACATTCATGTAAATGATAGTCTTGGTCTATGAAGAAATCACACCGTAGGGCTTTTCGTTCAAATGTCTTATTGTTTTGAAACCATTTGAAATAAAAGAACGTGACAAAACCAGGGATACATTTAAGGAGCAGCTTGGATATAAACTTTTATAAGATCCTTAGAATGTTTTATAGTACCCCGCGTGGCCCACAAACAGGTAACCCACACAATGGTTAATAAAACTTGCAAAAAAAACTTGAAATTATTTGGATTTTTCACATTTGTGGAGATTTAGAGTGTGAAGGGTTACAACAGTTCGGTATTTTCCCAACATGCCATGGGTAGCTTTATACACTATAGTAGTTCCCAAAACAAACGGTGCACTGTTATTTTTAGTCCCCTCATGCACTTACTTTCCTTTTGATGATCTAATTTGTATTTTCTCCTCAAGGGCGCCGATAGTGGGTTCCACAAAAAATCTTCAAAAATCTTCTTTGAAAATTAGAAGGTGAAATATTGACTGCAGTACCTTTTGGAGATACAACGTCAAAATGGTGGGTACAGAAAACAAGGTACCTGTGAAAGGGAAAACTCCAACGTTTCGTGCCTTAAACTTAGTCATGAAGTGAAGACAGCAAACAAAGTACCTGTGAAAGGGAAAACTCCAACGTTTCGTGCCTTAAGCACTTTGTCATGAAGTGAAGACAGCAAACAAGGTACCTGTGAAAGGGAAAACTCCAACGTTTCGTGCATTAAGCACTTTGTCATGAAGTGAAGACAGCAAACAAGGTACCTGTGAAAGGGACAACTCCAACGTTTCGTGCCTTAGGCACTTAGTCATGAAGTGAAGACAGCAAACAAGGTACCTGTGAAAGGGAAAACTCCAACGTTTCGTGCCTTAGGCACTTAGTCATGAAGTGAAGACAGAAAAAGGTACAAAGGGAAAACTCCAACGTTTCGTGCCTTAGGCACTTAGTCATGAAGGAAGACAAAAACAAGGTACCAAAGGGAAAACTCCAACGTTTCGTGCGCACTTAGTCATGAAGTGAAGACAGCAAACAAGGTACCCGTGAAAGGGAAAACTCCAACGTTTCGTGCACACTTAGTCATGAAGTGAAGACAGCAAACAAGGTACCTGTGAAAGGGAAAACTCCAACGTTTCGTGCCTTACACTTAGTCATGAAGTGAAGACAGCAAACAAGGTACCCGTGAAAGGGAAAACTCCAACGTTTCGTGCCTTAAGCACTTAGTCATGAAGTGAAGACAGAAAACAAGGTACCTGTGAAAGGGAAAACTCCAACGTTTCGTGCATTAAGCACTTAGTCATGAAGTGAAGACAGAAAACAAGGTACCCGTGAAAGGGAAAACTCCAACGTTTCGTGCATTAAGCACTTAGTCATGAAGTGAAGACAGAAAACAAGGTACCTGTGAAAGGGAAAACTCCAACGTTTCGTGCATTAAGCACTTAGTCATGAAGTGAAGACAGAAAACAAGGTACCTGTGAAAGGGAAAACTCCAACGTTTCGTGCCTTACACTTAGTCATGAAGTGAAGACAGCAAACAAGGTACCTGTGAAAGGGAAAACTCCAACGTTTCGTGCCTTAGGCACTTAGTCATGAAGTGAAGACAGAAAACAAGGTTGACAGGTTGTAGATCAAGTTCTTTGAAAATGTTTGCGAAATGCTTTACACCACAATACTGCTAATAAAATCATATCCGACCATAACTATCATATTGCAGAAGAGGCAACATAGAGCTATTCTGGAAAGCTGTGATGGAACCTGTTTACATTACAGGTGGCTTACCCAGGGTATGCCACCATTCCTTCGGTCGCGAGACTTTGAGGACAATTAGCGTTGGGGACGGACCCCAAAGGCCAGCTTACGCGTCAGCAACCCTGCCACGCCAAAGGGCCAGCCACACGTCCACTAAAATCGTACGACTATGCGATACGATTCGATCACGTGGTCTCGAAGAACAAATGTGATTCGCGCTTCGAGACCACGTCGATTGTCTCCTCTTTGACCGAGTCGTGGCCATTCACTAAAGACAGAGCTGCAAAGTGATTTTCAAGTCAAGTCAAGTCAAGTCAACTTTATTCCAAAAGAACCTGGGGCACAAGAAATTGAATATAAAACCCATTCATATTTGCGGCATTAAACATTACAACTAATAGTTCTTAAGACTTCATAACAGTACACATCAACATACATGGGCTCCCCCCAAATTTTATTTTTAAATTTTTAACAGTACTCATCACCATATAAACAGGCATATACTACCATCATGCACGGATACACCACCACACACATACACACATATGCATGCACACACACAGATGCTGGAATTTCACATGTGAATCAATTTTTAAAAAAACCCGCTAATTAACTTATCTCCATTAACAAATATTGACATATGAAACAAGACAAGAAACAATTAGGACATAAACTCAAACATGGAGATGCCATTCGTGTACCAAGAGGTGTGAATAATAATAGACAAAAAAATAACAGACTGGGGTTCGTGATATCCATTGTTTCACTTAAAGGGGCCAGTATGCTGCATACCATGCGATTTGACTGTAGCATCTGTGAGGCGCGATTCTCGTGAAATTCCACTGTCTAAATGAATCTGATGCAATCCTACCAGCTTTGTTCACTATAAGCCTATTTGTGGTCGGCCGTACACGAATGTGATGACCTAGGGTTTATACTACACACTGTATGTGATTTGCGTATTGGACTCTACATGAGTATCGTGAACGAAAATAGTAGAATTATGTTTCTGACGGAAGCACTTCACGAGAATCAAGCCTCACAGACATCGTCACAATCGGATCGCGGTTGGATCGAGTCGTATGCAGTGGGTCGGTCCCTTTACACAGCAGTGGTGGTTGCTTGATGGTTTTCGTCCCACATGTGTTGCTTACAGCAAAGAGGACGCAAAACATGATTTTCTTTTGGGGGTTTTCCGTAGCTGTAGAAAATCCAGCTATCATGCAGCCCTCATTCTACTTCTGGCCCAAATTGAAGAGAAACGTAAACAAGGGATAAAGGATGTGTGAGTAAAGGATGCCAATACAACATTAACATTTAAAGTTAACTCCAGGGCACAGAAATCTTTCACCCCAAGATCCATCCACCTCTTAAACTCATGATCCTTTTGAATGTCTGCTCATCATGTTGAACAATTCTACCTTGATCCTTATGTTGCAATACCCATGTGACCTGGGTAATCATACAATATGTAAACTTACTTTATATTCATGCATTCTAAATGTTAATGTCGTTATGCATCTTATTCATCTTTGTAACGCTCATGTGACTTGTCATCAAAAAAAGTACTTATATTCAGGGTAAGACGGGGTAAAAAGCCCATGGGGCTGGTAAGAAGCCCATGCCAATTATCTCATGAAATAAAGCAAATTTCAGTCAAATTTGCCCATGAGACGAATGCTTAAACATTAACACTCGTCTCATGGGCAGAATGTGACTGAAATTTGCTTCATTTCATGAGATAATTGGCATGGGCTTCTTACCCACCCATGGGCTTTTTACCCCGTCTTCACCTATGCATGCCGAATGTCAATGCATCTGTTGTATGGCACCTGGACGAAAGTTCTCATTGAGAGATGATAAAGTGATTTTGATTGGGTATGATTTGAAAGACTGCGTAAACAACTGATGGTTAGTACCGTTGCAAGGGTGAAACCTGGACAAAATGAAAAGCAGGGAGGTCTGGGTTCTGACACCTTGGTGGGGTCAAGGGGCGGAGTTGTTTTGTGAGGATCAGGGCCCTGCATCTGAAGGCATTGTGTACACTTTTATACTAATAAAATCAGAGCATTTAGAGACAGATTTTAATTTGGTAGCAATAAAATATTTTTTTCTCATCCCAGTGTATGTATTTTTCAATAATGTATTGCAAATTCAGGATCTGGAGAGAAAAAAAATGACAAAGCCAAAATCAGGATTCCTGCTTTTCCTGCCATGCGGTTTCATCCGTGTCAGGTCAGGTCAGGTCAGGTCAGAGAATGAGGACAACTAGGCCTCACGGCCTATTAAAAAGCATCATTGCATTGGAGGATACGGCTTAACGTTTCTTGTTTGTCTGTTTCTCTTTTTATCTGTAATCAATCGGACTCAACAAAAGTACCACGGATTAATTAGTGAAAGGTATACCAAGACTTATCAATATTTCCCTCAAGGAGGGAAGGAGGAAGGTTAAATTGGGTTGTCATTTCAGTGCAGGACTTCAACTTTTCCGAATATGATTTTTAAAGTTATGTTTAAGAAGTATTTTGAAAGGACGTTGGTGCAAATACGTAAGTGGTGGGGCACGGTATTCTGTTAGAAATAATTTCAATCGTTCGTTCTTTCTTTCTTTCTTTCTTTCTTTCCTCCTTTTCTTTCTTTCTTTCTTTCTTTCTTTCTTTCTTTTTCTTTCTCATTAATTAATTAATTAATTAATTAATTAATTAATTAATTCATGCATTAATTCATTCATTCATTCATTCATTAATTCATTAATTGATTAATTCATTCATTCATTCATTCGTTCGTTCACTCATTCATTCATTCGTTAATTCATTCATTAATTCATTCATTCATTCGTAAGTTGCTTCCACCCCTTTTAAGATAAAACACGAACTCAATTACTTAACGAAATAAAGGCAAAGAATCTCCACCATACCAGAGATTTGCATCATCCCTAATTTGTGTAGGCCTATGCGACAGAACCAAACTGAAGGCAGTTATGTATGACCAAAACAAGCGCGGATTCGCAATCGTTTGTGGCGTGCGCCAATTGAAAACGAAACATCATTTTAAAGAGCAGCCTCAATTTGAAGTGCAGCCTCACTTTGAAGTGCGACAATTTTGGACCGACCGACAGACCGACCGACAGACAGACCGGCAAAGTGAGTTATAGGTTTGTGGCTTGTGCCACAAACAAAAAAAAACACCGGGAAAAAGAACATAAACAAAAGAAAAAAAAGAAATAGGAAAAAAGAGGCGGTAAGTGGCTTAGAAATTAATGAGGCATCTAAACTGAAAGCAAGATAATTTTTGCCCCCCCCCCCCCCCCCCCCCCCACTCATATCAACTTTCAGGAATAAGCGATGAACAATATTATGCACACTGTTCTTCTCTGAATGACAGAAGCGCAGGAAACAAAAGATATCCGCACCAATTAAAGGCACAACAGGGATATAAAAGGAAGGAGGCGATCAAAAACGACAGATTTCGTCACACGCTGCGAGCAAACCCTTCTTTTCTCCTCTTGCTGGTAGAGGCGTGTGTCTAAAAATACTGAGGCTTGGGCACAAAATCAACATAGTCTAACTGAAAGAATGGTACATGATTTTGTTCTTGTTTTTTATTCGACCATCGCTGAGACGGTTTCCTGTTATATGAGCGCGTATGCGTCATGCTGCCATTATGCACCTATCTAAGAAATAGTTAGGCCAGGCATATGTCCGTTTTCGGCTGGAGAAAATCTTTGAAAGGGTTTCCAGAACAAAGGCAGGAGAATGGACCAGTAAGGCAGAAAGATAGCTGACAGTAAGCAAAGGGGAAAAGGCAGTAAAAGAAAGTGACATATTAGAGGAAGTTGAACAGAATTTCCAGAAGGTGGGGGACTTTTTGTGCGGAAGACCCCGGTATCACCACGTGGAGAATACATGATAACAATCAGAAGCATGTTATGTAAATAATGTACAGGCATGAAGTTAGGCGTGCTTGCTTGCTTGTCTACTTGGTTGCGTGCACGCATGGAAACACACACACACGCGCGCACGCACGCACGCACGCGCACGCACGCACACGCACGCACGCACACGCACACACACACACACACACACACACACACACACACACACACACACACACACACACACACACACACACACACACACACACGCGCGCGCGCGCGCACGCACACACACACACACACACACACACACAAACACACACACACACACACACACAACACACACACGAGCACACTCGCGCGCATGGTAATCTAGCTTAAATTTGAAAAACAATTAACAAGTCATAATAACAAAAACAGATAAAACAAATAAGTAAGCAACTAATGGACAACGTCAGCACAACGAGATCTTTTGCAAGGATTGTGTATAATTATACATTCTACATTATTTAGCTATTCGCAACTTCAGTTGTTATTACTGAAAAGGTTATGCACATTTATTTTTTGAGTGATAATAATACGATTATTTTCTTTCTAATCCGCCAATTAGAAGGGAAAAATAAACAGTAAGAGAAGAAACAAACTTGTCTCCCAGACTATGAAGCCAAAAACAACGAAAGAGATACAAAAAAATGAAAATTGTGAGAGAGAGAAATAAATTAAGAGAGAGAGAGAGAGAGAGAGAGAGAGAGAGAGAGAGAGAGAGAGAGAGAGAGAGAGAGAGAGAGAGAGAGAGAGAGAGAGAGAGAGAGAGAGAGAGACAGACAGACAGACAGGCAGGGAGACACAGAGAGAGAGCAGAGAGAGAGAGAGAGAGAGAGAGAGAGAGAGAGAGAGAGAGAGAGAGAGAGAGAGAGAGAGAGAGAGAGAGAGAGAGAGAGAGAGACAGAGACAGAGAGAGACAGAGACAGAGACAGACACAGAAAGAGACACACAGACAGACAGAGAGACAGACAGATAGACAATCAGAGACAGATAAGACGGAGATTAAAAAAAGACAAAAGGTCAGAGACTGAGATGGAAAGATACATATACAGACAAAGACAGATAGATAAGCAAACGGACAAACGGACGCAGGACGAAATAAATTATGAACCCAAGCAAAAACTTGATCAAAGATAATGATTAAATATTATGTTGATTAATTGTTCATTGGGTAGTTGTAGCGAGTTCTTCTCTTTGTTCAGGGCATACATATAAACATAACATCATCTCTAATAACATATGTGCCACCAATTGGCATCTCAGACCACAACGCCATTCATCTCCTCCTTGCATACAGACAACGCATCCACACACACCCTGTAGTTAAGAAAGTAGTACAGTGTGGTCAGAAGAAAGTCGCACTGAGTTACAAGGATGTTTTGATTGTACTGACTGGAATGTGTTTCTTGATTCAAGTGATAGTATTCATGAAGCCACATAAGTTATATCTGATTATGTTTTGTTTTGTGAAAATATGATTGTACCCACTAAGACTGTTAAGATATTTCCTAATAACAAGCCATGGGTTTCCAAAACGCTTAAGTTAAAACGACACTTAATGAGAAGAAGGTAGTATTTAGTTCAGGGGATACAGCTAAGCGTAGTGAAGTGCAGGCAAAGATTAGGAAGGAAATAAAAGAAGCCAGAACACAGTACAAAGATAGAGTAGAGCTACAGTTTAAGTCAGGGAATATGCGAGATGCCTGGAAAGGGATTAAGCTTATGTCGGGAACCACTAAGCACACTCAGGGCTGTAGGACTAATAGTAGGGACAGCCAGCAAGATTTCTCTAACCAGCTAAACACGTTCTATTGTAGGTATGACAACCGAGACTTCAGCAGCGATTTACATTCTATTACGAGTGACTTGCATAATGAGTTGGGTAGGGAGGGGCGGATGAAGAACAGTATGAGGTAGAACAAAGTGTAGTTCAGTCTGTGTTTTCTCGTCTAAATGTTAGGAAAGCAAAGGGCCCAGATGGCATTAGTGGTCGAATTGTGAACGTGTGTGCCTCCCAACTATCAGATGTTTTTAGTTCTTTGTTCTCTTGGTCTCTTAGAGTTTGTACAATTCCTGCTCAGTGGAAGGCCTCTACAATATGCCCAGTCCCCCCAAAACGCAGTCCATCGTGCCTCAATGACTATCGTCCTGTCGCACTCAGAATCAATTGTTATGAAACGTTTTGAAAAAAATCGTTTTACAACGTCTTCTCCAGACCACAACAGAGCATCTTGACCCGCTTCAACTTGCATACAAGCAGAACAGATCCACAGATGATGCAACGCTCACAGTTCTACATAATGCATACACTCATCTAGAAAACCGAAATTATTTTGTCAGAATTCTCTTCATTGACTTCTCGTCTGCTTTTAACACCATACAACCCCATCTTTTAGCAAATAAACTAATACACATGAGTGTCAACAATAGACTAGTCTTATGGATCATAGATTTCCTACTCAAACGCACGCAGACTGTGATATTTCAAAACGCTCTGTCCTCCACAATGTCTGTGGCCACCGGCTGTCACCAAGGCACTGTCTTATCTCATGTTCTCTTCACCCTTTACACAAATGACTGTAAAGGAACAGATTCTGCCCCTGTCATTAAATACTCTGATGATACAGCTTTAGTTGACCTTTCTAATTCAGACAGTACTTACTTTGAGCAGGTTGAAAAGCTTGTGTCCTGGTGTGAGGAAAACTATCTTGACCTCAACGTAACAAAAACAAAAGAAATGGTAGTCGGCTTTAGGAAATCCCCGGTACCAATGCCAGATATCACAATCAAAGGTGTGACAGTCGAAAGGGTAGATGAATACAAGTATTTGGGAACAATCATAGACAATAAGTTTACTTTTAGTTCTCATGTTGATCATGTTTCCAAGAAATGCCAGACAAGGATGTACTTGCCATCTGATAGACGGTTCCGCACTATTCGTTGTAGAACAATTATAAATTCAGCTAGTTTTGTCCCTAAGTCAGTCGAACTTCTGAACAAGATCTCTGCTAAGACCAAATGATTAGGAATTATATATTAGCTTAGGCCTAGAGGTATATTTGGTCAATCTGTACAGTAGTGTGTGTGTGTCTGTATGTGTGTGTATGTGAGTGTGTGAGCGTGCGTGCGTGCGTACGTGCGTGCGTGCGTGTGTGTATGTCTGTCCGCATGTCTCTATGCCTGTGTGTGTATGTGTGTGCGTGTGTGTGTGTGTGTGTGTGTGTGTGTGTGTGTGAGAGAGAGAGAGAGAGAGAGAGAGAGAGAGAGAGAGAGAGAGAGAGAGAGAGAGAGAGAGAGAGAGAGAGAGAGAGAGAGAGAGAGAGAGAGAGAGAGAGAGAGACAGAGAGAGAGAGAGAGAGACAGAGAGAGAGAAGAGGGAGGTGCATGAAACGTTGGGAACGGGAAGGGACCCAAAATATGTGAAAGCTTGGGGTGACTTGGAGAGGGTGGGGGTGAACAAATGAATGCGATAATAGAAATGGTGGGAAAGAGGGCAGTTCTTAATGTTTTGATAGTCGCTCTAATTATGTTCATTTTTTTGGCGAAGCATGATTTGTCATTCATTTTTCCTTAGTTTTGTTTCCATTTTTCATGCATGCAAATGTGTTTCTTTGATTGTATTGTGCTTGTACGAGACCACACTGTAATTTCACCTTACGTGATAATAAAGTATTTTTGACTTTGATTTTGACTTTGTAATTGGCTGGCAATTGACAAAATTCAATAGAACTAACATTGGAAAACTGTTTATGCTTTGAAATATATATATATGTGTTTTCTCTGGGAAAGTTATAGACTTTACATCAGAGGGAGCGAGAGAGAGAGCGAGAGAGAGAGAGGGAAGGAGAAAGAGAGGGAAAGAGAGAGAGAAAGAGAGAGAGAGAGAGAGAGAGAGAGAGAGAGAGAGAGAGAGAGAGAGAGAGAGAGAGAGAGTGAGAGAGTGGACACTGGAAAACTATATTTAACACAGAGAGAGAGAGAGAGAGAGAGAGAGAGAGAGAGAGAGAGAGAGAGAGAGAGAGAGAGAGAGAGAGAGAGAGAGAGAGAGAGAGAGAGAGAGAGAGAGAGAGAGAGAGAGAGAGAGAGAGAGAGAGAGAGAGAGAGAGAGAGAGAGAGAGAGAGAGAGAGAGAGAGAGAGAGAGAGAGAGAGAGGGGGGGCGGGAGAAAGAGACAGAGACAGACAGAACAACAATGAACAATGTTTTACTGAACTGGGCCATCTGCCCATGTCAAAGGGGACAGCGGGGTAGGGTCATCATCAACTATTGAGACAGACAGAGATAGAGAGAGAGAGCGAGGCAAACAGAGAAACAGACAGACAGAGACACAGATAAAGACAGATGCACATAGACATACACAGACAGACAAACAGACAGACAGACTGAGTAACAGAGACAGCCTCTAACACCCCCGTTTACTTCACCGTGTTTCATGTTTTATTCTAGAACATTCTTCGAGGGTTCCAACATATCAAATTATTTGTGATGAAATGCTACATGCCATGCATTCTGTAGCATGGCTATCGTTTAGCTATTTCTATTTTCGGCAATCGCAATTTCTGGGTCCGGGGTTTGTGAATTCTGATAGTATGGGTTTGGATTTTATGACAGATGATATATAACCTATTATGATATTTGCTTAATTGGCAGTCATCATGTGTAATAAGAATTGTAATGTTATAGGGGAAGACGGGGTAAAAAGCGCATGGGCGGGTAAGAAGCCCACCCCAATTATCTCATGAAATGAAGCAAATTTCAGTCTCATTTTGCCCATGAGACGAGCGTTAATGTCTAGCATTCGTCTCATGGGCAAATTTGACTGAAATTTTCTTTATTTCATGAGATAATTGGGGTGGGCTTCTTACCCGCCCATGCGCTTTTTACCCCGTCTTCCCCTAGTTCTATAGGAACGGGAGGTTATTGAATTCGAAAGATGGCCTATCGGTTTCTATGTCTGTCTATTAGTCTGTCCCTTGTAGGCTATGTGTGAAACAAGGGAGAAAGAAGAAGAAGAAATGCAACGGATTGAAAGAAATAAGGAAATATCTGCAGGTCGCAAGTTACGTAAAAAGAAAAAAAAACCCACAAAGAAAGTAAGACAGTACGGAAGAAAGAAAGAACGAACAAAAGAAAGTAATAAAGGATGGTAGAGAGATGGAAACAAACAAAAAAGGGACAAAACAAAGAAAGAAAGAAAGAAAGAAAGAAAAGGAGAAGGACGAGCAGAAGAAGAAGAAGAAGAAGAAGAAGAAGAAGAAGAAGAAGAAAGAAGAAGAAGAAGAAGAAGAAAGAAAGAAAGCAAGGAGGGAAAGAAAGAAGGAAAGAAGGATTTAAAATATGGAAAATGAGACAGAGATGAAAAGGGAAAGTACGAAAAGGAATAGATACAATCCAACACGTAACGCTAATCAATAAACCAAAACAAACATTGACGCCGTAAAGTCCCTAGCAAGCGCCCAGAAATGTCATCACGTTTACATTTGTTTTTATTTTACCTGTAGTTTTTAGAATTGTGTATGCTGGCTTTGTTGTTGATTTGTTACTCTAAAAAATGTTTGAAAGCGGTTTAAACTCGCTAGTGGCGAAAGGGGGTGGATGAAAGAAGAACTGGAAAGCAATGAAGGAACAGAGACAGAACAGGGTGGGAGGGGAAGGGCAAAAAGACTAATAATAATAATAATAATAATAATACTATACTACTACTACTACTACTACTACTACTACTACTACTACTACTACTACTACTACTAATAATAATAATAATAATAATCATAATAGTCATAATAATCATAATAATCATAATAATAAACAGATATTTAAATAGCGCTTTTTATCGAGCATAAAGGGCATTACAATCGGCATTGAAACACTTACAGGTAGACGCATACGCACGCACGCACGCACACACACACACACACACACACACACACACACACACACACACACACACACACACACACACACACACACACACACACACACACACACACACACACACACACACACACACACACACACACCTGCTCAAGACTGTGTACTAAGCCCTATTTTGTTCTCTATATTTCTTCCCGAATTACAAACAGAGTTGGTCAATTGTGGTGCACGTGGTATTGATATATTTAATAATCCCTTATGCGTCCTTCTGTTAATGTACGCTGATGATATTGTCCTTGTCTCCGATTCTGTGTATGACCTTCAAAGAAAAAGATCAATTGTCTAGAAAAGTACTGCAAAAGATGGGGTTTAAATGACAACATGAATAAGACAAAGGTGGTTGTTTTAAAACAAGCGCGACATCGCAATAGTTTGTGGCACGCGGTCTATTTTTACCACTCCAATTATGAGTAACCTCCCCTGGCTTTTCAATAATTTTAATCTGTAAACCAGAATGTTATCTCTGCACCATTTCGTAACTTTTTTTTATATCTTTTGGAAAACATTTAAAACTATGTATCCTACTTATGCTCATCAAAAGAAGCACCGCATACTCGTCGTGTCTGTTGTAGTGTCTGTATTACGTATGTTTATTATTTTGTACGCTTTTAAAATACATCATTTTAAAGAGCGGCCTCAATTTGAAGTGTAGCCTCGATTTGAAGTGCGACAATTTTGTCAAAATGTGCGACAATTTTGGACCGACCGACCGACAGACAGACAGACCGACCGACGACAAAGTGAGTCATAGGTTTGTGGCTTGAGCCACAAACAAAAATGGTGGTTTCCTTAAAAGCAGTGAAGAATGGTACTTTGAACGTAAATAGCTTAAAGTTGAAAACTGTTACAATTATTTAGCGGAAATTTTTTCAGCAACTTTGAAATGGACCAAAATGAATGTGTAGAGGCTCTTTCTAGTAAAGCGCTAAGAGCAGTAGCAGGGATTAAAAAGTTATATTTTGAATTAAGACTGCTTCCTGTTGACATGGTTTTTAAGATATTCAATACTAAAGTCAAACCCATTCTCTGGTTCCAAACAAATGACGCAATTGAAAAAGTCAAAATTAAGATATGTAAAATGATTCTGGTATGTGAATTGGTCGAGATGTTAAAAATTCAATGAGAGACTTAGTGCGATTTTTCTCACGCCAGAGGGCATGACGCTCGTGTGGGGCTAATCCTCTCTATATTATTAGTTGGGGATAAAGAAAGAGAGAGAGACAGTGAGTGGTCCTACCATCACTCTCTCTCTCTCACTACGCCCAAGTAAGAAAATCGCGTGCTAAGCCCCTAGTGCATTGACTGCCCTCTGGCGTGAAAAATATCGCCATAGGTTGACCATTGCACTTGGAGAATGTGGGCGTTTTCCGGTAGTTGTTGACGCACAGCTTCAACTAATTAAATATTGGTGTAAACTTGTAAACCTATCTCAGGACAGATTCCCTAAGCAGTGCTATAGCGTGTTACACGCGCATAATCTGTCTGGGCGAAAGAACTGGTTACTCAGGTCAAGACTTTTACCGTGCAGACATGGCTTCGGCTATGTTTGGACAATGCAAAACCCTGTTCATATTCCGTTGTTTATAGAAGAGTTTAAGACTAGATTAAAAGATGTCTATTGCCAACTCTGGTATGATTCTGTTTCTTCTTAAGCTGATTACTGTTCATTCCATTCAGAAATAATAAGAGCGAGCTATATTGTAAATCTAGACATTATTGCCCATATATGGGCTTATTTGTTTACTGAAATGTAACAGACTACCTCTGAATGGAATTTCGCGTTTTGGACAGTTAAGAGCCGACCCATTTTGTAAAATCACGTTGAAAGTCTAGTGCATTTTCTACTTATATGTCCAAAGTATTCTAGTTTGAGAGAAAAACAACAACAAAAAACACCACACTACCAGCCCTCGTAGCTCAGTGGTTAGAGTTGCGGACTAGTGACTGGGAGATCGTGGGTTCGAATCCCATCAGAGTCTTGTGGGTTTTTCGGCCCAGGCCGGCTCCTACCCAGAGTGAGTGTGCTGTGGGCTCAATGGGAAGACTGGGACCACACAGTCGAGCTTCATCCACTGTACGGATGTGCATTGAGAGTGTTGCTCTAATTTCCTCACCAACACTGCAGGTGTCTGTTCCTTCGGGGCCTGGTTGACGCCAGGATAAATTTGATAGGGAGCGTGGAGGACAGCCCTGTTACATTGTCTCAAATCCTTAATGGATACCACAGCATCATCTTCATCAGGACTTATCATCAGTATCATCAATCATCGAAAGCAAAACGAAAAGGAAAAAATGAAACGAGAAAAAAAGAAGAAAAGAGAGAGAAACCATAAGGGAAAAAAAAAGAAGAAATGATGAAGAAACAAACAAAAAAAAGACTAAGAAAAAAAGACTACAAACAAGAATACAGAAAAAAAGAGAAGGAAAGAAAAATAAGAATAAGGAAAGGAAAAAGAAAAAGAGAGGGGAAAAAAGGACAGGAAAGAAAGATGGAAAATGAAAAGAAAGAAGGGGAAAAAATGGGAAAGAGGCGGAGAGAGGGAGGGACAGAATGAGGAGGGGAAAAGGGAAAGCCAGGAACGAAGAAAAAGGAAAAAGAGACAAGGTGCAGATGAAGAAGAAACCAAGGAAGCTGGAGGAGAGAACAACAGCGGCGACGGAGGACGGGAACGACGGCAGCGGCAACAACAACAACAACAACAACGGATGGAGATTGAGAGAGAGAGAGAGAGAGAGAGAGAGAGAGAGAGAGAGAGAGAGAGAGAGAGAGAGAGAGAGAGAGAGAGAGAGAGAGAGAGTGTGCAAGATGGAAAAGGAAAGAAATAAAGATGATGGAGAGAAAAAAAAGATTCGCCACTTTCGGAAGAGTGGTGATTCTTTTATTTAAAAACAACAACAACAACAACAACACATTTACCCTTGTATTACTATGGTTGTCCTAGCTCACTGAAAGTACAGCTGCTTTGCCAAAACCTTAAAGGGGCACCCTGACGGATGAGTTTTCGCAAGAAACACGTCGTGATCACCAGGAAAACACCCTTTACAGAGATCGCAACACTGGCTTTGCTTTGGTTTCCTACAAATCAAACTGTCAAATCGGCGATTCCTCCTTGGCGGAAGTGCTGGAAGTCAAATTCTTTCAGTAATGGCCGCCTGAGTTTATACCAAATCGTTTCCACGAACTTTCTGCAATACAAGCCTTTTTATTCATTTATTTTTTAAAATGTTATATAGTTTACCTAAAGGAGTTTCGCTCACAACAAAGGAAATAGCTCAATGTTTTTAAACTGAACTACAAAGAAGAAAAAGCTTCAACCTCCACCTCCACCCACCCCGTCAAAAATGGCTTCTCTCTTCGGCATCTCCGCCTAGGAAGAATGGTCGTTTTGACTGTTTGATTTATAGGAAACCAGAGTAAAGTGAGTGTTCCAATCCTTGAAAAGGCTGTCTTTCTGGTGATCTCGACGTGTTTCTTGCAAAAACTCACCCATCAGGGTGCCCCTTTAAAGGAAAACTTGCTATGGAAACTGCATTGTTTATTGTTGAATGCATGAAAATACGTAGTTTATTGTATTGCCAATGCTGAATGGTTCACTTACATACTTGATGTTGGATTTGTTTTCGCTCTTTCTCCATGTCATTATGGGCCAGATGGCCTGGAAAGACTGATTAAAAAGTATTGTTATTGTTAAAAAAGTATTGTTACATCTGCTCGGAAGAGCAGCCGTGGGTGCACGCACCTCACACAAGTGCACACACACAACAATTACATACATACACATACACACATACACGCACACAAATTAAATATACGCAGACATACATCGCACAATCTCTCTCACACACACACACACACACACACACACACACACACACACACACACACACACACACACACACACACACACACACACGCGCGCGCGCACACGCACACGCACACACACACACACACACACACACACACACACACACAGAGGCAAAAATAAGTGATACAGCAGATATATATATATATATAGAGAGATGAGATAGAGAAAGAGAGACAGAGACAGAGGCAGAGACAGAGACAGAGACAGAGAGGCAGAGACAGAGACAGAGACAGAGAGACAGATAGAAAGAGAGAGGAAAAACAGAAGGAGATTTTTTTTATCTCCTCCTCCCCTCCAAAAAGCAAACATACAAACAAACACACATCACCATCCCCCCAAAAAAAACCACCCACCCCAACAACAATAAATAAACAAGCGCGGATTCGCAATCGTTTGTGGCACGCTTTTCTTTCTCTTTTACAATATGTGCGACAATTTTGGACCGACCGACCGACCGACCGACCGACCGACAAAGTGAGTTATAGGTTTGTGACTTGTACCACAAACAAAAAACGGTTCTATCTATATCTTTTAAAAATGTCCCATAATGTGCCAGTGCTGGAGGACCTAAAATTCATTTTCTCTCAATTAAAAAAACCGCACCAAAACGCCCCAGTGCGGATCATATGCACAAAAATATGCATTAATGCAATGGAGATTAAATATGTTTTGTTAAAAGGGGGGTGGGGTGGGGTGGGGTAGGTGTTTACTAGGTAGTGACCCCTCTGCACAACTTTTGACCCAAAATAGGGGGTGGGTGGTGGGGTGGGGTGGGGTAGGTGTTTACTAGGTAGTGACCCCTCTGCACAACTTTTGACCAAAAATAGGGGGTGGGGTGGGGTGGGGTGGGGTGGGGGGGTAGGTGTTTACTAGGTAGTGACCCCTCTGCACAACTTTTGACCAAAAATAGGGGTGTGGGGTGGTGTGGGGTGGGGTAGGTGTTTACTAGGTAGTGACCCCTCTGCACAACTTTTGACCCAAAATAGGGGGTGGGGTGGGGTGGGGTGGGGTAGGTGTTTACTAGGTAGTGACCCCTCTGCACAACGTTTGACCAAAAATAGGGTGTGGGGTGGGGGGTGGGGTGGGGTAGGTGTTTACTAGGTAGTGACCCCTCTGCACAACTTTTGACCAAAAATAGGGTGTGGGGTGGTGTGGGGTGGGGTAGGTGTTTACTAGGTAGTGACCCCTCTGCACAACTTTTGACCAAAAATAGGGTGTGGGGTGGTGTGGGGTGGGGTAGGTGTTTACTAGGTAGTGACCCCTCTGCACAACGTTTGACCAAAAATAGGGGGTGGGGTGGGGTGGGGGGGTGGGGTGGGTGGGGTGGGGTGGGGTGGGGTGGGGTGGGGTGGGGTGGGGTGGTGGGGTGGGGTGGGGTGGGGTGGGGTGGGGTGGGGTGGGGTGGGGTGGGGGGGGGTGGGGTGGGGTGGGGTGGGGTGGGGTGGGGTGGGGTGGGGTGGGGTGGGGTGGGGTGGGGTGGGGGGGTAGTGTTTACTAGGTAGTGACCCCTCTGCACAACTTTTGACCAAAAATAGGGTGTGGGGTGGTGTGGGGTGGGGTAGGTGTTTACTAGGTAGTGACCCCTCTGCACAACTTTTGACCAAAAATAGGGTGTGGGGTGGTGTGGGGTGGGGTAGGTGTTTACTAGGTAGTGACCCCTCTGCACAACGTTTTGACCAAAAATAGGGGGTGGGGGGGGGGGGTGGGGTGGGGTGGTGTGGGTGTTTTACTAGGTAGTGACCCCTCTGCACAACGTTTTGACCAAAAATAGGGGGTGGGGTGGGGTGGGGTGGGGTAGGTGTTTACTAGGTAGTGACCCCTCTGCACAACTTTTGACCAAAAATAGGGGTGGGGTGGTGTGGGGTGGGGTAGGTGTTTACTAGGTAGTGACCCCTCTGCACAACGTTTGACCAAAAATAGGGGGTGGGGTGGGGTGGGGTGGGGTGGGGTAGGTGTTTACTAGGTAGTGACCCCTCTGCACAACGTTTGACCAAAAATAGGGGTGGGGTGGGTGGGGTGGGGTGTGGGGTAGGTGTTTACTAGGTAGTGAGCCCTCTGCACAACGTTTGACCAAAAATAGGGGGTGGGTGGGGTGGGGTGGGGTGGGGTGGGGTGGGGTAGGTGTTTACTAGGTAGTGAGCCCTCTGCACAACTTTTGACCAAAAATAGGGTGTGGGGTGGTGTGGGGTGGGGTAGGTGTTTACTAGGTAGTGAGCCCTCTGCACAACTTTTGACCAAAAATAGGGTGTGGGGTGGTGTGGGGTGGGGTAGGTGTTTACTAGGTAGTGAGCCCTCTGCACAACTTTTGACCAAAAATAGGGTGTGGGGTGGTGTGGGGTGGGGTAGGTGTTTACTAGGTAGTGAGCCCTCTGCACAACTTTTGACCAAAAATAGGGGGTGGGAGTCTGCTAGACACTGGGCGTCTGCTACAGATTTCACGGGAGTATATGCAGAAAAGGAAATATTCAATTAAACACATAAATGAATATAACTATAGACGTGTTGAAATCGATGCAATTAAATAAAACATAAGGCTTATGATCAGGTTGCGATAAACGGTTAAATTACCAACTAAATACAATACAAGCAGTGACTCAAAGTAAAAGAAAATGCATGAAAACAGACATAATTATAGGGCCTGTAATGATGTAAAAGACAATGCATGAAAACAGACATAATTATAGGGCCTGTAATGATGTAAAAGACAATGCATGAAAACAGACATAATCATAGGGCCTGTAATGATGTCAAAGACAATGCATGAAAACAGACATAATCATAGGGCCTGTAATGATGTAAAAGACAATGCATGAAAACAGACATAATCATAGGGCCTGTAATGATGTCAAAGACAATGCATGAAAACAGACATAATTATAGGGCCTGTAATGATGTAAAAGACAATGCATGAAAACAGACATAATTATAGGGCCTGTAATGATGTAAAAGACAATGCATGAAAACAGACATAATTATAGGGCCTGTAATGATGTCAAAGACAATGCATGAAAACAGACATAATTATAGGGCCTGTAATGATGTCAAAGACAATGCATGAAAACAGACATAATTATAGGGCCTGTAATGATGTCAAAGACAATGCATGAAAACAGACATAATTATAGGGCCTGTAATGATGTCAAAGACAATGCATGAAAACAGACATAATTATAGGGCCTGTAATGATGTAAAAGACAATGCATGAAAACAGACATAATTATAGGGCCTGTAATGATGTAAAAGACAATGCATGAAAACAGACATAATTATAGGGCCTGTAATGATGTCAAAGACAATGCATGAAAACAGACATAATTATAGGGCCTGTAATGATGTCAAAGACAATGCATGAAAACAGACATAATTATAGGGCCTGTAATGATGTCAAAGACAATGCATGAAAACAGACATAATTATAGGGCCTGTAATGATGTCAAAGACAATGCATGAAAACAGACATAATTATAGGGCCTGTAATGATGTCAAAGACAATGCATGAAAACAGACATAATTATAGGGCCTGTAATGATGTAAAAGACAATGCATGAAAACAG
Source organism: Phymorhynchus buccinoides (assembly GCA_017654935.2). Taxonomy (NCBI): domain Eukaryota; kingdom Metazoa; phylum Mollusca; class Gastropoda; order Neogastropoda; family Raphitomidae; genus Phymorhynchus; species Phymorhynchus buccinoides. Next base: position 79,155,372 of record CM065680.1, on the reverse strand, counting down.
ACATAATTATAGGGCCTGTAATGATGTAAAAGACAATGCATGAAAACAGACATAATTATAGGGCCTGTAATGATGTAAAAGACAATGCATGAAAACAGACATAATCATAGGGCCTGTAATGATGTCAAAGACAATGCATGAAAACAGACATAATCATAGGGCCTGTAATGATGTAAAAGACAATGCATGAAAACAGACATAATCATAGGGCCTGTAATGATGTCAAAGACAATGCATGAAAACAGACATAATTATAGGGCCTGTAATGATGTAAAAGACAATGCATGAAAACAGACATAATTATAGGGCCTGTAATGATGTAAAAGACAATGCATGAAAACAGACATAATTATAGGGCCTGTAATGATGTCAAAGACAATGCATGAAAACAGCAGACATAATCATAGGGCTAATTATAGGGCCTGTAATGATGTCAAAGACAATGCATGAAAACAGACATAATTATAGGGCCTGTAATGATGTCAAAGACAATGCATGAAAACAGACATAATTATAGGGCCTGTAATGATGTCAAAGACAATGCATGAAAACAGACATAATCTAGGGCCTGTAATGATGTAAAAGACAATGCATGAAAACAGACATAATTATAGGGCCTGTAATGATGTCAAAGACAATGCATGAAAACAGACATAATTATAGGGCCTGTAATGATGTCAAAGACAATGCATGAAAACAGACATGGGCCTGTAATGATGTCAAAGACAATGCATGAAAACAGACATAATTATAGGGCCTGTAATGATGTAAAAGACAATGCATGAAAACAGACATAATTATAGGGCCTGTAATGATGTAAAAGACAATGCATGAAAACAGACATAATTATAGGGCCTGTAATGATGTAAAAGACAATGCATGAAAACAGACATAATTATAGGGCCTGTAATGATGTAAAAGACAATGCATGAAAACAGACATAATTATAGGGCCTGTAATGAAAAAGACAATGCATGAAAACAGACATAATTATAGGGCCTGTAATGATGTAAAGACAATGCATGAAAACAGACATAATTATAGGGCCTGTAATGATGTCAAAGACAATGCATGAAAACAGACATAATTATAGGGCCTGTAATGATGTAAAAGACAATGCATGAAAACAGACATAATTATAGGGCCTGTAATGATGTAAAAGACAATGCATGAAAACAGACATAATTATAGGGCCTGTAATGATGTCAAAGACAATGCATGAAAACAGACATAATTATAGGGCCTGTAATGATGTCAAAGACAATGCATGAAAACAGACATAATTATAGGGCCTGTAATGATGTAAAAGACAATGCATGAAAACAGACATAATCATAGGACAATGCCTGTAATGATGTAAAAGACAATGCATGAAAACAGACATAATTATAGGGCCTGTAATGATGTAAAAGACAATGCATGAAAACAGACATAATTATAGGGCCTGTAATGATGTAAAAGACAATGCATGAAAACAGACATAATTATAGGGCCTGTAATGATGTCAAAGACAATGCATGAAAACAGACATAATTATAGGGCCTGTAATGATGTAAAAGACAATGCATGAAAACAGACATAATTATAGGGCCTGTAATGATGTAAAAGACAATGCATGAAAACAGACATAATTATAGGGCCTGTAATGATGTAGAAGACAATGCATGAAAACAGACATCATTATAGGGCCTGTAATGATGTAGAAGATGAAAGAATAGATAGGGCGATGTGGGCATGAAAACAGACATAGAATGATGTAGAAAAATGCATGAAAACAGACATATCCATGACGTAGATTGCATGAAAACAGACATCATTATAGAAATGTATGATGAAAACAGACATCATTATAGGGCCTGTAATGATGTAGAAGAAAAGAAAGACGATGTGGGTACAGAAAGAAAAGAAAAGGAAAACTATCCATGACGAATTATAAAACAGAAAAGAAATATGAGAAACAACAACGTTAAAACCAAATCCAACTTAACGGAAATAGACACATGAAACACAAAACATTCAGGTGGTATTTGGTCCTTTTGTTGATGCTCAACAGACAGACATTTTGTGTGATACGTACGTTTTCAATGTCACGGAAATAGCTTTGAAATATTACCACCTTACCTTGTCTTCAACTTCGGAAGTCAATGATAATAAATATAACATAAAAAACAACAATTAAAGAGTTTCAGAAAAAAAACAATTCTCAGTTTCTACCCTCTCTTTTAATATGTTCTTCTTCTTCTTTGCTCTCTGGAACCTTATTCTGAGAAAGACAATCACACCTTTCAATTGACGATGCTTCCTAGCAAACTGAAGACAAAATCAGCTTGTAGTAGTAAAATGCTGCAACAAAGCTCTAGAAACAGTTGGAGGGTGAAAGAGATATCTAAGAGAAAAGGCGGAGTTTTAAGGGGGGAATTAAGAAATCAAAACCACGCGTCAACTTGGTCTGCGAAGAAGTTGAGAACTAGAACTAGAAGTAGCGCGTTGTGTGCTAAGCCCCCAGATAGTGTCTAACTCCGTAGCCTTAGCTGGAGTAAAAGTATTAGGGAGTTTGTGAGTGAATAGCAGTGGGAGGGGGGATATAGGCAGCGAGACAGAAAGGCTGATACAGAGAGAGAGAGAGAGAGAGAGAGAGAGAGAGAGAGAGAGAGAGAGAGAGAGAGAGAGAGAGAGAGAGAGAGAGAGAGAGAGAGAGAGAGAGAGAGAGAGAGAGAGAGAGAGAGAGAGAGAGAGAGAGAGAGAGAGAGAGAGAGAGAGAGAGAGAGAGAGAGAGAGAGAGAGAGAGAGAGGGAGAGAACGAAAGACAAAGAAAGAGAGAGAGGGAGGGGAGAGACACTAGACAACGTTTAATTCTGAAGACTTTCTGTCCACAGCCTAAGAGTTGAATAAAAACCCAAATGCATAGCACATGTGAACATAATTCCAAATACAAATAAAGAGTCTGGTCATATGTTCCGAAATGTTCTTTAATAAAACTGCACACGACAAAGGAATACATGAAATAAATTATAGACCAAGTAAATTAAAAGCAGTAAAAAACATAAAAAGTGATTTTGGGAGAAATGTACTATGTACAT
>CM065680.1:79139792-79142292 GCA_017654935.2 Phymorhynchus buccinoides | reverse complement strand
GTGTTAAATCACTGTGGTGCTAAAATGCGACATTGGCGGTGAAAGGGTTAAATTCTACAAGATCCATGTACTAATAGTTAGCCCCTATAAAATGAATCTTATTTTGTTGTTGCTGACTTTTTGCCAATACATAATGTAATATGATCCATACATGTATTTTAAGCATCGCTTGCGCACATCTATCACCATTTTTAATGCTAATACCTCTACCTGTTAAGCTTACTATTTTCTATTGCTAAGATTTCTGTGATCCTTAAGATCTCTGTACTCGCTAATATATTCACAAAATATCACTATTTCCCCATGGCAACACAGTGAGTAGTAAGGCGAATTAAGGTCTCGGTAGGCCTACACGTTAACATTATTCACGGGATATTTATCAGTATTTCATTTCCCCATGGCAACACAGTGTTAAGCCACTCATAATATGACTTACAACTCACTGTGTTGCCATGGGGAAATAGAAATATCCCGTGAATAATGTCAACGTGTACCGAGACCTTTATGAGTGGCCTAACAGTGTCGCCATGGGGAAATAGAGATACTTTGTTAATGCTGTTAATGTGTGCAGATACCTTTATTATTGGTATAACTAGTTTTGAAGTTCAAAATAGTCTATGCCAGCGCACGTGCTTTTATGATTGACTATGCATTCTTGTTCTGTTTGTGTGTTTGCTTGTTTACTCGATATCTTGCTTGATTGTTTCTTCTCTTCTTTGTTTTCGTGTTTCATTATAAAATGTGTTGTAAAAAAACCCAGGTTAAATACAAAAATACATTCTACAAGATATTGCACAAAGCCCTAATTGTTGAAAGCTCATCGCTCATTGGCAGACGCTTGCTTTTTGTCAGCATCCAATAACATCGTGTTGTGCATTTGATATTCATTTGATCAACATGGTTCTTAAAGACCCAGTACGTCACGTGTCAAAATCACGGTTTTCACGTGTGTTCCCTCTTATAGCTGGTGTTGCTCCCATGCAAATTGCCTCTTGCACGAAAACGAGACATCACTTTAAAGAGTAGCCTCGATCGTATACGAGGAAAGTCTGAATGTGGGCCACACCGACCCAGAAAAAAACAAGGGACATAATCCAGCCGGCTCTGTGGGTCTTTTTAAGCTTTCTAGCGATTGTCTTATAAGCGCGTGCAGAAAGTGACGTAGTTTCTCATAATCATGGTTTTGTCTTGACCCTTTAGATCCACCATTTTAATCTGGAGGGGTGAATGAAAAATGGTGTTTTACGTCCTCTCGGTCATAGGCACATATGGGACATTTGTAAATACAATGATGGTGGGAACAATACTGGCTGCATTGCCCGGAGGCAGTGCAACACCAGTAAAGTCCCGAGTTTTTAACAACATAGATAGGTGTAGCGGTAACCACGCCTCGGTTAAACCTCATCGGCTATGGTACCGCCACAATACATGACTTTTAAACTGGAGGGGTGAGCGTAGACTATCCCTAAAAGACCCAGTAGGTCACGTGTCAAAATCACGGTTTTCACGTGTTTTCCCTCTTATAGCTGGTAAGAAATCTTGTTTCGACTAGGTTGGACTCCCATACAAATGTCCCCAAATTGAAAACGAAACATCATTTTAAAGAGCAGCCTCATATTGAAGTTGGGGACATTTGTATGTGGGTCGCATCTACCTATGAAAAAACCCAAGGGACTTAATCGTGGTGCGTCAGTGTGTCTTTAAGAGAGGGAAAAAATCAGGAACCCTTGTGTGTGTGTGTGTGTGTGCGTGTGCGTGTGCGTGCGTGCGTGCGTGCGTGCGTGCGTGCGTGCATGCGTGTGTATGTATATGCGCGCGTGTGTAGGTAGGACCTATGTGCGTGTGTCAATGCGCGCATGAGTAGGGTAAGACGGGGTAAAAAGCCCATGGGCGGGTAAGAAGCCCATGCCAATTATCTCATGAATTAAGCAAATTTCAGTCAAATTTTGCCCATGAGACGAACGAACACTATAAATTTGACTGCCCATGAGACGCACTAGAGTTCGTCTCATGGGCAAAATTTGACTGACATTTGCTTCATTCATGAGATAATTGGCATGGGCTTCTTACCCGCTCATGGGCTTTTTACCCCGTCTTACCCTAGGCCAATAAGCGTACGTAAAGCCAGGTCTGCAACGTGCCTTAGAAATGAAAGTGTCAAGGGAGCTTTAGTAAGACGAAAAGCCTGATTACACCTGGAAACAAAAACCAAAGAAGACAAACAAAACAAAGCAAAACAAAACAAAACAAAAAAATCTCCAAACAAAAAACATACCAAAAAAATGGCTACCATTTCCGCCCACCCCAAAACAACCCAAAAGAAACGTCTCCTCTGACTGGATAATTCGAACGTCAGTCAGACAAAGGCTCTTTTCCATTGGTCGACAGCTATTTTTCAGAGGCCGTTCCTCTTTTTGTCGCGCATTGATCAGCTCTTCTTCTACCGCGTCTCTGATCTTACCAACAGATAGATTTTGTTTGGTTATTTATTTCAAGTCTT
>CM065680.1:79134792-79137292 GCA_017654935.2 Phymorhynchus buccinoides | reverse complement strand
ACGGGAGGGTCCGGAAACCCATGACCTATGCTGTTGTTTGCATCAGTGCTGCTGTTCTCTTTCAGTTGTTCTGGGCTTTGTTGCTCGGCCTTTTCTTCAAGTGCCGTTCAAGGAAAAAGGCCAAGGGAAGCAAGAAGCGTTTTTCTGTCTGCACATTATACATGGTGTGTAAAAGTTATTCCCCTTTTGGTTTTTCCAATCTTCATTCTTTTCCTGTTGGAGTGGGTTTACTGGTTTTTGTGTGGGTTTTTTTAGTGTTCTTTTAGTTTTGTGACATAGGAATACACGAACACGATTACCAGCCGCGAGCAAAGCTGAGCGAAGCTGGTAATGTTTTCAGAGAATTCTGTACCTATCTCTGACTATTTGAGTAACTGGTTATGTTAACACGATAACGTTTGAACGGAGGGACCTAGGAGCCTCATATTTTGCATGCGGATATGTACTAAGAATATCTAGGTCAGGTTTAAAATTGAAGGTTATAGGTCAAAGGTCAAGGTCACTGGAGCCGTATTTTGCAAGACACAGTCCAAGGGAAAGACATCTTGAATGGAGGGACTTAGGAGGCTCAGATTTTGCATGTGAATGGGTAGTTAGGATATCTAGGCCATGACTAAAATGGTCAAAGGTCAAGGTCACTGAAGCCTTTTTTGTAAGACACAGGCCAAGGGAAACAACTCTTGCCTTGAAACAGGCCACCACTCTGCAGCTTGTTACTTCCCTTTACTTGTCGAAGTCACCTGTAGGTGTAGATATATTTGAGAGTGTGAGATTATCGTCCAATTGGTTGCAGACCCTTATGGACATTCTTCTTCAAAAAGTGTATTAGGTATTAGGTATTAGGTACTTTATAGTCACAGAGGCGTGTCTGTGAAATTTGGGTTGCTCCCACCTGCAGAGCGCGTCACATCCAGAGGCGCGACACCCAATCGTTTTTTTTGCATGCGATTTTTGTGTGACTGATGAGGAAGGAAAGAGAGGGGGGTAGATTTTGACCAAATGACAACTTTTTCGTTGCCACTGGGTTTAACGTGTGCTAAGCGCATGGGCACACGGGACCTCGGTTTATCGTCTCATCCGAAAGACTCCACGTTCAGACCGTAAGGCCTAGTGTAAAGTGAAAGGAAAAATCCCCTGTACCCAGGTTCGAACTTTGGTTTACTTAACACGAGGCGAACGCGATACCTCTGTGCCACTCTACACTTAGTTCACTAAGTTCGGTTATGTTCTTCAAATGTAAGGTTTAATGTTTTAATGAGGTGGGGGACCGAGTTATAATTAGGCCTGCATGACTATATCCTATTACTTACTTTAATACTTACGCATACTCACAGACACACCCACTCACACTCACCATACCAACACCACACTACAATAATTATGATAGTTAAATTGAACAACAACAACAACAACAACACACACACACACACACACACACACACACACACACACACACACACACACACACACACACACACACACACAGCGACGCATCCACCAACTCATCTATTATGCATCAGTAAGCTCATGTAATGGAACACACAATGACCAACACTTGAGCATTAATGAGAGAGAGAGAGAGAGAGAGAGAGAGAGAGAGAGAGAGAGAGAGAGAGAGAGAGAGAGAGAGAGAGAGAGAGAGAGAGAGAGAGAGAGAGAGACAGAGACAGAGAGGAGAGAGACAGAGAGAGGGAGAGAGAGACAGAGAGAGAGGGAGAGAGAGAGAGATAGATCGAGAGAGAGAGAGAGAGAGAGAGAGAGAGAGAGAGAGAGAGAGAGAGAGAGAGAGAGAGAGAGAGAGAGAGAGAGACATCGAGAGGGAGAGAGACAGAGAGGGAGAGAAGAGACAGAGACAGAGAGGGGGGGGGGGGGGGTGGCCCGTGCATCAGGGGAATTAGGAGAGAACGAAAGGGGGGAAGGTGGGGGAATATGGGAGGTGAAAAGGTGGATTATTGACCCGCTTTCATCACCAAATGGACTGGATGAACTAAAGAGGGGCTAAAGAGGGACTCGAGAAAAAAAAAGAACACGCACATAATGGGGAAAATCCAATATTTATAAATAGTCGCGGTGGTAACTGATTTGGTTCTCACTCTACTCACGGTCACCTGGGGTCCTGTGGCATTGAGTGATGCCATTGTCTCCCTTTGATGAATATTTCCTATGCAATTGAGGTAATGCAAAACTGGGAGCAAGCTGTCTACTAATTCTCTTTGTCTCTTCGTCTGTCTGTGTGTCTGCCTGTCTGTCTTACTTTATATTATGTCTGTCTGTCCGTCCGTCTTTCTGTCTGTCTGTCTCTCTCACTCTGTGTCGTATGTATAGATCTTTATCTATCTGTCTCTCTGTACGTCCGTCCGCGGTCTGTCGACTCTCTCTCCCTCTCTCTCTCTCTCTCTCTCTCTCTCTCTCTCTCTCTCTCTCTCTCTCTCTCTCTCTCTCTCTTCTCTCTCTCTCTCTCTCTCTCTCTCTCTCTCTCTCTCTCTCTCTCTCTCTCTCT
>CM065680.1:79127292-79129792 GCA_017654935.2 Phymorhynchus buccinoides | reverse complement strand
TGTTAGGAATCATTGATGTGTGTTATACGTGGTCGAACTTTACGCGGTTACAGTCCTGAGATAACCATAGCTGTTGACGGGACTATAACAGACTAACTAACTAACTCAGCTTAGAGGTCCTGTTCTGATGGATCATGCACAGGAAGATTCCTACCATTTTCCTCTTTGAGCAGCAATGTATCTTATCATTTATGGAATACAGGGGATATTTGCTTCTATAAACTGATGCTTTCAAGGTTGTGGTGAAAAGGGAACTTTTTCTTGTTTTGGTCATATTACAAGAAATCATATTCAGCATAAATGATTTTGGTTGAAAGCGTAAGCAAATATACAAGTAGCCTACACACGTGTTGACGAAATCATATACATATGTAATGGTAATCGTGGAAACTGTAAAGAGTATAGCTTATGACGTTCCATGAAAGGATCAGTATTTTATAACCACGGTTTTTTTGGTGTGAATCAGTATAACGATATGTGGATTATGTACTCCTAAGCTGAAAAGTATGGTAACTAAAGGTAGCTTTACGCGAGAAAGGCGTATTCATGACAATTCTTCCCATTATGAATATTTCATATTAGTCACCCACAGCAGCCCACCCAAAGCCACAAATACCAATAGCATTACACCCTACGACCTCCATGCTAAGCTATGATAATGCCACTTTACTACCATCATGAGGGTATTGCGCCAAGGCCCAATCCTGAGCAAGGACACGTTACTGAGAGGCAAAACACAGTCATAGTCATATGGATATTGCTACTTATACAATGTTTATGTATGGTCAAACGTTAGATTCTTCCTGTCAGTGACCGAAGTAGTTTTTGACTTTAGAAGAAGAAGAAGAAGAAGAAGAAGAAGAAGAAGAAGAAGAAGAAGAAGAAGAAGAAGAAGAAGAAGAAGAAGAAGAAGAAGAAGAAGAAGAAGAAGAAGAAGAAGAAGAAGGACAACAACAGCAACAAGAAAACAATAATAAGAAGCCTGCACTATCAGCCAAACCAACGGCAATAATAATGGCAGGGGGTACCGATGGCAAGGAAGTCTAGAACATGAATGTTTTGTAGTGGAGAATTATTTTTGCTTTCCAGACTTTTCTATTATTTTGACACCAGATTTGTTTTGTTACATAGCTTCTCTCTCTGTAGCACCTTGTGTTAGGGGAAAATGACATCAGAAATGCTAAATAGGTATAATGTTTTGGTAAAGCAAGAAACAGAATATTGTTGTTGTTGTTATTTCTATGGACAGCAAAGACAGTGGTTTACCCCATAATAAGAATTATTTACGCGTTTTCATTAAATATTGCCAGTAACATTGTCCATACTATTAAAATCAGACAAATTTCTTTAGTTTCTCAAAGAATTGAATTGCGCCTTGTGTTCGCATGTAGAGAGGCTTTTGCTGATATTAATTAAGAGGGACTTCAGTCTCTACGGTGAGGTTTGCACTGTATCAGTCCTTTCTGGTAGTATTATGCAAACATTGTTAATCCCAACTGTTTCAATATAGCGTTTTTCTCCCTGTTTGCGGCTTTGAGAACTATGAGAAAACTAGCTTTGCCTAAGTAACAGTGACTCTAAAGGGACTGCTACACTACATACGAATCCACATCAATGCGATGCGATTGTGACGATGCGAGTCATGATGCACGTGAAATCCATGTATTGGGTCTACTTGACTGTAGTGAGCAAAAGTGGCATAATTATTTTTAGACGGAAGTGTTTCACGTGAATCATGGCTCACGTGACACAATCGCATCGCATCCCCATACGATTTTACGCGTGTGTGGAGTCGGCTTTAGAGTCTTAGAGTCTTAAGTCTGGAGCAATTATACACAATTATGCCAACAACAATTTTGGAGCTGCGCACGCGTCCAAGCTTTTGACGGTATAGTAAGACCTACTCTGAGTCTAAGATTGAGTCATGCAGTTATGCGTTAAGCATGAGAATTACGCAGTCTTCGGGCAGTAAATCGTCTCTCACCATCTAAGTCCATGAAGTTGTGGACAAACTCCTGGGCCAGACGTTCGTCTGACGCCAACCTCTCCGCCATCTCTTCCATAGTGATGTCTCCTCTTCTGAAAAGCAGAGAAAAACCACAACAAGAAGACAGAGTCATATAAACTGTGCATGTACTCTCAAGTCAAGGGCAAAGATTAAAGCAAATGTAAAAATCAAAACAATATTTCAACAACAGCAACAACAACATACAGTATTCATACGGCGCTGAATCTTGATAGAAATCAAATCAAAGCGCACACACACGTTAGCATTCATAACGCATTCAAACAAAAACGCATTACAAAGCGAACACTCCCGGATGACATAAGTGGAATGCAACAGAAACAGACCTAATGGCAAGAGAAAGAAGAGAAAGAGAGCTGAGCTTTAATGACGGGGGTCTTGAGGTTAGCTTTGAAAGCAGAGAGGGTCAGTCGCTGACGGAGGGAAAGAAGAAGTTTGTTCCAATGGATATTTATTGCTTAGTGGTTGGATCAT
>CM065680.1:79112292-79119792 GCA_017654935.2 Phymorhynchus buccinoides | reverse complement strand
AAAAAGATCACATTAAACATTTGGATTGGATATAGGTAATGGAATATCGTTAATAAAACTACAGAATAGTAATGGACCTAAGACAGATCCCTGGGGCACACCATTTTATGCGATGCCTATGGAAGAGGACTCACCATTACTAGATACGTGCTGTGTTCTATTACTCAGGTATGAAGAGAAGAATGATAGGGAGCGTTGGGTTTTGAGATAGTGTGACATTGTTTTGTTAAGTATTGTGTGGTCAACGAGGTCAAAGGCTTTTCTGAGGTCGAGAAAGACGGAAGCAGTTAACCGGTACATGGTGCTTATTTATTGCTGAAAGCCAAGCATCGCACAAACGGACTAGGGCTGTGTGACAAGAATGATTGTGCAGAAAACCAGATTGAAGGGGATGAAGAGATTGTCTTCTAGGTAGTTAGAGAGGTGAGTGGGGAGAGAGAGAGAGAGAGAGAGAGAGAGAGAGAGAGAGAGAGAGAGAGAGAGAGAGAGAGAGAGAGAGAGAGAGAGAGAGAGAGAGAGAGAGAGAGAGAGAGAGAGAGAGAGAGAGAGAGAGAGAGATAAACGAACAGATAAGGAGAGAGAGAGAGAGAGAGAGAGAGAGAGAGAGAGAGAGAGAGAGAGAGAGAGAGAGAGAGAGAGAGAGAGAGATAAACGAAAGAGATAAGGAGAGAGGAGAGAGAGAGAGAGAGAGAGAGAGAGAGAGAGAGAGAGAGAGAGAGAGAGAGAGAGACGAGAGAGAGAGAGAGAGAGGGGGGGGTCTCTTGCACGCACATAAAGAGAGAGAGAGAGAGAGAGAGAGAGAGAGAGAGAGAGAGAGAGAGAGAGAGAGAGAGAGAGAGAGAGACGGGGGGAGGGAGAGAGACAGAGACAGAGACAGAGAGACTGACTCAGACTGGCAGACAGACAGCCAACCAGAAAGAAACAGATAAAGAAACCAAGAATAAACCATCATTCCACAACATAACAGAAAACTGGAAAATAAATTGAGACAGACTTAGAGAGAGAGAGAGAGGAGAGAGAGAGAGAGAGAGAGAGAGAGAGAGAGAGAGAGAGAGAGAGAGAGAGAGAGAGAGAGAGGCGGGGGGGGGGGGGGGTAGAGAAAGAGAGAGAGGGATGGAGGGGGAGGAAGGGACAGAGGGAGAGTTATGGAGAGAGAGTTATGTTCAATGCATTTATTTTTCCTGATGTGAAAACATGATTATAATTATAAAGAAAAAAAAGAAGAAAATCCTTAAAAAAAACTACAGAATAGGTTTTCTTCAGACCTATCTTTTAAAGACACACTGACCCACCACGATTAAGTCCCTTGGTTTTTCTGGGTAGCTGTGACCCACATACAAATGCCCCCAACTTCAAATTGAGGTTGCTCTTTAAAATGATGTTTCGCTTTCAATTTGGGGGCATTTGTATGGGAGTCAAACCTGGTCAAAACAAGATTTCTTACCAGCTATAAGAGGGAAAGCACGTGAAACCGTGATTTTGACACGTGATCTGGTGGGTCTTTAAGCTTGGGTGGAGTATAGAATTTTTCGAAGGGTGTGCCTTCTAACGGCATACAAACAAGCAAGCACAAAAACAAACAAACAAATAAAGACATTAATAAGCAACACAATGACAGAATAACAACAACTACAACTAAACAGTTAATACTCTAGAAAAGTTTAAATAGTTTACGTTGCAACGAGACAAATGACACATTAATATTTTCTCATTAAGACCTATAATAATAGCAGCTCAGCGATGTTTTGTTTATTCAGAATTAGACTCGTTTCTTTCATTGTGAGTGCGGTGTTGTTGTGACTCTTTCGTTGTTATTAATGCGCTTAGCATAAAAGCATAAAAAAACCCACATTATTGACAAGACAAAGAAACAGAGAGAGACAAAAAATGCATCAGAGAGACAGAGAGAGAGAGGGAGGAGAGGAGAGAGGAGAGAGAGAGAGAAAGAGAGAGAGAGAGAGAGAGAGAGAGAGAGAGAGAGAGAGAGAGAGAGAGAGAGAGAGAGAGAGAGAGAGAGAGAGAGAGAGAGAGAGAGAGAGAGAGAGAGAGAGAGAGAGAGAGAGAGAGAGAGAGAGGGAAAGAGAGAGAGAGAGAGAGAGAGAGAGAGAGAGAGAGAGAGAGAGAGAGAGAGAGAGAGAGAGAGAGAGAGAGAGAGAGAGAGAGAGAGAGAGAGAGAGAGAGAGAGTTCTGAACTCCTAAACTGTTTTAAATAATGATTTCGGTCAACAACCCCCATCATGACATATGTACATTCTAAATCAGTAAAAGTGTTGTTTTTTAACCAGCATCTAAACAAACATATGTGTATGTGTGTGTGTGTGTGTGTGTGTGTGTGTGTGTGTGTGTGTGTGTGTGTGTGTGTGTGTGTGTGTGTGTGTGCGCGTTTGTGCGTGTGTGCGTGCGTGTGCGTGTGCGTGTTCATGTGTATGTGAGGTTGTTGACCGAAATCATTATTTACACACATACACAGCATCTAAACAAACATATGTGTATGTATGTGTGTGTGTGTGTGTGTGTGTGTGTGTGTGTGTGTGTGTGTGTGTGTGTGTGCGTGCGTGCGCGTGCGTGTGTGCGTGTGCGTGTGTGTGCGTGTGTGCGTGTGCGTGTGCGTGTGTGTGTGTGTGTGAAAGAGAGAGAGAACGAACGAACGAACGAACGAAATTTTATTGAGAGAGAATACGAATACGAATACGAATACGAATGTTTTTTAATGAGGGTAAACAGATAAGCTTTCGCTTCTTTACACCATGCCCTCAAGGAGGAAAAAAACAAACCATGACTATCAAATAACAAGAAAACAAGAAACAATGCAAATAAGCAAAAATGGGGAAAAACACATTAAATTTTCAAGATCAAGCAAAAATACAAACATCATTTAACAAAATTCAAAATATCATAGACCACACACACACACACACACACACACTACACACACACACACACACACACACACACACACACACACACATACACTCTAAGTACAGAAAAGAAAATACATCACAGAGTTACTTAATCCGCGGCGTACAGGAAGCAAAAACATTGTAGCAAGTATGCTCATAATTAATGCATACATGTACTAATTACTTGTTGTAATTGTTATGAGCACGAATATTTTAGTAAGTCGTTGTTTTGCAACACCAATAGATATGGAAGTGAAATAAATATGATCATTTAGAGCTTGTTTAAGAGGTGTTTATGGTATGTTCTCTTAAAAGATGAGACACTTGCTATATTTGTATTGATATTTTCCATATCATTCCACAGTTTGCTACCAGAGTAGGCAAGGGAGGTCATAAACAGGTTTGTTCTGGGGCGAGGAATATATACTTTACTTTTGTTTCGAATGTTAGTAATAGGAAATCGTTTGCATAAGTAGGTTGGTGTCAGTTTATGCATAATTTTGTACATGAAAACAGCTTTATTAAGGTTCAACTTAGAATCTATTGGAAGAATGCCTAGTTCCTTATAATCATTATTTTGTAGGGAAGAAGACTTAAGAAGAACAATTTTAAGAGCGCGCTTGTAGAGTCTTTTTAGCGGCTTTAAGCAGTTTTCGCTAGCAAGATCCCAACACGTAGAAGCATAATCTATTTCGGGCTGAATATATGCATTAAAAAAGAGTTTTCGTGTATGAGAGAGAGAGAGAGAGAGAGAGAGAGAGAGAGAGAGAGAGAGAGAGAGAGAGAGAGAGAGAGAGAGAGAGAGAGAGAGAGAGAGAGAGAGAGAGAGAGAGAGAGAGAGAGAGAGAGAGAGAGAGAATTCTGAACTCCAGAAAATGGTTTAAATAATGATGTAGGTCAACAGAAAGTACAATTTACAACGATGGCATTTTGAGACAAATAAGATGGATTTACAACAGTTTAAAAAAAAGAAAAAGATTTAGATAAACACAAAGTACAACTTGCAACGATGCCTTTTTGAGACAAACAAGATGGATTTACAACGGGCTCTGGGTGCACTGTTTTTGTTCATGTTACTGATATTGTTGGATATATGCTCATGTATTTTGAAAACATTTTGAATATCATGATTATTACCTGCTGTCCCGAGCTTTGAACTCACAAGTTGCAATGTTGAGCTTTCTGTTTTATTCACTCTACATAATTATTAGACACACTGTCATCTCAAGGTTTTGTGCTAACATATCCATAGTATAGTTGTGTGTAAATGTGTTTGTTGTGTTGGTTTGTTGGTCTGTTTGTCGTTTTGACGTATTTATTGGCTTTTTGCTTCTTCTTTGTCTCTTTTTCCTTGTGAAAAAAATATAGAAACAAACATGATTTAGATGAACAATCCCCGTTATCATATATGTACATACGAGAGAGAGAGAGAGACCAGAGAGAGTGAGAGAGAGAGAGAGAGAGGTAGAGAGAGATATATGAGAGAGAGAGAGAGAGAGAGAGAGAGAGGAGAGAGAGAGAGAGAGAGAGAGAGAGAGAGAGAGAGAGAGAGAGAGAGAGAGAGAGAGAGGAGAGCGAGAGAGAGAGAGAGAGAGAGAGAGAGAGAGAGAGAGAGAGAGAGAGAGAGAGAGAGAGAGAGAGATCCAAAAACTTTTATCCAATCCAAAAACTTTTATTGATTAGGCCTTTCTGCCCGTATCAAGTAGGGACAAAAAGGGGGGGGGGGGTAAAGATAACAACAAATATATGGTGATGAAAAAGAACAAAAATACATAGGAAGATACGTTGGGGTTGAGAGGGTGAGGGGGTGATGAGAGAGAGAGAGAGAGAGAGAGAGAGAGAGAGAGAGAGAGAGAGAGAGAGAGAGAGAGAGAGAGAGAGAGAGAGATAGATAGAGAGAGAGAGAGAGAGAGAGAGAGAGAGAGAGGGAGAGGAGAGAGAGAGACAGAGAGAGAGAGAGAGAGAGAGTTTACACAACTAAAAATACTTTTAAGTCAAAGAAGAGTATATATTGTGTTTGTTTTGTCTCATTTGTGTTCAAGAAAGAGAGCGACGGAGGAAAAACAGAAAGAAAAGAGAGGAGGAGGTGGAGGAAGAGGAGGAGGAACGTAGAGTAGAAAAATGGGGAGACAGACAGACAGACAGAAAGACAGACAGACAGAGAGACAAACAGGCAGATTCCCAGACATTTTGAAACAAGATTGTTTGATATTCAAATAAACTCTTAGTTAACTGCAGAAGTATAACATGTAGAATGATTATTAGTGAGGTAAGTGAGCAAAATACAACCCTATTTTGCATCAACGCATTGAGTTACACATAAACTTATAAAAAAATTCCGTACACAATTGTAGTTGTTGTTGTAGGCTATAAAAACACACACACACCTAAATATGCACAGATATATAGACAGACAGACATATCGAAAGACGTTCTAAGGCCTGGTACACAGTACATCCGGATCTTCCGCACGGAAATAACCAATAAGTAAAAGAAAGAAGGAAACAAATATACGTATTAGGCGAAATTCGGACACGTGCACTTTTTTTTTCTCCCTTCTTTCTTTTACTTATTGATTATTTCCGCGTGGAAAATCCGGATGCACTGTGTACCAGGCCTAAAACTGTATAATTTTTTTCCGAACAGGTTTCATGCCAACATAGGCGTCTGAATTCATAAAGGTGTTATTTAAAAAACTTTTTAATGAAGCGTCTGTCTGGGGGATATAAATTGACCTTTTCCATTTCCTGTTTAAAACCCAATAATGCTATTTACAAAATACAATATAATAATAGCTTTAAAAAACAACAACACCTGGTGCCCATGCATGCAAGCTATACAAGTAAAGGTACGCCTAATGTCAGATCTGAACAATGATGAAAGATAAGGTAACCGTTTATTCTTCCTTCGTCGTATCTTAAAGACCCACCAGATCACGTGTCAAAATCACGAGTTTCACGGGTTTTCACTCTTGCAGCTGGTAAGAAATCGTGTTTTGACCAGATTTGACTCCCATGCAAATGCCCCCAAATTTGTTTTTCTTTTTTTTCATGCGATTTTTGTGTGACTGATGAGGAAGGAAGGGAGGGGGGTAAATTTTGACCAAATGACAACTTTTTCGTTGCCAGTGGGTGTGCTAAGTGCATGGGCACACGGGACCTCGGTTTATCGTCTCATCCGAAAGACTCCACGTTCAGACCGCAAGGCCTAGTGCAAAGTGAGAGGAAAAAAAACCCTGTACCCAGGTAGTAGTAAGTAAATTAGATTTTAAGCTCCCCCAAACGATTGGCAGTTTAGCCTCATTTACATAGACCCGTGTTGACTGTCTCAGATGCACTCACGATTACACGCCCTGAGTATCAGAGAAAGAGAGTTAGTTAGTCTGTTTTAGTCCCGTCAACAGCTGTGGTTATCTCAGGACTGTCACCGCGTAAAGTTCGACCACGTATAACAAAATACACCTGATTCTTAACAGCGTCCCCAAACTGAAAACAACACCAACATCAAAACAGTACAATTCACGACATGGCATTTTCATCATTGTACCCTATAGCTAATGATTTCACACAGTGCTGGAAACATTGAGCCATTCTACTCTACTTATCGGAACCAGGCTTTCGCCGCCAATGTCGCATTTTAGCACCACAATGGTTTAATACTCATGTCAGTAAAAGGCATCAAATCAGGGCCTGTTATCCAAAGACCCTATTTTCTTAATCTTGCGAGGTAAAGGATAGGCTTAATGTTATTATGTCACCAAAGAATTCGCAATATTGCAGATATTTTATTTTCTCTACCCAGTATTGTTTAATGGTCTTTTGTGGCTGAAAAATGGCTGGCGACGAAAGGGTTAAACAACAGTAAAAAAGGATAACAAACACATCTTAGTAAAGAAAATATATTAAAAAAAAGGTTATATAGGCAAAATATGCACTGCAGAATGGGCAACATGTGCCCACTCAAGTGCGTAAGGTCTCACGCGTGAAAGACAGTGAACAATAAAAACAAACAAAAAGACAACCGGCATGTTATAAATTGTAAATGAGGATGGAGAGAATGAAAAATGGGGATGAGGGGCTACTCTTAGTTTAAAGCTCCCCCACCACGACAAGGTGGAAGCCCGCGGGGTAGCAGAGAGAGAGAGAGAGAGAGAGAGAGAGAGAGAGAGAGAGAGAGAGAGAGAGAAGAGAGAGAGAGAGAGAGAGAGAGAGAGAGAGAGAGAGAGAGAGAAGAGAGAGAGAGAGAGAGAGAGAGAGAGAGAGGGAGAAGAGGGAGGAGAGAGAGAGAGAGAGGTTTTTCTCTCACTCACTCACTCACTCTCAGATCTCTGGTTTTTCTCTCACTCATCGCTCACTCACTCTCTCTCTCTCTCTTTTACATTTGAACATCTCTCTTTCTTCTTCTCTCTTCTTCTCTCTTTGTGCCCCTCTCTCTCTCTCTCTCTCTCATCTCCTCTCTCTCTCGTCTCTCTCTCTCTCCTCTCTCTCTCTCTCTCTCTCTCTCTCTCTCAGCTCTACGTCTCTCTCTCTCTCTCTCTCTCTCTCTCTCTCTGTGAACCTAGACAATCATTGACACTTTGCCGCCTCAGTAACACTGTGCT
>CM065680.1:79089792-79107292 GCA_017654935.2 Phymorhynchus buccinoides | reverse complement strand
GGTACCCTTTGACCCTGTGTTCTCCTGACCTCGCCTTTGAACCAATCGCTGGCGAGTGGTGTTATGATGTAGCTATGTTGGACAACTGGGGTGTTGTGCGCAGACATCGGCCTGTCAATGATATGTATGTCAATCCAGCTGGCCCTCTATGGCACGTAAGGGACTCCATCACCCTCTCCCACCTCCACCCTAAAGTGGAAGGACTATGCTTTCGTTCGCGTCATTTTCTATGATTGTGTCTGCATGTTCTAGCAATGTCTTGTAAACCGCTGCACCGAATCGATTTGAATTTTGTATGGTGGCGTTTTATCCGAAGCTGATAACTGTCTCATGGTAACATTTAGAACCAAAGGGGGGCTACCGAGAATGTCAACAACATGTCCTCTGCTAAAATGGGCTGTTTAGATGGAGTTATCGTCCTTAGCACTTGACACCAGAGACGTTTTGAGTCAGCGCCACTCAAGTGTCGTTTCTAGGAATGCAAAACTCGCTCTCTCCTTCCCTCTGCGTCGCTCTCTCTCGATCGCACGCGTGAAAAAGTGTTTTTTTTCTGCCGCGCGCATTTTTGCCACGCGCGATCATTTAACAATAAAGGAAAGTAATATAATTTGGGAGAGTGATCACCAGAAGCGCTCATTCTCCATTCCCAATGTCTCATGAACAACCGAATAAAGTCACTTCCAATGTTCTATGGTGGAACAAATGCCCGATGATGACAGGGCTCGTTGAGTTCTCATAACTAACGGATGTCGCGTCTGCCATCTTTTTTTTATATATCTCCAACGCTCGTGACGCGCTACACAGAAGCACCTCAAAACTGTGCACAGCTGTTCCATCCCATACAAAATCAAGCTATTTACTTAAAAGACTGAATCTAGAAATCTTAGATAAAAACTGCACCAAGCTTTTGTTTGAAAACATATTTTGGCTGTATGTTCTTCATTGTATTTTTAATATATTTCTTCCATCAGATTTATGGTAAAAACTTATTTTGTTGAGCAGTATCATACAACATGTTTAGTAGAAAATGTTCTTGAATAATACCCTTAGTATCGCAAACATAAATAACATTGCCCATGAGTGAAAATCTAGCAATATCCACTAAATATAAGTGATTTAGTCACATACTACAACATATTCTTGACTGTTATTTATGAAAAGTAACTTATGGTAAACTGTTGGCTTGAAACAACTTATGAAAATATAGATAAACTAAATGTTCCTCCCGAAACAGCTGTGTGTGTAGTTTATGCTATATTGCCCAAAGCTGTCGTGTCCTGTCGAGTAAATATTCCCCGCAACAAAAGTTTAGGACCAAGGTTTTTTTCATTTATAAACGCGCGAAACAAAGACGCGTTAAACATTTCACATTCAATCATAATTATTCACTTTCAAATATAAAATTTCAAATAATTATTCGTATTCAACCGTGATTGAACAATCGTTTTACATTTCATAGCATTCAAATGATCGGGTTTGAAGTAATAGCTAAAAACAAAACAAACAAAAACACAAAAAACAAGGCACTCGCAAAAAGAACGACCCTTACAATTTGTGGAACAGTTACCCTGAATGGGACTCACTCTCTCTCTCTCTCTCTCTCTCTCTCTCTCTCTCTCTCTCTCTCTCTCTCTCTCTTCTCTCTCTCTCTCTCTTCTCTCTCTCTCTCTCTCTCTCTCTCTCTCTCTCTCTCTCTCTCTCTCTCTTCTCTCCTCTCTCTCTCTCTCTCTCTCTCTCTCTCTCTCTCTCTCTCTCTCTCTCTCTCTCTCTCTCTCTCTCTCTCTCTCTCTCTCTCTCTCTCTCTCTCTGGGGGCGTGTGTGTGGGTGGGTGGGAGTGAGATGGAATGGAAGTGTGCGAAAATTGAGTGAAGGTCTGGGGGTGGTCAACAATCGACGGTGGTCCTACAGCCGTACTTGGCAACAGCATTGTGTTGTGTTGTTGTCGTCGTTGTTGTTGATGGTGATTGCTAATGCAATGCTTGCTTTGTGAACAGTGTTGTTTGCAGGCTCTGAGCAACGTGACGCATTGTCTGTACTGTAGAATGAATCTATCGAGGGACTGATCCAGGGCAGAGTATTGAATGAAGTGTCGGTCGTTGTGTCTGTCTCTCTGTCTGTCTGTCTGTCTCTCCTCAACTACTCTCTCTCTCTCTCTCTGTCTGCCTGTCTGTCTGTCTGTCTCTGTCTGTCTGTCTGTCTCTCTCTCTCTCTCTCTCTCTCTCTCTCTCTCTTCTCTCTCTCTCTTCTCTCTCTCTCTCTCTCTCTCTCTCTCTCTCTCTCTCTCTCTCTCTCTCTCTCTCTCTGTGTGTCTGTCTCTCTCTCTATCTAAATCTACCATTCCAAGCTGTCTTGAACTTACCTCTTATAACTGTAGAGTGTAGTGTGGCACAGTGGTAGCGCGTTCGCTTCGTGTCAAGTAAACCCGAGTTCGAACCTGGGTACAGGGGATTTTCCCTCTCACTTTGCACTAGGCCTTGCGGTCTGAACGTGGAGTCTTTCGGATGAGACGATAAACCGAGGTCCCGTGTGCTCATGCACTTAGCACACGTTAAACCCAGTGGCCACGAAAAACTTATCATATGGTCAAAATTTACCCCCCTCCCTTCCTTCCTCATCAGTCACACAAATAGCGCGTGCAAATTTTTTTATAATTGGGTTGCGCGCCTCTGGCTGCGACGCGCTCTCCAGGTGGGAGCAACCCGAATTTCGCAGAGTCGCCTCTGTGACTATAATGTACCTAACCTAACTTAACCTAACTCCTCGAAATGTTACGCAATGAAGACACCTTTTTAATTTTTTACTGCTATTTGCAAATAAACACACGCACGCACGCACACGCACACGCACACGCGCACGCACGCACGCACGCACGCACGCACGCACACACACACACACACACACACACACACACACACGCACACACACACACACACACACACACACACACACACACACACACACACACACACACACACACACACACACACACTGCTCACGGGTTCATTCCACTTGAAAATGGTTATGGTGGTATCTTATCTTATATATATTTTCGAAATCTGTATGTGTGTCTGTATCTGTCTGTGTGTGTGTTGTGTGTCTGTCTGTCTGTGTGTGTGTGTGTGTGTGTGTGTGTGTGTGTGTCCCTTATACACGGCCACAGTGCTCAACCGATCGACACCAAATTTTGGCATCAAGCATCCTTGGCACCCTCGGAAGGTCATGCCATCCTTACTTTTCGGAAACCTCCGCCAAGGAGTCGAAGCCCGAAGCGCGAAGCAACGTGTCTTATTTTCTATTTAGTTTTAGGGTAAGGGTGAACTACCCCCCCCCCCCCCCCCCCCCCCCCAGGACAGAAGACCCCTAGACAGTCACCCCTATTTCTAACCCCACCTTTCACCCTCCTTCAACCCCCCAACCCCCCCCCCCCCCCAATTCATTTTCATCTCTGGAGTCACCCCTATTTTACCCCCACCTTTCATCCTCCTTCAACCCCCCCCCCCCCCCCCCCCCCCCCCCCCCCCCCCCCCCCCCCCGATTCATTATCAACTCTCGCTCAGTCTGTTTCCCCCCCCTGCCCTCTCTTGCTCACCCCCCCCCCCCCCCCCCCCCCTAACCCCCCCCCCCCCCCGATTCATTCTATCCCACCCCCCCCTGCCCTCTCACCCCCACCCCAACCCCCTGCCTGCCCTCTCTCTCGCCCACTACCCCCTACCCCCCCCACCTCTCTCCCAGCCCACCCTCTCACCCCCCACCCCACCCCATGCCCCCTGCCTGCTCTCTTGCTCACCCCCTACCCCCTATAAGACCTACCCCCCCCTCTCTCCCAGCCCACCCTCTCACCCACCCACCCCACCCCCTGCCTGCCCTCTCTTGCTCACCCCCTACCCCCATACCCCCCCCTCTCTCCCCCACCACCACCCCTCTTTTTCCCCTTTAGCTCTCAGTTTTTCGTGTGTGTGTGTGTCCCTTATACACGGCCACAGTTCTCAACGGATCAGCGCGAGTGTTTAGCTGTCACACAGGAGGTAAGGATTTTTTCATAATTATATTATAAAAAGCCAACTGTCCGTCCGTGTGTGTGTCCGTGTGGAACACAGAACGGGCCTTATAACTCCGCCGTTTTCGACCGAATCGCTTCAAATTTGCTATGAGCCCTAACGGGGTTGGCAACGGCAACCGAGGCAGCTGTGTCATTTGCGCGGTTCGGCAAATGCGCGAAAACGCGTATCCGCCAGCCTCTCGGCGCCCGTATCTCCAGTATTTTTGGGATAATTGGAGGGGGGGCTGGGGGGAGGGGGATGGCGGGAGAGGTGGGGATATGGTGGGGGTGTTCAGGGGGGGATGGGGGATGGGGGAGGTGGGGTGGGGATATGGTGGGGTATGTGTTAACAGGGGGGGCTGGGGGGAGGGGGATGGTGGGAGGTGGGGGATATGGTGGGGGTGTTTCAGGGGGGGATGGGGGGATGGTGGGAGGTGGGGATATGGTGGTGGGGGTGTTCAGGGGGCGCTGGGGGGGAGGGGGATGGTGGGAGGTGGGGATATGGTGGGGGTGTTCAGGGGGGGATGGGGGATGGTTGGGGGGGTTGGGGGTGGTGGTGGGTGTTCATGGAGAAGAATGAATGTTTTTTTTTGTTTTAGTTGTGGATCCCCAGATTTATTAAAACGGACCTACAATGGTTGAACCACAGATTAAGAACCTCTCTGGTTGAACTAAGTAGGCTTTCAGTTCGTTTTTCTTTTTAGTCCTTTGCCGATCTACGATCGCAAAGGAGTATGTTTTCGTTCAGGTTTGTTTCCTTTGTTTGTTTGTTTGTTTGTTTGTTGTTCTTTTCTGTCTGTCCCAAGGATCTCCCGAACCACTTGACCGAATCGCTTCACATTTTGTGTGGTGGTGTGTCTCCATGAGAGGAAGGCATACGCACAAAACTTTTCGCCGCCTTGACCTTGACCTTGGCGTATGACCTTGAAAACAGAAAATCTTTAAGGGGGCATAACTTCCACACCGTTGGTCTTAGAGTCTTGAAACTTGGCATGGAGGTACTTTGGCTTATGGTTGTTCTGATGTTTGCATACCGATCAAGGTCAAGGTCAAGGTCATGGAGATCGGTAGGCCTTGAATGTGTTAGGGGTCTAAAAATTGGGTTTTCAGCCACAAAAGTACAAATATAATATTTCGCGGACCGGTACTCAGCGTTACCGGTACTTGGCGTTACCTGTATTAGGCGTTACCGGTACTAGGCGTTACCGGTACGGGGCGTTGCGCTAGTATTATATAATTATGAAATATTGTCACAAATATAACTTAGTCAAATAATGCAAACACTTTCTTTGATATGAAGTTTAGCGTGTGTGTAATTGTGGTTGAACTTAGCCAAAAAAATTAGCATTGGTGTTATGTATTCAGTGTATGCTATTCCGTCATTTATCAGATAGCGGAGGAAAAAGACTTCTAATCTGGAAAACTGGGCTGGATTTTTGTTGATGTTGGACCGTGCCATTTCTAGTGAAGTGGGCAACAAACCTTGATGTAAGATTATGTTCTCATTGTCCTTAATATGACATGCAACGCATTGAGCACACATTTGCTTAAACCATGACAGTCAATGTATGGCTATCTTGTACTATAATACCCCCCCCCACACACACACACACACACTTCAAAGTTTCCTATTCAAACGTTTCACTGAGAAGTAACATTCTGCCATCTTTGGGAAAGGGATAGGGTTAGGATCAACCTAAGATTATTTTCATAGGCTAAGAGAAGCAGACTTTGAGATTGAGGGTCGTAAACATGAGCGAAGTGACAATAGTACAAGCTTTCTAATTTGGCTCTTGTGTTTCCTTTCTGCATCTCTCTCTCTCTCTCTCTCTCTCTCTCTCTCTCTCTCTCTCTCTCTCTCTCTCTCTCTCTCTCTCTCTCTCTCTCTCTCTCTCTCTCTCTCTCTCTCTCTCTCTCTCTCTCTCTCTCTCTCTCTCTCTCTCTCTCTTTTATGTTTTTTGTTTCTTAAATTTGTTTTTCTTTTATCCAAGGACAGATTGTAAGAATAGGCATCGCCTAAAATCTTTATCCTTGTCGAATAAAGTTTTCCAGTGTCCAGTGTCTCTCTCTCTCTCTCTCTCTCTCTGGTTGGTTTAGCGTCTAATTAGGAGTAGCCACTTATAGACAATAATTCTTTCTGCATCTTTGTTTTTAAACATTTGAAACGTCGTTGCCTTTCCAGTTGACGAATTTCAATACCCTTCCACCTGCCTACGAAAAACAACGAATGGGTGGATACATCGTATTCGTAAAGGGCTCGACACGCTGCAACTTTTGCTAGTTGTAGGGGAAGACGGGGTAAAAAGCGCATGGGCGGGTAAGAAGCCCACCCCAATTATCTCATGAAATAAAGAAAATTTCAGTCAAATTTTGCCCATGAGACGAATGCTAGACATTAACGCTCGTCTCATGGGCAAAATGAGACTGAAATTTGCTTCATTTCATGAGATAATTGGGGTGGGCTTCTTACCCGCCCATGCGCTTTTTACCCCCTCTTCCCCTACCTGCAACTTTGTGGTTGCAACAGTTCGAGTTTTTAGAAGTACACCTACTCGAAACAGGACTCTGGTACCGACCATCGTCATCGTGAATGACAAAATAACAACAGTAGCAGCAGCAGCAATGATAAGATCGTCGTGTTCATTTTCATCGCGCTCGGAGGAAGCCATTTTGTTAGAATGTAAACCAAAGGAAGTCACGGAAAGTCTCGCGAGAATTTTCCATATATGGCACGGGATTGCAAGGGTGTTGCATCAAAGTTGCAGCGTGTGCCGCAAGCTCTGCGATTTTAACTGCAACTTGTAGTATGCAACTAGTTGTATCAACTAAAAAGTTGCAGCGTGTGCCGAGCCCTTTAACGGAATTAAGACCCACAGCAGATCGCTTTAGATATTTGCATAAGAAAGCAGATTCCAGTACTTGATGTAGCTGGAGGCGAACGGTATCGTGAAGGAAACAAGAGCTGAGGAAAAGGGCTTTATTAAAGAAAACAAAACAAAATGTGTAGTGAAAGAAACTTGACCGGACCCGAAGTGTCACCCCCCCCCCCCCCCTTCACACACACATACCTACACCACCCTCTCTCTCTCTCTGTTTCCGCATCTCTGTGTTTGTCTCTTTTTTCTCTCTCTTTGTCTGCCTGTCTGTCTGTCTGTTTGTCTCTCTGTCTGTCTGTCTGTCTGTCTCTCTCTCTCTCTCTCTCTCTCTCTCTCTCTCTCTCTCTCTCTCTCTCTCTCTCTCCCCTCTCTCTCCGGGTCTCTCTCTCTCTCTCTCTCTCTCTCTCTCTCTCTCTCATTTTTGTATGTTCTGTACCCCCTAGGCCTAAATGAATAAATCAGTTGTCATTGTCATTGTTGTTGTCTGTCTCTCTCTTTCTTTCTCTCTCTCTCTCTCTGTCTTCTATGTTTCTGTCTATCTCTCTTTCCCTCTCTCTCTCTCTCTCTCTCTCTCTCTCTCTCTCTCCTCTCTCTCTCTCTCTCTCTCTCTCTCTCTCTCTCTCTCTCTCTCTCTCTCTCTCTCGGTGTGTGTGTGTGTGTGTGTGTGTGTGTGTGTGTGTGTGTGTGTGTGTGTGTGTGTGTGTGTGTGTGTGTGTGTGTGTGTGTGTGTGTGTGTGAGAGTGTGCGTACGTACGTGAGTGAGTGAATACGTGAGTGTGCGTGTGTGTGTGTGGTTTGTGTGTATGTGTGTGTGTGTGTGTGTGTGTGGTGTGTGTGTGTGTGTGTAGTGTGTGTGTGTGTGTGTGTGTGTGTGTGTGTGTGTGTTTGTCTGTCTGTCTGTCTGTCTGTCGTATGTCTCTCTATATGCCTCCCTCTCTGTCTCTTTCTCTCTCTCCACCCTCCTCTCCCATCTGTGGTCGAACATTAAGTATATATATTGTACATAAGTCATCTCCTCCTCAAGAAAAACATGGCATTGACAATGTTCACCGAGAAACAAAATTCTAACATGCTTAGGAAAGAGACAGGGTTAGAATCAGCCTAAGTTTGTTTCCAATAAGGCTGAAACAATCAGACTTTGAAATCGGGAGGGGGGTGACTTAGGTACAAGAAACATTGTTTGTAAGACGAATAAGGTGTGTAGATTATCCACCTTTTCAAATTGCCTCTAAAACCTTTTTATTTTATTTCGTCAGTTCTGTATTTCTGATTTGTGTTAGATATTATTTTTTTGTCAATTCTCTTCTCAAATTTCTCATCAGCGTTCAGTTTTTCTACTTGGCGAATTCTTTGGGGGAAATCGTATTGAAATCCGATACTCTCATGAAGCACAGATAAAACAAATTGCAAATACACTACTCACAAAAAGTTAAGGATCACTATGAGAAAACAGGTGCGCAATAAACTCCGTTCGCTCCTGTTATTTTTTTCTCAGTCAAGCCAAATTGTTATGAATTCTTGTTCAGCTGTAAGTGGGCGATGTTGTGTTAGTGGAAACATTGCACGTGATTCTCTATTACTGAGCTTGGCAGCAAAAGAAAAAGCGGAAACTTGCGAAAAAGGACCTTGTTTTGGATCGTTCTGCATGAACACATTGCACAAGCCAGATGGAAAAACCATTATGCACGTGCAAGCACTGCTGTTTATGTGTGAGATGCTGTCTCTTGCTTGGCTTTATAAGAAGACATACCACCAGTATTAGGCCTGATTTGACAATGCCTCCACGACGAAAATTGAGCGAGTTGGATAGGGGACGAGCTGTTGCATGGTTCCAAGATGGTGTTCCCAAGCGAGAAGTGGCCAGGCGACTTCAGGTGTCCATCTCGGTCATTGTCAGACTGATTCAACGCTTCACAGCCACTGGGAGGGTCCATGAAAGACGCAGATCTGGTCGACCGAAGAAGACAACTCCACGTGAAGATCGTCTCATTGAACGACAAGCCCTGCAGACAAGAACAGCCTCTTCCAGCATCATTCGAAGGCAGCTGAGGGTGGCTACTAACATCAACATCAGCCAGCAGACCATACGGAACCGCCTTCATGGGTTTAACCTCCGTTCTCGTCGCCCAGCTGTACGGCCACGCTTAACTCCAGCCCATAGGGCAGCACGCCGCGCCTTCTGCAGACGTCACGTGAGGTGGACACGTCAGCAATGGTCCCAGGTCCTGTTCAGTGATGAATCACGCTTCACCCTGAACCACAACGACGGCCGACTGAGGGTCTGGAGGCGCCCAGGGGAACGCTTTATTGACGCCACTGTCCAAGAAAAGGTGGCCTTTGGTGGAGGTTCTGTAATGGTCTGGGGGGCCTTCAGCCTTCACCACAGAACACCCTTGTATCATGTACAGGGTAACCTGACTGGCCTCCGATACCGGGATGAGATCCTTCAACCGCTGGCTGTGCCTACACTGCAGCAGATGGGACCGCCGGCTGTCTACCAGGATGACAACGCTCGCCCCCACAGGGCAAGGGTGGTCAACGACTTCCTGCAGCAGTCTGGAGTCAACAGAATGGAGTGGCCAGCATGCAGTCCCGATCTCAACCCGATTGAGAACCTCTGGGATGAGCTGGATCGCAAAGTGAGGAGCAACCACCCCCCTCCCAGGGATGCCCAGCAAAAAAACTCTACCAGATGCTGCAGGCTGAGTGGCAGGCGCTTCCACAAAGGATCTTCACCACCCTGGTCAACTCCATGAGGACTCGCTGCGTCGAGTGCCAGAACAGCCATGGCGGATACACGCATTACTGAACTTTTGGGAGCATCAGAATGCCCTGTCTTGTGATTTCAATGACTTTGGGAAATCAAATTTCGATACGTACCCACTTTGATCAAATGTACAGACCAAACGATTGCTCGAAATTGATGGCAATTGTGTATCGTTATCACTAAAGCATTGAATTAAATGTTGGCCAAAATTCAACGCATTGGCTTTCTTATTTGGAAAGTTATGAATTAGTTTGCAAGTGATCCTTAACTTTTGTGGATAGCTTATATGAATACGAAGGAAAGTTAGGAATCGTTATGCATTAGGTATCCTTATACACCGCCCACAGAAAGTTAGGGAAAACTTATCAAATCATAGATATTTCAAAACACGACAAACGCTACGTCCTTGAAAATTTAGCAATGGTTTATTTAATGCATTGACATGCAAAACACGACAGCAATGTGTTGAGCAGAACAATGTTAGATGCTTTTAAACAGAAGTACCCTACTTTATGAAAATCATGACCTCGAAAATTTTACGACTATCAACAAGTGTCAATTATGAGTGTCGAGAAATACTAAAAAATGGGTTAATCCACCCGGATTTGCCATGCACTGCGTGCAGCATTATCCCATGCAGTGTGCAGACGTCATCGTCTGTTCCTGAGGAATGACCTGCCACTCCAGCTGAAGCAAATCCAGTAGCTGATCCAGTGTCTGTTGGGGAGGATAGTTCTTGCGTGTTCGACGCCTCAGCTGGTCTCAAAGGTTTTCCTCAGGGTTGAGAGCCAGGCTGCATGCTGGCCAAGTTAGTCGTACCCCTCCTGACTGACTGGATCCAGTTGTTTGGGACACGACCCTGGTGAGTACGACCATTGTCATCATGGAACCCAGTCCCTAGTGCAACCCCATGAAGTGCTACCACAACAAGATGGCCCAGGGTCTCGTTGATGTGCCTCTGAGTGTTTAGGTTTCCTTGAACGAGGTACAGTGGGGTTCAGTGATGAGTCGAGACGTTTGTCCATACCATGATGGAACCCCCACCATGGGCTGTCACGTGCTGGAAGCAGTTTTCATTGAACCGTTCACCTGGCTGTTTCCAGACTACATGAGTCCATGATGATGCAGGAGGCTTAACCATGTCGGAGTGGAGTTGTTGAAGTCTGCTGCTGTCCTTTGGTCAGGGTTATCTGACCAGCCAGGGCGTGTCTGGCAAGGTACTGTTTCACCTGTCTGGTGGTCTTCCTGGGTTTCCCTGACTGTCGCCTTTCCTGGGCTTGGCTGGTGCTCTGGTGATGATGTGGAAGTTTAATTTAAGTCGGGGACCCAATTTCAGCACAGCTACACCCTCCTCCAGCCATGCCAGGGCTCTCCCTAGATCTGAAAGGCTAATTTTTTTTTAGTACCATACAACCATCGTGATTCAGCGATTACTTAGCGGCTTAGATGGTTGCGTTCACTGCCAGGTGGCGACAAACTCGAGAGGGTCTTATCTTCGTTATTTTATCTGTTGGGGGTAGAGAGAAAGAGAGAGAGAGGCCGCCTGAGTTTAGACCAAATCGTTTGCACGACATTTCCACAATACAAGCCTTTTTATTATTAAAAAAATATTTTCTACAGCAGTGGCTGTAGATCGAACACCAGTGGGCGTTTACCCACATAACCTCATATTATGTTCTTCATCAGCATGACCTACAGAAAGCAATGGCAGACATTGTAAGCCTCATGACAAAGATCAAGGTCAAGAGTGGTGGCCGTATGTCACAGACTCAAAAATGTAGGCCTTTGAAGTGTCAAATTGGTGCTTAAGCCACAGGTTTCACATTTGTGCAGTTACGGGCGGGGTCGATATGTGAGGGGGAGAGGAGGTAGAGGGTAGGACAGGTACAGGGCGAAACGAGCAAAGGATATGTCACCTGTTATTATATCGGAGTCATCAGTCCTGGGCCAAGCGAAGTAAAGTTTGTGGACTTTTCCATCTGATGAAGGAATTTCGTTGTAAAACAAATCCTAGATTCGGTACTTTTCCTGTGATTCTCTCAAGATCTGGGCCAGGGTAAGGACAACAAAATACAGTCAGTTTTGTGACGTCATTTACGCTTTGGACTATCCCTTGACCCAACTGAAAGCTGCATGACCCCGAGCTGGACCACTTCCGGTTCAATCTTTTTATGCTGGAAGTGTTCTCAATTAACATTATACTAAATGTTCAAAATACGAACGCAATCGGTACAGCTGTTTTGGAGTTATTCTAGGCTGAACTTCGGCCGAATTCGGCTGTTTTTCGGCCATATATCTCGGTCAAAAGGCGTTCAGTTGCTGTGATATTAAAAATGCACCGCAACAATGTTGTCATATCCCTTTTCTACACATTTCAGCAAAATTGGATAAAAAAACAAGAAATCTCCAAAATGTGGAAAATAACACAAAAACATTTGACACAGCCTAATTTACATCAATTTGAAAAACTGCCAATCGATCACAGATATCGTCACTAAACTCTTTTTTTGCAATGTGCCAGAGTAAGTGCTACTAAATCATAAAGTTAGTTATGTGATGTGACTTTCGGTTTTGGCTTTTCTGTGAGCAAAATGAAAGTTGCATGATACCGCAGTTACGCTTCTTCTTCTTCTTCTTCTTCGATCGCTCAGACAGTTTCCTGTCAATTATGAGCGCAGATGCGTCATGCTGCCGTTATGCGCCTAACTAAGAAATAGGCCCAGTAAGTTCGACTTCGGCTGGAGGAAAGTTTGAAAGTGTTTATTGAAAAAAGGGAGGAGAATGGACCGGTAAGACAGAAAGATGACAATACTCAAATGGAAAAGGCAGAGTCAAAGAGAGTGACAGATTAGCGGTAGTTACAAGCACAGAACTTCCAGAAGGTGGGGGAACTATTTATACAAAATACCACCCGGTATCCCCACGGGGGTGTCAGTTACGCGTTTTCTGAAACACTTTTCAATTTCATAACTTATCAAACATCGCTGTGTGTTTGCTGTCAAAAGTGCTAAGATTATCAAACATGTAAACATTTCAGCAAATCTGTTAATCCAGAAATAAAACGTTAGTATGTAAAACGCAACTGACGTGTTACTTTGGCATTTGTTTTTGCAAAATACATAGTACAAACTACAAAAAAGAAAGAAAAGTTGGTTTTCAGCAACTTCAAACTTAGCCTACTTATTAAACATGTGATAACTTCTAAGGAGAAATGTTTTAATAAATTCTTGTTCACACACATGAACTCATTATGACTGAATAATTTACTGAGAACTATTCACTAACAAAAAAAGTGACAAAAACAACATGGCCGTCATCCAGGAAATGTCACTGCAGGGGAAACAATCCAAAGTGATTTCTGACACTTCAGACATTGTACTTCCAAAGAGCAATGAAAAACAAAAGGTCTGCGTCTCTTTTGAAATGTGGCCCCAAGTGAGCATAATGGGTTTTTTTTGGAATTGCCCATGATGAGTGCTTTCAGCGGCATAATGGGGACGAGGCGCCGTATAATGTGAGGAAATTTCATGTTTCTTTTTTGCACGATCATGCTTTGACGTTTAACCCTTTCGCCGCCATCCATTTTTCTGCAAGAAAATTCCATTAACACTTAACTGGGTAGAGAAAAAAATGTTTCTGCAGTATTGGGATTTCCTTTGTAGCATGCATAACATTAGACCTATCCATACCTCCCAAAATTAAGAAAATAGGGTCTTCGGATAACAGGTCCTGATTTGATGCCTTTTAGTGACATGGGTGTCAAACCATTGTGGTGCATAAATGCGACATTGGCGGTGAAAGGGTTAAAGCGCAGCAACCGAAAGCAAGGGCATTGATCAATAGTAGTCCTTGTTGAAGTATTCCTATTCCCTTTTGCAACATAGACTCGATAAGTAGGCCTACTTTATAAACAAGAGGCAAAGCCTTCAAGGCTCACTCGAACAGGAACATGTGGGATAAGAACAAAGATTGAGGGGGGTGTCTAAAGTACAAAAATGCCAATACATTTTTTTAAGTACAAATGAAACTATCGTTAATGGATACAACTGAAAAAAAGAAAGAAAAAATAAATTAAAAAAGTGCCCGTGCCGAGAATCGGACCCGGAACCATTGGCATGACAGACAGACACTCTACCAATGAGATATTGAGGCTTTCAGTGTTGATGAGTTTCTTAACTCATGTTGCCTGTTGAATACTTTCTAACCCACTAATCTAAAATGTTATTTGTGTTTTTTATCTGCTTACAGAGTTGTTTTAAGTATTTACTTATTCAAATCAGTAATGTTTGAAAGGTTGCATATACATCTATGTGTGTGCAAAGTTTGAACAATGTATGCCTTCTATTTCCCGAGAAAATGCCAACGTTAAAGTTTGGAGATTAGACCATGGACGCAACACACACACACACACACACACACACACACACACACACGCACACACAACACACACACACACACACACACACACACACACACACACACACACACACACACACACACACACACACACACACACACACACACACACACACACACACACACACAAACTAAACAACTATCTTTATCAATTTTTTCTTTGATAATATTTAGATTAACCTGTTTAGTCTTCTACTTGCTAGCCACCATTCAAAAATTCATGCATAGTACGTTGGCACAGTATAAGCTGTAAGCTTGTTGTTGCCGTTATGCTTGCTTGACATGTGTGTAATGTGCTTTTTTATAAATAAAAATCATTTAAACCAAACAACTATCATACTATAGACTCACTTCCAAAAATCATAACGGAACATCTTTTTTCTTTAGAAGATGCTTATCCCTCCTACTGCCCATCAGACATATCTAAGCTATATCATGCAAGTGTATCTACGCCCAACTCTGTCCATATTCCTTCCAATCTGCTTGTCAGACGTTAAGGACCACTCTTTCATAAGCTGTGTTGTATGTTGTTGCCTCAAACCTAATAAAAGTCATGAACTGATAATTTTTAAAGGTTTTAGTTTACAAATAATGGAACTAAACATCTTCATGATATAGAATGATTTGATCAGGCGCTGTTTGTTTTCTGTGTCTTTTTTCTTCTAAAGCTCTTGGGGGGGGGGGGGGGGGGGGGGGGGGGGGGATTGTTGTCAACGTTCGCTGAATTGTATATTACTGAATTAAAATAAACACCCGAAGGTGCGGATGGGACCCAGAGATGCATTGGCCCCACCTGCCCTACCAACAAAAGATTAGCCCTTCATTAACCCTGGAAGCGCGATGGGTTTGTTATGTCGAGTCCTCGATCGCTAACTTGTTTGTTTGTCGAGTAGTGCGTTACTGCTTTGATAGCCAAGAAGGAAAAAGGGGAAAGGGTCGATAGTCGGAAGCATACGAGGTATCCCTCTTTTAACAAAGTTAAGCACGGTGAATGGTCGTTTTATCATCGCTGTGATACTTAACTGAACGGGGGGGAAACCGCCCTGCAATTGTAAAGCTGCAACATTTCCTTCTCGAAAGCAAGTAAAAGAGAAAGAGAGAGAGAGAGAGAGAGAGAGAGAGAGAGAGAGAGAGAGAGAGAGAGAGAGAGAGAGAGAGAGAGAGAGAGAGAGAGAGAGAGAGAGAGAGAGAGAGAGAGAGGAGAGAGAGAGACAGAGACAGAGACAGAGAGAGGGAGGGAGGGAGAGGGAGGGAGGGAGAGGGAGGGAGAGGGAGGGAGAGAGACACTATAAATGATTTCATAAGATTTTAGGCCACAGCCCCTATCTAATGGGGGCAAATACATCTCATATGTACACACCAGTGGCGCATTGTTGCCAACACATGCATATAGCATGGAATACAGATATGTAACTAATCAAACACTGTATAATGTATATTATGTGACTTACGAAGATTAACAACATTATATTACAGGCTACATTATGTTGTCATTATTCGTAATCGTTTTAAATCTTCATAAACAAACAAAGATGCATTAGACAATACCTCGCCTCTACACCACATGACCAAATGGAATCACGTGTTTCAAGTTACAACAGTGACAAAATAAAGAGAAGTAAAACAAAGTGCTCTTCGCAAAATACATTGCTCACTCTTCTTAAATTGAAACGAATTTTTTTAAGTGATATTCTTGTCTTTTACAAAATTCGATTTTAAGGATTTTTGTTCTTCGTGGTTTTGTAATAAGCGTAGTTCCTTCTCAGAGTCAATCAAAAACTAAAAGGAAAAGGAAAAGGAAATGAAAGAAAACACACTTGCCAATTTCCCAAGAATGGTTTCTTTCCTTTCCTTTCCTTTCCTTTTGATTGACTCTGAGAACTACGCTTATCATGAACACACCAGAGTCGGAAAGCGTATTTACTCAAATTCATGGTTTTGTTTAATTCTGATAGCAGATAGAACACAGTCACGATGACAGAGTCGCATAAACTGTATCCCTAGTCCACAGCTGTTCCGTACCACACACAATCAAGCTGTTTAATTAATTAAAAGGCTGAATCTAGCAATCTTAGAAGAAAAAAAATGCACCAAGCATTATTAGTTTGTAAGAATGTTTTGGCTGTAAGTTCTTCGTTGTATTTTTAATATATTTCTTCCATCAGATTTATGGTAAAACAACTTATTTTTGTTACGCAGTATCATGCAACATAATATTTAGTAGAAAATGTTCTTGAATAATACACGTAGTGTCGCAAACATAAATAAAAATGTCTATGAATGAATATCTAGCTATAGCCTATCTACTGAATATAACTAATTTAGTCACACACTGCAACATATTCTTGATTGTTAGTTACGAATAGTAAATAAAGTTGGCTTGAAAAAAATTATAAAAAAGTAAAGTTAACTCATTCGCATCGCAACGATTTTGAATTATTAAAAAAACCTCACAAATCACTCGAGCCATGCACACAAACGAAGCATACATAAACAAAAGGCGAAACGAAAGAAGATTACAGGTTTTTACTTCAGGTTTAGACATAGGGAAGTGGTAGATCAGACTTTTTATATATATATATATATATATAGACTTTATATAGAAACATTCTTCACACCAATGGGTTTCCCTACAACAAACCACTACAAAAGCAAAGTCAGAGGCAACATTGTGGTGTAAGGGAGCGAAGTGAGTTTAGAAGTGGCCAAAGTATGATGTGCACACATATTTACTTCCCTTGAAGCAAATGCATCAAATTGACAGCTATCTATTAATTCCGCACATATATAGCTGGAACGACTTGAATGAGTTAAACTAAATGTTCCTCCCGAAACAGCTGTGAGTCCATGGCAAAGTTATATGAAAAAATAGCAAACATGGAAATAAAGATTTTATAATTCATCATCGAGATAAGCATTGGGATTTAAATGCTAGGGGAAGACGGGGTAAAAAGCGCATGGGCGGGTAAGAAGCCCACCCCAATTATCTCATGAAATAAAGAAAATTTCAGTCAAATTTGCCCATGAGACGAATGCTAGACATTAACGCTCGTCTCATGGGCAAAATGAGACTGAAATTTGCTTCATTTCATGAGATAATTGGGGTGGGCTTCTTACCCGCCCATGCGCTTTTTACCCCGTCTTCCCCTATGCTTGTAGCTGTGATTCACAAATTATATCCCTTGGATATCATCCAGCCGAACGCTACTTACTAAAGTCAAGGGAGATAATGTGTGAATTGTTGCGGGGTTTGGGGGTTAAAAACAAACCTGTATCAGTATGGTAATATCCAGTATTTTGCAGTTTTACAAACACAATTTTCATGCATGACACTTTTACACCAAAACAACATTGGTTTAATTCCATCCATTATCTTTTACATAATGTTCTTCTTCTTCTTTG
>CM065680.1:79057292-79067292 GCA_017654935.2 Phymorhynchus buccinoides | reverse complement strand
CTGCCAGCACCGTCGCACGCCATTGACACTGCATGATGACCATTCCATGCACTTGTCCGACGATGGATTATCTCCGCTGAGCCTTGCTTTGAACTAGGACTCTGAGGAGGACTCAGGACCACCTCCCTCCACGACTGTCTTCTACCTCTGTCTCCACCAACGACGTCTCCTTCTGCTCTTCACTTCACGTCGTTGGAACTATCTTTGTGAGCATCAATAGGGCACTAAGGTTTTGTTTTTTTCATTTGTTTTCAGCAGTGCGATGTTTTAGTCGGCTGCTTAGTTGCTAGGGTTGTAGGACGTGCCACAAAAGTGGTATCCCTGGGAGGACTGCGCTGGCCACCCGAGACCATAGCAAGCTAGATTTCACTGATTTTTTCAACTTTACACCTTTCCTCCACTGTCTTTTTTTTCGACATTTGTATGTCGTTCTCATCGGTCTGTCTAAACCCCCCACTCGTAGGCTTCTTGCCGGTGGGATCGGTCATCAAAGCATAGATTCTGTAGGACAGTTCCTCTTTCTTTAGGGTTGTTTTGTTCTTGCCAGCCCCCTAAATTGTTGGGGGAATTTGTGCGCAAGCCTAACAACAAAACTAGTTTAGTGTAAGTCTTAAAAAACCTAGGAACATAGGAACTTCTTTCATATAGGTGTTGACCTTTTCCTCCTCAGAAGAAAAAGTAATAATATAAAGATTTGCTAAAATAAAAGAAATAGAAAGATCTTGTGAATAATGCTAACGTGTACACAGACCGTTATATGACTTACAGCTCACTGTGTTGCCATGGGGAAATAGAAATATCTTGTGAATAATGCTAACGTGTACACAGACCGTTATATGACTTACAGCTCACTGTGTTGCCATGGGGAAATAGAAAGATCTTGTGAATAATGCTAACGTGTACACAGACCGTTATATGACTTACAGCTCACTGTGTTGCCATGGGGAAATAGAAAGATCTTGTGAATAATGCTAACGTGTACACAGACCTTTAGAGTTGTCCTCCTTTTGCTTGCCCACAATCAGCATTCTGATTCCTTTAGTGATTAGATCTTCCAGTTTTCATCCGTGAAGAAAGATAATATCTTTCAGCACAAGACAATCCTACAGGTATTTTATTCTCTTTTTCTCTCTCATAGTTCTGTCTTTCCATGCTTAGCGTTGTACTAATTTCTTGCTAACGATCAGCCGGTTTGTATATCTCTTAATTTAGGGGCCTATTAACTGGTTTAAAAAGCATTTTTATTTTTGAAAATCACGAAACAAAAAAATCAATATTCACGAGATATGGCAACAAGAGAACGTCATGACTGCAAAAACATAAAAAGGGGGTTATGCTTTTTATATTTCTGCAGTCCTTTTTTAATTACAAGTTATTAGTTTTTGTAATAAGTTCAATAATATGTCAATGGACTATCTAAAGATAGTCCGTTTTGACTCCAAGCCATCGTTATATAAAGCCCTATCCTAAATATAAAGAAAAAAAAGAAAAAAAAAGTAAGCCCCACATGGCCGAAAGGCCGAAGAGGGCGTAAAGCCTTAATAAAAATAATAAAAAAAAAGTACACGGACAAAATCGTGACGGATGACTAAAGAAAGTTATGAAACGGTATCTTAATTTACCAAATAGGTTATGCATATCAATGTAATACAAAAACAATCGAACAAACAAACAGTAACAAGAACATAAGAATAATAACTATATCAAATCAAAGATATAACAAATATCAAAGACATGTAATGTATAAGGCCTAATTCATTTTGTTGTTGTTGTTGTTATCGTTCCGCAGCTTAAACGCTATGGGGGCACACTCAGTGCCATGTGAACATTGGGTGGGAAGATTACGTGTATGGCTGCTTTTAAAGGGCCCCGCCACATGGGCGGCCATACTCCGACTTCAGGGGACAATTCATTTTGTGAAAGGATATTCCGCTTTTCATCTGAGGTGAGTGATATTACCTTCCAGCAAACATAATAATAACCCTCTATTTTCATTTTTTTCATAGTTTTTCTCTGCTTTAGCGTTGTTCTCATTTCTTGCTTACAATCAGCTGGGTTTAAAAAAAAAAAAAAATCTATAATTTATTTATTTGTTTTGTAATAGGGTTTCCTGGCTTTCATCCGAGAAGAATGATAGTACCCTTCAATCATACATATACTATTTTCATATCGTTTTTTATAATGTTGTCTTTCCATTCTTAACGTTGTTCTCATTTGTTGCTTACAATCGGATGTTTTTTTTAATATCGATAATGTTATTTATTTACTTAATTCATGATATAGTTTTGTGGCTTTCATTCGAGAAGAATGATAGTACCTTCCAGCATACACATAACCCTCTATATTCATCTCTTTTTCACAATGTTGTCTTTCTGTGTTTTGCGCTCATTTCGGCTAAAGGGCCTGCTACACTACATACGATTCGCTGTTAATGCGATGCGATTGTGACGATGTGAGTCATGATTCACGTGAAGTTCTTGTATTGGGTCTACTGGAGTATATAGAGCGAAAGTAGTAAAATTAATTTTAGAAGGAGGTATTTCACGTGAATCACGACTCGCATCGTCACAATCGCATCGCATTGAAAGCGAATCGTATGTAGTGTAGCAGGCCCTTACGTTGTAGCTTAGACACCCCGACATATTCACGACTCACGATCTCAAAGTCAGGTTCTTTAGGTTTTGTGACAATATCTGAACCTGAATCTGACTCGTAACGCTGAGCTATCCAACTGGATAATTACACAGCGTGGTGTGGAGCAGCAGGAAGAAAAATAAAACAAAACGAAAGAAGCAACTGGAAATAAATTCAATATAAATATAGAGATCTCCCCCAGCGTTTCATGGCTCCAGTCAGGCCAATCCGGCTACCGTAACGGTCCAAGGGGATAAACCCCGACCGGCACAACCCCAACCTTCTTAACCACTTTTCGCTGGGGAGGGAGGGAGTGATAGGCTTAGAACGAGAGGTTGTTGAGCTCCTGCTTGAAGTGTGCCAAGCTAGGAGTCTCTGCAGCGGACGCTGGCAGCGAGTTCCAAACGGGGGATGGTTCTAGGAAGAAAACTGTATTTGAAACTGTTTGCGTGTTGATGGAACTGTCGGAATTTGTTCTTGTGGTTTGTTCTTGTACGAGCTGGCATGCTGTCAGCAAAAAACTACGCTTTTGAGAGGTTGTCAGACAACAAAACTGAAAAGAGCATGGTCAAATTCTTTAGAATCAGTTGTCTGACAATTCCTAACATCATTTGCCACCTACTTTTTATTTTGGCCTTTTTTGTGAAATTTGTCCTAGTCTAAGATACTGGGTCGCAGTTGATGTCCACAAGGTTGTTGATGATCTTATACAACATATTGTTCTACAACAATAACCCCTATAGGCAGAATATTGCTTGTCAGTGAAAATGTTCAACACAAACATTCGAAGGGGGGAGTGTTTCAAACACAAGTGTCCTCTCATTTTCTTGCAAACGTTTAAATCTTTATCGGAAAAGAAACATATGAAGGCTACAGGGCGAAAAATCGTCAGGAAGCCCGGGCAACCAGAAGACGTCATTGACTGCAGTTTTCCCGGGCTGTTCACGCGCAGTCTGCGTGGTGTTCAGCTCGCCCATCAGGTTGCAGTCGCTGCAGTCGTCGGCACCATTGTACCACCACCCGCCACCGTACTCCGCCGCGCAGTTCCTGCTGGCGTTGTTGTCGTTGTCGTTGTCGTGGGTGGAGAAGGGCATGTCCTGTACATTTAGAAGGAAGGAAAATAGGGGGGGGGGGGTATTTCTTGAACACTCCCCCACCCACCTACCCACCTTCTCAGGTCTATGTCTCTCTATCTCCCGAATCTCTACCTCTTGTTTCTCTCTGAGTCCCTGTCCCTGTCTGTGTATCTGTCTGTCTGTGTCTGTCTGTCTGTCTCTCTCTCTCTCTCTCTCTCTCTCTCTCTCTCTCTCTCTCTCTCTCTCTCTCTCTCTTTCTCTCCCTCACACTCACGCACCCCCCCCCCCTCTACCTCCAACACACAAACACAAAGATAACCACAGAAACACAAGCATACACATACAACTACACACACTCACATACACGCTCGCGTACGCATACTTTTTCACACACAAACACGCATGCACGCACACACAGACACATATGCAAGCATATATACATTTTTACACACACAAGCGCACACACGCACGCACACACACATATATACACGCACGCACACATACACACACACGCACGCACACGCGCGCGCGCACACGCACGCACACGCACGCACGCACGCACACACACACACACACACACACACACACACACACACACACACACAGGACCTTCAGAGAGCTGAGGCAGTCTCCCATGAGAACGACTGACCCAGAGGTCACGTTGAAGTCAACGGTGAAGGTCATGGCGTAACCTTCATCTGCGCCCTTGACCTCGAAGTCGTAATAGTAGTGCTGGTAGTAGGGAGGTGTGGTTATATTACTGACCTGAAATCCGTGAAATCATTAAAATGTAACGCTCAACGTATTGACCTAAAAGTATTAAAAAAAACCTCATTGATTTGATAAATAAAACTTTCTGACCGAATAAAACTTTGAACAATTCAATACTCAACTGAAAAAGCAATATGGCGACCAAACCGGAAAATAACCGACAAGCTGAGCCTCGTTCTGAAGCGAAAGTAAGGTTGTTGGTTCCATTTTTAGTAACGGGAACAACGTCCGCGAAGCGTTGGTGAGTACCCTTCTCTGGGCGACACAGGGCGCCTGCAGTTGCAGGGGAGAGTATCTGCTCGGCGACACAGTGCTGAACAATAACGGATTTTCTACAGAAACGGAAAGTCAGGGTGCAGCTTAGTTTTTTGTGAATGATTGAAATCAGTGTTGTACCTTTTTTTTTTATTAACGATTTTCAGTACATTGACCTGGCAAAGTTTCATTTGTCCTATTGTCTTAGCCTCTGCCGGGACAATTGTCCTATTGTATCATGGTGTTGAAGCGGGCTTGTGTCCTATTGGGTTTTTTTTTAAATCAAAGGGACTTCCCACGTGGGAATCAACTATCCTTCTTTCGTATTTAGGTGACTCTCTCTCTCTCTCTCTCTCTCTCTCTCTCTCTCTCTCTCTCTCTCTCTCTCTCTCTCTCTCTCTCTCTCTCTCTCTCTCTCTCTCTCTATCACCTTCACAATCCCCAGTCACTAACAATGCACCCTTTTCCAGCTGGATCGTGTTTTTGGTAGAAGTAACATAATAAGATCATGGTAACTGTGTCTGGACTGCAAAAAAAACCCTATTAACAGTGTTTAGGATATTAGTGTCCTATTAAAACTGCGTGTATCATTGATTGGCATTAACCTAGAGTTTGGGGAGTAAAGGGAGGATCGTGCGGTGAATGGTTTTCTACAATAACGGCTGTGTCTTTAAAATCCTTGAAGTCTTCGGGTGAGAGGGCATTTAGTTTTGTTGCACCAAACGTTTGGAATTCTCTCCCTGACCATACCCGTAACCAGTCCACTCTTCTTTCATTCAAGTCCCAACTAAAAACCCACTTCTTCAGGAAAGCTTTCTCTCTGTAAAGTCTATGATCCTTTCCCCACTCTTTGTTTTCCAGCTCATTGACGTTGAGTATGAGGTTAACACGTGCGCATGTGTGTATGGGGTGGGGGTGGGGAGTAGGGTAGCGGGGTGGGGATGGTTGGGCATGGCTGGGGGGGGGGGGGGGGGGGGGTGATGGTTGGGGGGGGGGGGGGGGGGGGGGGGGTGTTGAAGGGAGGTGGGTGTTAGTGTGTTGTGTTATGATTATATGCAATGCATTCTCTAATGTATTCATTTTCATAGAGATGTATGGTGAGGATACGTGAACCAGTCTGTTAAATGTTTGTGCGAATGGTGAATGAAAAGCGTATTGAGTTGCTTTGCAAGATTATGCGCTATATAAGCATTATTAATTATGGTGTTTTACGTCCTCTCGGTCTGGAACAGACACATATGGGACATTTGTAGATACCAAGATGGTGGGAACAATACTGGAAGCAATGCCCGGAGGCAGTGCAACACCAGTAAAGTCCCGATTTTTTTAACAATATAAATAGCCTTCTCCTGTTACCTGGAAGCCATGGTGGGACACGACTTACCCGCACGCATAAATGTGACCCAGCACCACGAAAGGGACATTATTAAGTCGCTGGGCTTGTTTAACACAACAGGCTTGCAAAGTCAAAAATATCATTTTTTTTAATCAGTTTTGAGTGATGGGTATTTTCATGCTCTCTAACATCCCATCTTTCATATTTCTAAAGGACAATCTTTGTTATGGTCTCTAAATACTCCCAAAAGTGCTTTGAAAGGAGTATGTCCATGGATTTT
This sequence comes from Phymorhynchus buccinoides, assembly GCA_017654935.2. Classification (NCBI taxonomy): domain Eukaryota; kingdom Metazoa; phylum Mollusca; class Gastropoda; order Neogastropoda; family Raphitomidae; genus Phymorhynchus; species Phymorhynchus buccinoides. Next base: position 79,060,940 of record CM065680.1, on the reverse strand, counting down.
CTTCAGCTAGGCTAAAGTTCACAGTGTGATTTCTCAAAATGGCCGACATTCACCCTACCAAATTTAAATGCTCATAACCCTAAAACAGAAAATGTTACAAGCATCGTTCTTTTAACATTTGAAAGAGAATTGTTTTCAGTTTCGAACGGTACCATTGTCTCAGAATGGTTATTTTGACACTTAATGTCCCTTTCGTGGTGCTAGGTCACAAATATGGAATGATACCAACCTGCACGACCAATGTGTAGGTGTAGGGATTACTGGTGATCAGGTGCAATTTCTCCAGCCCCACCCAATAGTCTGTGTCATCCGATCCGAAGCCGTTGACGTAATTGTCCTTGCTGACGTTGAAATCTACGTCATTCGCCTCGCGGACCAGAAGCATCTGCCCCACCTGTAAGAGAGAGAAAGGAATGACAGCTTAGAAGCAATTTGTTTTTTTAAATCAATGACTGCTGCTTTACGATCATCATCACATCATAACACAAAACAACTGACTGACCAATGACTACTGTTTTACTATCATCATCACATCATAGCACACAACTATCATCACATCATAACACAGAACAACTGACTGATCAATGACTACTGGTTTACTATCATCATCATCATCACAACACAGAACAACTGGCTGATCAATGACTACTGTGTTACTATCATCATCATCATAACACAGAACAACTGGCTGATCAATGACTACTGTTTTACTATCATCATCATCATAACACAGAACAACTGACTGATCAATGAATACTGTTTTACTATTATCATCACATCATAACACAGAACAACCGACTGAGCAATGATCAATAATATATAGTAAGCTTTGATAAAACTTTTTGTGTCCAATGTCTTTATTTGTGAACCTGTGTTGAGGGTGTGTGTCTGTCTATCTGATTCTACCTTTGTGAAACAGCAGAGTCCATGCTAATAACGATATAAATACCGGCCAACTACGTGGCTAAAGATGGACTTATTGGAAGTCGATGCACTCAGCAAAAGTGGAAGTGTCAACAGTCACATATCTTGAAGATTTGAAGATAGATATATTAAGAAAGAGAGTGTGTGTGTGTGTGTGTGTGTGTGTGTGTGTGTGTGTGTGTGTGTGTGTGTGTGTGTGTGTGTGTGTGCGTGTGTGCGTGTGCGTGCGTGCGTGCGTGTGCGTGCGTGTGTGTGCGTGTGCGTGTGTGCGTGCGTGCGTGCGTGCGTGCGTGCGTGCGTGCGTGCGTGCGTGCGTGCGTGCGTGCGTGTGTGTGTGTGTGTGTGTGTGTGTGTGTGTGTGTGTGTGTGTGTGTGTGTGTGTGCGTGCGTGCGTGTGCGTGCGCGTGCGCGTGCGTGCGTGTGTGTGTGTGTGTGTGTGTGTGTGTGTGTGTGTGTGTGTGTGTGTGTGTGTGTAGTGTGTGTGTAGGTGTGTGTGTGTGTGTGTGTGTGTGTGTGTGTGTGTGTGTGTGTGTGTGTGTGTGTGTGTGTGTGTGTGTGTGTGTGTGTGTGTGTGTATGTGCATAGGTGTATGTCTGTCTATCTGATTCTACCTTTGTGAAACAGCAGAGTCCATGCTAGTAACGATATAAAAAATAATGAAGCACAACAATATTATGATTACAGGGCAACAATTAATATCAAGTGTTAGGCCCTATATAGCCCTACCAGGGTATACTATCATTTTAATTCTCCGGGAAAAGCCAAAAGTTCTTCCTTTTGCGATTGTGTTTTGTGGCCCTTACCCGAGATAAAATGATAATGCATTCTAACATTTAACATTTACACAGCAACACAATGTACTATACCGTGGTATCACAGCGAATCTGGATGGACTGGTTAACAGAAGATGGCTGTGCCAAATAGAATCTCTCCATGGTTGGGTAGTGTCCTGATGCCAGTCCCTCTGAACAATCTGTGCAGGAAGGAAGGAAGGAAGGAAGAAAATAAAGGACGGAAGGAAGAAAGAAAGAAAGGAAGGAAGGAAGGAAGAATGAATAAATCAGCAGATGGCGGGATAGATCGATAGATTGATATAGATGAATGAATGGATGAATGGATGGAAGGATAAATAAATTAATTAATGAACAAACACAAGAATGAATGAATGATTGAATGAACGAACGAATGAATGAATCAATCAATCAATCAATCAAACAATCAATCAATCAACGAACGAACGAGCGAATGAATGAATGAATGAATTATTATATTGTAAGCTTTTCAGCGGATGGTACAGGTTTGTTGAATGATTGAATGCTTTGCGCTTTACGAATAGTATTGTATTGCAACCTTTCTAGCAGATCAAAGGGTTTGTTCACTGTCTGACAGCTCTGTGCTTTTAAAAACCCTTTCACCGCCAATGTCGCATTTATGCACCACAGTGGTTTAACACCCATGTCACTAAAAGGCATCAAACCAGGGTCTGTTATCCGAAGACCCTATTTTCTTAATTTTGGGAGGTAAGGATGGGCCTAATGTTATACATATCACAGAGGAATTCCCAATATTGCAGTTTTTGTTTTTTCTCTACCCAGTTAAGTTTAAGAGTATATTTTGGCTGAAAAATGGCTGGCGGCGAAAGGGATTCGGAAACGTTGTTTTTTTACAGAAGAAAATACATCCACTTTTTATGTCTTTCTATACCTTGATGAAAATAATATTTCAAAGAGAGGGAATCTCAAAAGTTTCTTCCCAAGTGCTGAGTACACAACAAGACATATTGGTGTCATATTATGTGTCTCTGATGGTGGTTTATATTTCATTTATGTTATTAAAACTTTTTTTCATAAAACTTTTATTTGTTGTATTACGCAACGAGACTGGCAGTCGGGTAGAGAAAAATTAGAACGACAGAGACAGAGACAGAGACAGAGACAATACTAGTCATAGAAGACGATTTAGACATACACAAAGACACAGAGAGAGAGAGAGAGAGAGAGAGAGAGAGAGAGAGAGAGAGAGAGAGAGAGAGAGAGAGAGAGAGAGAGAGAGAGAGAGAGGGAGATAAGAGGGAAGGGGGGAGGGGAGAGACGGTCATAGAGAGGCAGAAAAGATATGTCTATCCTTCAAGAAGCGTGTGTGTGTGGGTTGACTAAACAATGGTGGTACGGAAGAATAAGGATGACATTTAATTAGAGGATATTTGTAAAACAAATGAACGGGTATTGAGAAAGGATGATGCTAGTAACATGCCCTACATTGCGGTCATTTTTCTTCTTGCTATATCATAGCGCAGAAGGTGCAGTAAAAGGAGCGAAAGGAAAAGTCTTTATGGACATGACAATAAAGCTACATTCATGTCATTTGATCAGAGTTAATTAGATTTCCTTCGATCGGGGGGGGGAGAGAGAGGGGGGGAGGGGGAGAGAGACAGGGAGAGAGAGAGGGGGGGGAGAGAAGGGAGGAGAGAGAGAGAGAGAGAGAGAGGGAGAGAGAGAGGGAGAGAGAGAGAGAGAGAGAGAGAGAGAGAGAGAGAGAGAGAGAGAGAGAGAGAGAGAGAGAGAGAGAGAGAGAGAGAGAGAGAGAGAGAGAGAGAGAGAGAGAGAGAGAGAGAGAGAGAGAGAGACAGAGAGAGAGAGAGAGAGAGAGAGAGAGAGAGAGAGAGAGAGAGAGAGAGAGAGAGAGAGAGAGAGAGAGAGAGAGAGAGAGAGAGAGAGAGAGAGA
>CM065680.1:79024792-79049792 GCA_017654935.2 Phymorhynchus buccinoides | reverse complement strand
AATGGTTTTGGAAAATATTGTTAGGTATATTTGTTTTAATAAAATGTACAGTTTATAGTTGTTTTGATTTGTCCTTTACTCTATAACATTTTACAAAAATGCTTGAATGTATGTTGATTTGTTGATTTGTTGATACATACTAACTTGTGGCGGTGCCATAGCCGATGAGGTTTAACCGAGGCGTGGTCACCGCTACAGCTATCTGTATTAATACAACAAATCGGGACTTTACTGGTTTCGTAATGCCTCCGGGCATTGCCTCCAGTATTGTTCCCACCATATTTGTATTTACAAATGTCCCATATGTGTCTGATTCAGACCAAGAGGACGTAAAACTCCATTTTCGTCGTTGATTTGTTCGTGAGCAACTCGCTCCCACTGTTGTTGTGTACTGTGTGGGTGGTTGTCATAATAAGCAGGTCTGGGTCATCCTTTTTTTTAAGAATGAACTTGGGTCTGTATTGTTGTGGCAACTACTTTCACTTTGCAGGCGAATCGGTGCCATAAATAACTTTGGTAAAACAAGGGAGTTAATTTAGTAGGCTATTATGTTTTCAGTACTAGTAAACGTCAGTTGCTGTGTATATAGTTTTGGAAACACTTAATTCTTTTTATACAAGTTATAACGGTGTGGTCTTTTTCTTCCTCTTGACTTCTGCTTCATTAGACTACCAGAGATATCGACGCAGGTATGTAGGTAGTAGAAAGTTCTACGTCCTCATAGCAGTTGCTCTTAGGGACAAGTAGTTATGGTGCTGTAGTCTTCGATGTAGCGGGTACACCTGGTATTAGGTTCATCAACGTTGATACAAACACACACACACACACACATACAGATACACACACTCATAAAACACAGGTAGGTAGTAGAAGGTTCTACGTCCTCATAGCAGTTGCTCTTAGGGACAAGTAGTTCTGGAGCTGTAGTCTTCGATGTAGCAGGTACACCTGGTATTAGGTTCGTCAACGTTGGTCTTGGATATCGACACAGGAGCAGGTTCAGTTATATGTGGAGCGCAGCCAATCACCTTCAAGGATGTTCAGATATGCAAATATCCACTGTGCTGAGTAATACAATGGACTAATCACGTCTGGAGTCACTCACTCACTATACGATGATTATTTATCGACCTCAGCTTTACGAACAGAGAAAGAGATCAAAGTCATTATTGATATAGCAATAATTTGTTTTTAAAAGGTAACAGGCCAGTGTAATTTTGTGGGTTTTATTCTTGCTCTTGTGAGATCACTTACGCGCGCGCGCGTGTGTGTGTGTGTGTGTGTGTGTGTGTGTGTGTGTGTGTGTGTGTGTGTGTGTGTGTGTGTGTATGCGTGCGTGTGTGTGCGTGCTTGCGTGTGTGTGTGTGTGTGTGTGTGTGTGTGTGTGTGTGTGTGTGTGTGTGTGTGTGTGTGTGTGTGTGTATGCGTGCGTGTGTGTGCGTGTGCGTGCTTGCGTGTGTGTGTGTGTGTGTGTGTGTGTGTGTGTGTGTGTGTGTGTGTGTGTGTGTGTGTGTGTGTGTGTGTGTGTGCGTGTGTGTGCGTGTGTGTGTGTGCGTGTGTGTGTGTGTGTGTGTGTGTGTGTGTGTGTGTGTGTGTGTGCGTGCGTGCGTGTGCGTGCGTGCGTGCGTGCGCGCGCGCGCGCGTGCGCGCGTGCGTGCGTGCGTGTGTGTGTGTGTGTGTGTGTGTGTGTGTGTGTGTGTGTGTGTGTGTGTGTGTGTGTGATAAGGTGGGGCACCCCCGACCCTCCTTAAGCAATAATCTTTTTTTCCTCTTCTCTTTGACCCTACTTTTTGTCAAGAGCCCAGCCACACACACTACACCATATCATAACTGATAAATACTTGAAATTCACGTGAAGGCCGCCCCCGTGGGGGTAAGGGGGTCTTTCGTACAAATAGTTCCTCCACCTTCTGAAAATGATGTGTTTGTAACTTCTTCTAATCTGTCACTCTCGTTGATTCTGCCTTTTCCCTTTACTGTCATGTACTACCTTTCTGCCTTACAAACACATCATTTTCAGAAGGTGGAGGAACTATTTGTACGAAAGACCCCCTTACCCCCACGGGGGCGGCCTTCACGTGAATTTCAAGTATTTATGCCCAGCCACGTGGCATACGATTTGACCCCAATACGATGCGATTGTGACGATGTCTGTGAGTCACGATTCACGTTAAAGGGGCACCCTGATGGATGAGTTTTTTGCAAGAAACACGTCGAGGTCACCAGAAAGACAGCCTTTTCAAGGATAGGAACACTCACTTTGCTCTGGTTTCCTATAAATCAAACCGTCAAAACGGCGATTCCTCCTTGGCGGAGTTGCCGGAGAGAGATGCCATTTTGGACGGGGTGGGTGGAGGCCACTGAGAGTGGTTGAAGCTTTTTATTCTTTGTAGTGCAGTAAATAAAATCGAGCTGTTTCCTTTGTTGTGAGCGAAACTCCTTTTGGTAAACTGTATTTTTAAAAAAGGTTTGTATTGTGGAAATTTCGTACAAACGACTTGGTCTAACTCAGGCGGCCATTAGAAAAGATAAGGCACATGCTTTCTCTTTCACTGAAATAATCTGACTTCCAGCACCTCCGCCAAAGAGGAATCGCCGATTTGACGGTTTGATTTATAGGAAACCAGAGCAAAGTGAGAGTAGGATCTCTGTAAAGGGTGTTTTTCCTTATGATACCGACGTGGTTCTTACAAAAACGTATCCGTCAGGGTGCCCCTTTAAATACTTCCGTCTAAAACAACTCTACTGTTTTCGTTCACTATGCTCATGTATTTGGTATTTAACAGTCACAGAGGCGTCTCTGTGAAATTCAGGTTGCTCCCACCTCTGGAGAGCGCGTTACAGCCAGAGCGCGCCACCCCCTTTTTTGTGCATGCGATTTTTTGTGTGTAACTGATGAGGAAGGAAAGGGGGAGGGTGGGGGTAAATTTTGACGAAATGATAACTTTTGTTTGTAGACCGCAATTATACACCAATCAAATAAATGGTCCGATACAAAAATAAGATGTTTTATCAGATTCGTGTACGGGCGACTACAAATATAGGGGAAGACGGGGTAAAAAGCGCATGGGCGGGTAAGAAACCCACCCCAATTATCTCATGAAATGAAGCAAATTTCAGTCTCATTTTGCCCATGAGACGAGCGTTAATGTCTAGCATTCGTCTCATGGGCAAAATTGCCTGATGACTGAAATTTTCTTCATTTCATGAGATAATTGGGGTGGGCTTCTTACCCGCCCATGCGCTTTTTACCCCGTCTTCCCCTAGTGAACGTAGCCAGTAGGATTTCATCAGATTTATTTAGACAGTAGAATTTCACGTCAATCACGCCTCACAAATGTCAAAATCGGATCGTAGTGAATCGAATCGTATGCAGTGTAGCCGTCCCCCTTAGCATCCTTGCCAGAGAGACGTAGGGGAAGACGGGGTAAAAAGCGCATGGGCGGGTAAGAAGCCCACCCCAATTATCTCATGAAATAAAGAAAATTTCAGTCAAATTTGCCCATGAGACGAATGCTAGACATTAACGCTCGTCTCATGGGCAAAATGAAACTGAAATTTGCTTCATTTCATGAGATAATTGGGGTGGGCTTCTTACCCGCCCATGCGCTTTTTACCCCGTCTTCCCCTACCTTTCATCTTGCGTCCACGAAACAATCGTTCAATGGAGCCGCAAATAAACTGTGCCCGTTGGAAAGAATCATGACAGGCATTCACACCAATCAAATGTCTTTAATTAAGGGTTTCGCGGGTAACTGTACCCGTTGCTCTCGCACAAATGTCATTTATCACGAACTGTGAACAAAGCCGCCTAGAGTTTCTCTTTATGAAGACCACAAAAGCGTTTCTGCATGACAGCTAACTATGCTTTTAATCAGCACAAGCAAGAAGAAAAGGAAATACAAGTGCAACGCCGAGCGGCTGCAAAGTCCCCTCGCAGCATCGCCGAGCTACTCCGAAATCGGAATGTGTCGGCTGTACACATACATAAAAACGCATCAAAACAGCACGTAACTACATAAAAACGCATCAAAACAGCACGAAACCGAATAGTTTTTGATATAGGGGAAGACGGGGTAAAAAGCGCATGGGCGGGAAAGAAGCCCACCCCAATTATCTCATGAAATGAAGCAAATTTCAGTCTCATTTTGCCCATGAGACGAGCGTTAATGTCTAGCATTCGTCTCATGGGCAAATTTGACTGAAATTTTCTTTATTTCATGAAATAATTGGGGTGGGCCTATAGCCTTAGGGGAAGACGGGGTAAAAAGCGCATGGGCAGGTAAGAAGCCCACCCCAATTATCTCATGAAATGAAGCAAATTTCAGTCTCATTTTGCCCATGAGACGAGCGTTAATGTCTAGCATTCGTCTCATGGGCAAATTTGACTGAAATTTTCTTTATTTCATGAGATAATTGGGGTGGGCTTCTTACCCGCCCATGCGCTTTTTACCCCGTCTTCCCCTAGGGTTCAGACCCGTGATTTGAGCGCGCGCGATCATGCGCACACGAGCACACAGAAAAATTAATGACAACTGTGTTATAGACCATTCATCAAGAAATGCTGTGAAAAAAACTGCATTGAAATACATGCAAAACTTCGCGAGATATTAGCGATTATGTGTTTTGGGGTTTGAACCCCGTAACTGGCGCGACCTTGACCTTAATGTAAAACTAAATACGTTAGTGGATAGCTTCTATCTGGGCAAACTAGTATACCAAATTTGATGATGATAGACTGAATAATTTTGGGGAAAAACGGACGAATAGCCGGACGGCCGGACGGCCGGAGGCACGCCGGAGGCACGCCGGAGGCACGCCGGAGGCACGCCGGAGGCACGCCGGAGGCACGCCGGAGGCACGGACGGATCAGACAGAAACAATAGCTCCCCGAGCTCGGGGACTAATAATTTATGGATACAGATTGGCAGCAAGATTGATGGTGAGATTGCAGGTTTTTAGTCCCACTGCGCTGGCTGTGGCTGAGTTTCTTTAACGGTTGTATTGCCACACGATCGATGATATCTCGATTCCAATTAACTACTGCTCGTGCAATAACGTTCAGAAACTATGGTTCACCTGGCTTTTAATGAGTTTTCCCTGTAGGCAGTGATTCGAAGAAATAATTTTACATGTAAATAAACAAGATGCTGATGGTAAGCCACGTAAACATGCTTTCTGAAGTTCGGTAAATATAATTATGTGAGTCCCTTCTTATCACTTGACATGTAGTTAAACTGAGATATTGAGCATCATACCTTGGGCTTCATCTAGGGACATTGAGTATATTTCTACCAGGTTTCATCATCACTTTCAGTTCAGTACCTTTAACAATAACGCATTGATGTAAGGGTCGACCTCACTGGGAGTACATTTACTTAGCTACTCATTTTGGTGAACTGATACAATGAGTGTCATATTCAGCACACCGGAAACAAAAATTCTACCACTCTTTATCATCGTCGGTTCAGCAGTTTAGGGCGTTTTTTATATAAAGACGTTTATAGGATGTGTAATTTGGTGAAACTGATTGTAGCAAAATCATCTTCAGGGCACGGGTTAGGCCATTTTTCATCGTGATTGGTTTATTAGTTAGGTTCTAACGAGTGGGTCACGTTTTTGTTTTTGCACAAACACACACACACACACACACACACACACACACACACACACACACACACACACACACACACACACACACACACACACACACACACACACACACACACACACACACACACACACACACACACACACACACACACACACACACACACACACACACACACACACACACACACACACACACACACACACACACACACACACACACACACACACACACACACACACACACACACACACACACACACACACACACACACACACATCAACATACAGAGAAACGCAGAGATCCTCGCTCAAATGGTTAAGTAGGCCTATTCCTGTTCTTTTCTTACAGAACCGGGGATGTAAACAGTGGGGAAGAGACATATAAGGTCACAACACGATCTGAAGCTAAATAGATAATCCAATGGACACATAAACTAAGAAAAAAACCAAATAAATGAATGTGAGTACTATTTAAACTTTTTTGTTGTTACAAAGCAACACGACATGCGCACCTGACGAGAGAGAGAGAGAGAGAGAGAGAGAGAGAGAGAGAGAGAGAGAGAGAGAGAGAGAGAGAGAGAGAGAGAGAGAGAGAGAGAGAGAGAGAGAGAGAGAGAGAGAGAGAGAGAGAGAGAGAGAGAGAGAGAGGTGGTCAGAAATGACAGACAGGCCAACACATACATACACTTTATACACATGCACATACCAGGGGCGGACCTAAGTTTTTAAGGGGTGGGGGCTAATTCATCGAAGGTGCGAAGCAACAAGACCCCTAGGAGGGTCCGGGAGGCATGCTCCCCCTGGAAATTTTAAATCCGAGAAGCAAAATAGTGGGATCTGGTCGTGAAATAAAGGACTAATGCCATTACTGTTCATACCCATATTGAAACATGTTTTGAACCATTAAGTACCTATCAACTGGTGGTGCTGATGAGTGCTAGGTATAGCCAAAGACTGTTCAGGGGAAGATAAACATCCGGTCTCTTTTCCCTATTATGAGTAGTGAGGACAGAAACACTGGTTATGTCCCTTTGAAACGTGACACATTTTACACATCGATAGGCCAGTCTTACCCTTTTACAATATCTTTGGTATAGCCCGCGAGGAAATTTAGCTGCCGCTCGGCGACATGATTTGTTTTGGGTGTTTTTTTTTTTAGGAAAACGGGGGGGGGGGGGGGGGGGGGGGCTGCAAAAAAAAGAAAAGAGAGTTTTTTATATTGAGGGTCGTAATCATGAGGGAGCTACAGGAGGTGACTATTATAGAGGAAGACGGGGTAAAAAGCGCATGGGCGGGTAAGAAGCCCACCCCAATTATCTCATGAAATGAAACAAATTTCAGTCTCATTTTGCCCATGAGACGAGCGTTAATGTCTAGCATTCGTCTCATGGGCAAATTTGACTGAAATTTTTTTTATTTCATTAGATAATTGGGGTGGGCTTCTTACCCGCCCATGCGCTTTTTACCCCGTCTTACCCTAATATAAACAAGTACAAATTGTCTGCAAGGGCCCTAGCTGTTATAACAGCACATGCACACAAAAGAAAAACAAGTCCTGTGGTTTCCTTCAAATCAAAGCCAATGCTGTCTTCGCTGCACCCTGTTCAATCTACCACAAGTACAAGGGGGGGTAGTTAGTGGTTTAGTGGCAAGCTAAAAAGCGATCCATCATTCCCGTTTTTCTTTCATTGAAATCTTAAGAAAACGTCCAAAGGAGAATTAAGGTTGGAGATCAAAAGACAACTCACGTATAAAACGTAGGAAACTTTCGGTGTGAAGTTGTGTGAACACACACACAACACGCAAACATACACTTTAAAAAAAAATCAAGCTAATTTGTGCACGCGCGCGAACACACACACACGCACGCACGCACGCACACAGACACACACACACACTGGCACACTCATCCACTCACAAATAATAATATGTGAGCGTACATAACATCAGGCAAACACACACACACACACACACACACACACACACACACATAACATCACACACACACACACACACACACACACATACACGTGCACACATATGCATCCACCCACAAATAATATGCGAGTGTACAAAGCCACACACACACACAGTGTGTGTGTGTGTGTGTGTGTGCGTGTGCGTGCGCGCGCGTGTTGCTTTGCACAATGAGACGAAGTGGCATTACGGGTGCATGCGTATTCATGTAATTGTCTTTTCTTGATATGTCTCTTTTCTGTGAGTGGTTGTTTTTTCATTTGGGATTTTTTTCTTCTTTTTTTCCCGAGTTAACTCTCTCTCCCTCTCTCTCTCTTCATTTCGGTGTCTCTGTTCTGTCTGCCATTTGTTGCATTCATTTCCCCCCCCCCAACTTTGTCTTCTCCTCTCCCTTTCCACAATGATTACTTTTGTCAGTATTATGTACATGATTATCGTATTGTGCTTGTGGAACATAGGTGTATTTTTTCCATATTTTTCATTGCAAATTGATTTTTTTGTTTACAGTTTTTGTTTTTCATCTTGTTTGCTTCAGTTGTATTTCTTATTTATTTATGACGACAGGATGAAACAAAGTTTTGTTTAACTTATTCCTTTATCGTCAATAAAGATCATTTTGACTTGACTTGACTTGACACACACACACACACACATCCACTCACAAATAATAATATGTGAGCGTACATAACATCACACACACACACACTCATCCACTCACAAATAATATGTGAGCGTATATAACATCACACAAACACACACACACACTGGCACACTCACAAATAATATGTGAGCGTATATAACATCACACAAACACACACACACACACACTCATCCACTCACAAATAATATGTGAGCGTACATAACATCACACACACACACACACTGGCACACTCATCCACTCACAAATAATAATATGTGAGCGTACATAACATCACACACACACACACACTGGCACACTCATCCACTCACAAATAATATGTGAGCGTACATAACATCACACACACACACACACTGGCACACTCATCCACTCACAAATAATAATATGTGAGCGTACATAACATCACACACACACACACACTGGCACACTCATCCACTCACAAATAATAATATGTGAGCGTACATAACATCAGGCAAACACACACACTGGCACACTCATCCACTCACAAATAATATGTGAGCGTACATAACATCACACACACACACACACACTCACAAATAATATGTGAGCGTATATAACATCACACACACACACACACACACACACACACACACGCGCGCGCACACACACACGCACGTGCACACATATGCATCCACCCACATATAATATGCGAGTGCACAAAGCCACACACACACACACACACACACACACGACACACACCACACCACACACACCTGGTGAGTGCAGCAAAGTTGTGCTTCAGACCACCTCCCACATCCCCCTGATGTTAACGACCTGCAATTTCAGTCTGTCTTTCAGTTTTATTGAAATAATCATAGGCTGATCCTAACCCTATCCCTTTCCAGAAAATGGCAGATAAGATTTAAGAAAAAAGAAAAAAAAGAATCTTGCTGCTCACTGAACATTTTCAATGCCAAAAATTGAGGGAGTGTGTGTGTGTACGTGTGCGTGCGTGTGTGTGTGTGTGTGTGTGTATAAAGTGCAAGATAGTCGTGAGTGCTAGCTTGTAGAGACATGGGTGGCAAGGGGAGTGGGGTGGATGTGCAGGGGAGGGAGTCATTCAGTTACAATAAGTATAGGCAGATGTCAACACATTGATTTCCCTTGAACGTTTTTTCTTTATAAGAATGTGTGTGTGTGTGTGTGTGTGTGTGTGTGTGTGTGTGTGTGTGTGTGTAATGGTTTAATGGTTTGGTTTAATGATCAGGCCTTTGGCCCATATCATTGGAGAAAAAATACAAAACGGCAAAATAATTTCAGTAAGCATTAATAAAGAGAAGACGTAAATGCATTCAGACATTAATGATGATAAGCATAAAACAACATAAATTGTCAAGTTATTAACAATGACCGTCTCATTATCAAAGCTTTATGTACATATGTGGCTACATTATTTATCATTACAGTGTTCTCATTTGCAAGTAGAAGGGACAATCTAAAACCTGCATGTGTGTGTGTGTGTGTGTGTGAGAGAGAGAGAGAGAGAGAGAGAGAGAGAGAGAGAGAGAGAGAGAGAGAGAGAGAGAGAGAGAGAGAGAGAGAGAGAGAGAGAGAGAGAGAGAGAGAGAGACTGGACACTGGAAAACTTTATTTGACAAGGATAAAGATTTTAGGCGATGCCTATTCTTACAATCTGTCCTTGGATAAAAGAAAAACAAATTTAAGAAACAAAAAACATTTGCAAACATACTCTCTCTCTCTCTCTCTCTCTCTCTCTCTCTCTCTCTCTATCTCTATCTCTCTGACTCTCTCTCATACACACATACATTGTTTATACATACATATAAAAAAAAATTGTTTTTTAAAAATACACATAGTGAAACAAATAATTGACGACAAGTAGGAGGTGAAAGCAGAGAGAGAGAGAGAGAGAATCGAATTGAATTGAATTGAATGAATTTTATTTATTGAGGGTAATAGAATAAGCAATAACATGCTTTTTTACATCCAGCCCTCTTGGAATTTTGTTTTTACAAATATAAAAGTAGAAATGAAAAAGGAAAATGAGCACAAAGCAATATAAAGAATGCAAAATACAACCACAAATATAGTAGCACGACAATAACAAAATCAAACCTAATATTATTAACTATACTCATTTTGAACGTGCATAAATTAAGAGGCCTAAGCACATACACACGGAGAAAAAAACAAAACTAATCCTACTTTTCATACTCATCTTTAACATGCACAAATTGAGAAGTGCACAAACACATGACAAAACCAATCAAAGAGAGAGAGAGAGAGAGAGAGAGAGAGAGAGAGAGAGAGAGAGAGAGAGAGAGAGAGAGAGAGAGAGAGAGAGAGAGAGAGAGAGAGAGAGAGAGAGAGAGAGAGAGAGAGAGAGAGAGAGAGAGAGAGAGAGAGAGAGAGAGAGAGAGAGAGAGAGAGAGAGAGAGAGAGAGAGAGAGAGAGAGAGAGGAGAGAGAGAGAGAGAGAGAGAGAGAGAGAGAGAGAGAGAGAGAGAGAGAGAGAGAGAGAGAGAGAGAGACAGACAGAGAGAGAGAGAGACAGACAGACTGATGGACAAAGAAAAAAACAGAAGTTAGTTCCATACCAAATGCACACAATGGATATAAAAAATATTTTTTATTTCAACAAGCAAATAATATAGCTCTTGATAGGCTCTTGAAGAGACAGGAAAAAGAAGATAAGATCAGAAAAGAAAAACAACTAAAAGAAAACCAACCTCAACCTCAAAGTTCAATAAAGAAATGTTGTTCCGTCGCCAAGTGAAAAAACAACAACAAAGAAAAACATTCAAAACAAAGTAAAAACAATCTACAGCATTTTACCTAAAAGATAGAGGCATGACAATTTCATAACAGGAGTACCCAGGTATTATAATTGTTTCAGCATCACATAAAACATGGAAAGAATATACGTTATCTAGCCTTCGAATATTGGTTTTGGTTGGAACTCGAGAAGTTTTTATCGCAACTCAGCCTGCGGCTCGAGTTCCAACCAAAACCAATATTCGAAGGCCAGATCTAGATGACATATATATCTCGACGGTTTCAAATGCAGTTTATAGTTATTGAAACGAAATACTGACTAAGCTAGATCTACTGCCTGCATTGCAAGCACAGGCCCACTGACGTTCTCATCTGCATGTTCATGCGAAATTAAGTTCCACTGATTCTGAGTAGTTTTCAAATATTTATGTTTGGTGTTAATAGTTGTTTTTTGCGTATTTTTTCGTCATCTGAAATTGTCGCAAAACGCTTCATTTTTGCCAGTTTTGGTCGTCCGCTTTCGTTGACATCCAATGTGATTGTATCCTTCCGCGAAGCTCAGATGCGAATATAACGTTATATGACTTACTGTTATCTCGACCTGCGGTCACATGGGTCAAAGAAGGAGGGGTCAAGATATAATTGGATGACCGCGTGTATTGGTAGAGTGAACAGTGATAAAAACAAGTACACGAAATCAAAGTGACAATAAACAACCAAGCCAAATTCTTAAGAAAAAAGAAAAGATGGCAATGCATCATTTAAATGCACCTTTGCCAATCACCAGCAGCAGTGAAAAGCATCAATAACATTTGAAATGGTGCAATCTTCTGCAAAGGAAGACAACTCATCGAATAAAGAAGCTACCAGAATGTGTCTATATCCATATTTTCAACTGTAAGGGAGATAATCTGATGGCAGACAAGAGTTTACAAGGTTCCTTCTTTTCTGTCACCAAATTATCTTCTCTTACAGGCAAAAAATGGATTTTGCACACATTGTTATTAAATGTGAGCTTTCGCCAAGAGCGTTTGGGACAATTCTTGCATTATTATTATTTTGTCTAAAGGGCACGAAAACATGTTTAATTTAATTTCTGAGCCGAAAGTTCAAACCAACTAAAAAATGTTTTCAAAGATAATTTCTTATATGATAACCTCCACAAAATTATCTTCAAAGTCTGTTCATAACTGGAATACAAAATAATATGAAATGTGCGGAAATGCAAATAGCAAACGCACACATTGTTGTGCAAACACATTTCTACAGAAAAGGTTACCATTAACATATATGAATGCACATGGACGCAAGCATGAGTTTTATCATGCAGATAACATTTGCGGTTGTGTTTACACACATATGCGATAGTGCCCTATAAGAAATGAAACAATACAGCACCGTACCAGCATTTAAAACAAGTATGAACCTTCAATCATTAAACATTTCCATGTTAACTAAACATGTGTCAGGTGCTTCACGTCTAAGCATCAGGGCAGCATTCTTTTTTATTCTCAGCAGTAGCAATCCCATGCTTGAAGCAAAAACAAAAATAGTTTACCACTTACAAAAATGGAACAACTTTCATCAGCAAATTTCAATATGCCATAAAAATTGTATGTGAACATAAAATATCAGTCCAAACAGTTTCATTATGAAGACATTATTGCTGCTATGAGTTGTGGGTTTTTTCTCATAATCTGGCACAAAAAACATGGAATTCTTCTTAGAACATCACAATATTCATACACCAAATCATGAATCGTTAAAACAATACATAGTTATATGACAGTGATATTTTAGCTCAACATTCCTGATAAAACTTGTTAAGTCAACTTAGGACTGTATTCCTCAAATGATTCATGTATCTGCAATTATCTTATAGTAGTTTTGTTTGCCTACTTTCTTTTAATTCAACAATAACATTTTTTTTTCCAATTCAATTAATCACGCAGTTCCAGATGTCTTTTTACAGTTTTTCTTTTTTCAATGTCTGCTGGGTCTTGTACTGCTGCCTCTGGCCTGCATCACTTTTGGTCTGCTTTTGCCTAGAAAAAGTTATAAGAATTTACAATGAGGTATTTTTTTCAAATAACACTGCATGCTGCTATCATAAACAGCATACACACAGATTACTTGTAATTTATAAAACCAGAAGAGGGGATTATGCTGTTTCAACAATACACTAGACTTTAAAGGCGAAGTCAAACAACGCTTCTTGATGTACGAGCACTTGCGCTTGTGGTCGCGTTCCACCAGCTTTCCCTGTGTGACGTACTACTAGGCGAGTGCTCAAACGAGAGCTTGCACAATTGTTTTTGGAGTTCAACTTTGCGCAACTACTCGCATGAAACGAAAGCCTTGTTTGACGATGCGATCACTCGCTCTTTCGCAAGAGTGTTCTCCCGTTCTCACAGCGTGACAGAGCTGCCAGGTGCGTGCCAGAGGAAGCATCATCGGACAAGGCTTTAAAGCCAACGATGCAGCCACTCGCTCTTTCGCAAGAGTGTTCTCCCGTTCTCACAGCGTGACAGAGCTGCCAGGTGCGTGCCAGAGGAAGCATCATCGGACAAGGCTTTAAAGCCAACGATGCAGCCACTCGCTCTTTCGCAAGAGTGTTCTCCCGTTCTCACAGCGTGACAGAGCTGTCAGGTGCATGCCAGAGGAAGCATCATCGGACAAGGCTTTAAAGCCAACGATGCAACCACTCGCTCTTTCGCAAGAGTGTTCTCCCATTCTCACAGCGTGACAGAGCTGCCAGGTGCATGCCAGAGAAGCATCATCGGACAAGGCTTTAAAGCCAACGATGCAACCACTCGCTCTTTCGCAAGAGTGTTCTCCCATTCTCACAGCGTGACAGAGCTGCCAGGTGTGTGCCAGAGGAAGCATCGTTGGACAAAGCTTTAAAGCCAACGATGCAGCCACTCGCTCTTTCGCAAGAGTGTTCTCCCATTCTCACAGCGTGACAGAGCTGCCAGGTGCGTGCCAGAGGAAGCATCGTTGGACAAAGCTTTAAAGCCAACGATGCAGCCACTCGCTCTTTCGCAAGAGTGTTCTCCCATTCTCACAGCGTGACAGAGCTGCCAGGTGCGTGCCAGAGAAGCATCATCAGACAAGGCCTTAAAGCCAACGATGCAGCCACTCGCTCTTTCGCAAGAGTGTTCTCCCATTCTCACAGCGTGACAGAGCTGCCAGGTGCGTGCCAGAGGAAGCATCGTTGGACAAGGCCTTAAGGCTCTCACAGGGACATTTTGTCACATAACTATAAGCAAATATTGAAGATAAATAAAAAAAACTAAAAAACAAATGTGGACTAGCACATTTACACTCTAATTTACAGTTGTAAGAAACGGACAAACAAACATGCATGCGTAGTATTTGACCGTTTTTCAAGCACTACACCAGTAACACAGCAATGGACCTTTTGTACACATCAGAACATCATTGTTGTACCATGTACATTGTTAAACACGCATCAATGTTGAACATTAGAGGCTTTGGCCAAAACAAACAAACAAACAAACAAAAGTAGGGCATTGTTACTTTGCATACATATGTTTGAATTTCTGCTCAGAACGTTCAGGGCAAAATCAAAACAGTGCTCAACATTTTGAGCATTTCAGTTCATTATTTTGGTATGGTGTAATCATATACTTTTACATTTTGATTTGACTCAGAAATCATGACATGCATTTCCTTGCATCTCTTTTTTCTGTTTATGGTTTTTATATTCCCTCCATTATACCCAGTAATTCAACAAAATCAACATTTGTCATTGAAAGTTTCTGTTTCTCTTGAATTGAAGGGCATAGTTTCACATTTTTTTAGAAGGAATAAAACTTTAGAAGTAGCTTTTAAAATCTAAAGTATCATTTTAAGAATAAAACATTACAAACTGCTTTTAAAGTAATCCAAAAAGCTTGTAAAGAAACAAAATTGTGTATCACTTTCACATTAAAAACAAACAACAAACAATCTGTTTAGTAATTATGTTCCAAGCAGATTTATGCATCAAAGCACTGAATAATGATCAACATTAATGGAAAAAGAAACACATTTTGAGTTTCTGTGTATTTTTTTAAAAAGTTTAAATATGTGAACACAAAAGTAATATAAACAAAACGTGTAAGTAAAAGGGTTGAAAAGTTTAAAAGATAATGGTATAGTAGCTATATTGAATGACAAAAGTCATATAATTTTGATATCATTTACATATACTTTGTTTTGTTTCTTGTAAGTCATGCTCAGCCAGTTAAATAAAGAAATAGAATTTAGGCCTCTTGAAAGGTAGCCATTGAGGACTGGACATGCAACCTGCCAAATAGTACATACGAATTGATGTACACATTTTCAATAATTTTCCAATGCTTTTAAGATTAAAGGAACTGCCATCAAGATGCTTCAGTGTCTTAGGACAGAAAATAGAAATATCAGATGCTTTCCAAGGCAGTAACTTTTAACAATTGCTTTAAAATGCTTAATGATTCATATAATAGTTTAGAAAACAAAAATAACATTTTAACAACTGAGAAAACTTTAATCAGATTCAACATCTCAAAATGTTTAATAACCTGAATGAATTAAACAAACATCAAGTCAAATGACATTAATACACATCTTAAAATATTACCCGGCAAACTCAAACGCATTTACTTTTCCTCCCAAGGCAAATAGAGTTTTGGGCATACCATCACAGTCCAATTCATGATCCTGCAGTTAAAATGCAAACTGCCAACAGCAAATCGTTACTGTCTACGTTATTCATAGCATGTTGTGAACATATTTCCACAGCATAAAAATAGTGTGAGGAAACTAGAGAGCTGAACAATATAAAGTCTTTGGAGAGGGAAAAAAAAGTCATCCAGCTTCCCAATTTCTTTTCACCAAAATTATACTGTGAATACCACATGCAATACAATAACACCAACAACATGCAGCATTCACAAAATACTCCAACATAGCACAATCAATTACAAACGTGAACCGTCTTCTATAAAGCTGGATAATGTTCAACATCTTTTTGTTACTCAGTTTATTGCAAATTACAGAAATTCATATAACAAAAACAAAGATTGTAATGGCAGCTGCAGTGACAAAGAGTTTAACCAGAAATAAATTAACAATGACTGACTGCATAATATCAACAGCTTACATTTGACATTATTTTAGTGGTCATTAAGTTAATCATTTCAGTTCAAACTTGATTTCCAAATCACTGTCACTTTAAAAGTATGGCAGAACTGTTCAGACAACCAGGTGACAGTTATTTCTCAAGTGGGAATGTAAACGTAAAATTCACATGTCAGTAAACTGTATGGCAAATCGGTATCGCTTTACATAACAATAACATTACACACATAACATGTACACAATCACATAATAGACATATGACAAAATGCTCCAGGATAAAAATTTCTGGTTTTCTGTATAATCTTGCTTATTTTGTTCTGTGATCTTTAGAACTACTATCCGTATCTCTAAATCATGGAAAAGTGTCTTCTTAAATAAAATGGTAAAACTGCATAACTTTTGAAAGAAAGAATTTGAGATTATCACCCTCAATCCATCACCGCTGAAAAGAATACCAGAAAATCCCATCATGTAGCATAATAATATTTCATAATGTTCAAATGGCCTCTTTTCATACTCCCCTACAAACTGTACCATCCATGAAAACATTGCCAACATATCTTTCAGATGCAGAATGCAATGATTTTTCAGCAGTCTCCTAATAGCACAAATAAACTAAAAAACACAATGTTCAAAGTTTCCCATAAACCATTAATCCAAAGATACTTTCCTATGTATCATCCACAAAGTTTATACAAACAAAATTTAAAGATTCCCAATAACTAATTATCATCCATGCAGACCTGCCTACTTGGAATTTTCCCAATCAGTAGCCCAGCCATCAATTTTCAGTAGCATGGCAAATTTTTCCGTAGCATCCACAAACAACGGTAATCGATTTGTTCTCTTCCTGAGCCGAAACGCACTGCTTAATATGTTTCGCCGATTGAGCGTGTTGACGGCAATCGTCTCTACCGCCATGATTCACAGAGAAGTCCGCATGGCAGAGGTTGCACTGCAGCGAGCATGGTTCGCACCGAGTCAATTTCTGACGATGCAAGGCCTCTCCTCCATGTAAGCTATTTTAAAAACTTGTGCAGCAGGCCAATGTTTTTTCTTAGAACACGATGGTGTGCCAGATGATTTTCGGTTTCTGGTTTGGGTTCGTTTTTCTTCGTTTGAAACATCTCCCGAATCGCTACTGCTGCTGGAGTCCGCCATTTTTATCAGAGAAAGTAATAAGAACGCATGCGCAGTCACTTTGATAAAAACGGAAGTGACTAGGTTATCACGCATGACACGGCGTCTGCTCTTAGAAACCGACAAAACCGGGCATAAGCAAAAATAAAATGCGGCGGCAATTTGTTTTTTCCGTAGCAATGTTAAGGTTGCCGTAGCTCCGTAGCAAAGCTTTATTTTTCGTAGCTGCTACGGTCAAATCGTAGCAGTAGGCAGGTCTGTCCATGATTATGCATATTGTTCTGTAAAGGAAGAATAAATGGAGCAAGACTCAAGACTCCCTTATTATGACTCATCACTTACAGTAACTATATTCACAAAGCACACATTTTTCAGTGTGTTGATTTCCAGATTTAAACACTTGCTCCATGTGGCAAAGTAACTTTTGACATACTACCAAACAACCCACCACTTATAACTAAATTAAAAATTAAAAAATCTAGAACTTTAAACACTCACTTTAACGTATGGTCCACAAACAGCTTTAATTTACAAGCTAAGTAAATAGGTGTCTAACTTTTCACCCATCTACATTCGTGTATGCATATTTTGATGGTGAAGTTACCTCAAGTGGTGGATAGGAAGTAAGGAATGTTGAATTGTGCAATTCTTGAAATTTCCAAAAGAATGTGGGGGTGCTATTATTAACAGTACACAGGAACTCAAATGCCATTAAGAGGTTCTTTAAAGTCAAGGCATTTGGTATCTAAACATTCTACGCTCAGAAAAGGGTACATGTTCGGCCATCTAACCTTAAATCCAAACCCTGATTTGTAACCTTCCACCCACCTCCATCCAAGAGGATAACAAAATGAGACATCTGCATACAATGCTTGATTCCAATATCCCAAGTCCAGCATTGTAACCCTCCACCCACCTATGGCTTAAAAACATCCAGAAAATTCAGAAAGGCTAGACTTCTGAAAATAGCGCTTAGCCTACCTAACTTTAACCTCCTGACTGCCATATTCACAAAATTTACAAAAGGTGTGATGTCACTGATGATGTCATCAGCTAGAGTGGAAGAACTCTAAAATGCATTTTTCCCCCTTTAAAAGAAGGATTTACAACTTCAGATCATTGGGCTAGTTCTTTTTCATGAACTTTATTTATTATTTTTTAGTAATCAAGGATCTGTATCTTCGGATCATTTCGCAAGTTCTTTTCGAAGTCATAAAATTTGTTTAGCGATTCTTTCTCAATTTTTTTTTCTCTGGCAGCCAAAGGATTAAAAAATAAAAAACCTCCATAGCCCTGATTTGTAAGCCTCCACCAACTCAATGCCAATATCCAGAGAAAGACATTTAAAAAAAAAACAACTCAGAAAGGGTAGAGGTTTGCGCCGCGCGCCGCCATGACCATGCTGGGCGTGGCAGTCAGGCCTTGTCCCCTCATGAACTGGTCAGTGCAGGCGGGGCTGGACGCGCCGTAGGTCATGGCCTCCAGGAAGCAGGGCTGGGCGAAGCGGGCGCGCAGGTCGGAGGCCGTGATGTGGTCCAGGAAGCGGCGGAAGGGGGCCAGGTGGGACTGGGGACCGTCCCAGGATGTCAGGAAGTCCTCCACGATGTGGTGGACGGTGTCAGGCCGGGGCAGCACCTCCTTCTTCAGACGACGCTTCATCTGCTCCTCTGCAAGGGAAAAACACAGAGCTTCAGTCTTCTTTTTCTTCTTCTTCTACGTTCCCAAGCCATATGGCCATAATGGGTGAGGCACGTATGAGTCTGGTTTTCAGTTTTCACTGATCTCTTCGCTGCATTCAGCCAACACATTCCAATTTCAGAGGAGCTCAAAGGAGAAAATTATTTATAAGGCTGTGGGGAAAAAGGCAAGAGAATGGGCTAATAAGTCAGAAGAATAGTAGATGACAGTAAGCAAAAGGAATAGGCAGAGTCAAAGAGCAATAAGTTGCAAACACAGAACTTTCAGAAGGTGGGTGAATTCTTTGTACTGAAAGATTTGCTCCGGTTCAGTCAAGTGCCTATCAATGCAAGCTTGAGCTTTACTCACAGTCGCATGCACTGAGCCACCAGTCGACATGCAATCAGCGCTGAAAAGAGGCAGCACAATGCGACAAAAAGAAAGTGTTAACCAAAAAACGCAGCAATTTATGAGACCAAAGTCAGTCATAAGCAAATGATAAAATCAGTCACATGCACATTATATTAAAAAAAAGCAAACTCTTTTGGTAGTGAGCAAATTATGGCATGCTTTTGGGGGCTCTTTTGCTTAAAATGAACTGACTTGTCAAAATTGTTATAAAGTGGTGTTCTTTTTAAAAAGTCAACCATCTCCTTGCAGAATGATGGGGTACTGCTATTGTTTGTGTCCATTGCATTCTTTCTTCATTTGTCTTTTGTCTTTTGTCTGTCCATGCAATTTCTTGCGAACAGCTGTAGAGAATCACTTCAAATATTGCACAGCGGTATATCACCTGAAGCTGAAATGTCCTGTTCAGTAAGCATTATGTACAGCGGCAGGCTTGCTACCTTACCCAGGAACACGCTAGTTTTTTGTGTCGTTTTTTTTGCAATGAAAATCTGTTTAACGTCCCCCGGTCTGGAACAGACACATATGGGACATTAGTGAATATAAAGATGGTGGGAACGATCCTGGAGGCAATGCAACACCAGTAAAGTCCCAACATTTTTAACAATACAGATAAAAGATATTTTTTTCAAATAGGATGGGGCATGATTTCCAGAATTATTGCTCTTTGCATTTCCTTGGAGTTTCTTCAGTTATTATTTTTTGCGTTTCCCTAGAGTTTCTCCAGAGTTATTGCTCTTTGAAGCAGCGCAGGGATGGAGCTCCAACAGAAGCTGTGGGGACGTACAGAGATGCTGACAGAAGACGGCAGACACCTTCACTACCAGATTGGCGACTTAGGCATGGTCCGGGATTGCAGAAAAAGAAGCAGCACAAGTACCAATGGAGCAACAGGATATTAGGAAGACGCAAAGGGATGTAACTATAGGCATGCATGGGTGAGAGTAAAACTTTCTCTCAATCCTGA
Source organism: Phymorhynchus buccinoides (assembly GCA_017654935.2). Classification (NCBI taxonomy): domain Eukaryota; kingdom Metazoa; phylum Mollusca; class Gastropoda; order Neogastropoda; family Raphitomidae; genus Phymorhynchus; species Phymorhynchus buccinoides. Next base: position 79,029,469 of record CM065680.1, on the reverse strand, counting down.
AATGACATGTTTTAATGTTCTCTAAATCTTCCCAATCATGAAGTGGTTACCGCATTAAATATGTTTTCCAATGTGTGTTTATCTGTGCATACAGGGTGGTTGTAGGGGGTGGTATTAGAATTGCACATCTATCATCTTGTTTTAATCTTCCATCAATGTTGGCAGAAATGTTTGATATGGTATAAGACCATGGATCCGGATGACAATACGGCCAATCCTGAAGACTCTTTCTATCAGCTTTTCCAATCCTGATTTCAGGAGCATGCCTGAACTACTTTCACCATGACAATACGGCCAATCCCGAAGACTCTTTCTATCAGCTTTTCCAATCCTGATTTTAGGAGCATGCCTGAACTACTTTCACCTATTGCAGACCTGTTTACCCCTATTTTGCAAATTTGTAATTTCTGAAACAAAAAATAGTAGTTTTGAAAAACAAAATGTAATCCAACGAGCTGCGGATTCTATTTCTTCACAAAACCCGATTAACAAGAAAACTATTTGTAATTACACAATTATATGCAAGCAATAGTGCACTGGGAGACCTTTAAAAACATTTTTTAAACCCTGTATTTGCCTTTTCTTTGGTGTCTTTCCATCAGATCTTGGATCATTTGACCTTGAACTCTCACCACGCAGTCGCTTTCACGTAATCTTGAAACAGAATGAAAAGAAATTGACGCGCGATGTATCCTGGGAACCAGAATGACTTTTCACCGCATTGTTTCAAAAGCATCGCTTGCCGACGCAACTGTAGTGGTGTGGTTTTTTTCGGGGTTTTTTTTCGTATTTTTTTTCATTGCCGTAATTCTCTTAAGTTGACTTTTGTTTCGTAAAAAATTACGTCAAAATCGTACAGGTAAACAGGTCTGCTATCGGCGTATGGCGCCATACTCACCAGTGGGCAACTTGCTGTAGTAGTACAGCACGGGATGCAAGAAGTTGGAGGTGTGGGCTTCGGCGGCCTCCCCCGTGGCACGGTCGTAGCGGAAGATGTCCTTGCCGGGCCCGGAGAAGTCGGGCCCATACTCCAGCACCACCACCAGAACCCTGGAGGCCTCCCTGCCCGTGTGCTGGGGGAACTCGTGCAGCAGGTTGATGGGGAACTCCTCAAAGTAGTCAAATGTCTTGCCGTCCCTGAGTAATGGATGGAAAGCAAGGGGAGAAAAATGTAATGCCGTCCCTGAGTAATGGATGGAAAGCAAGGGGAGAAAAATGTAATGCCGTCCCTGAGTAATGGATGGAAAGCAAGGGGAGAAAAATGTAATGCCGTCCCTGAGTAATGGATGGAAAGCAAAGGGAGAAAAATGTAATGCCGTCCCTGAGTAATGGATGGAAAGCAAGGGGAGAAAAATGTAATGCCGTCCCTGAGTAATGGATGGAAAGCAAGGGGAGAAAAATGTAATGCCGTCCCTGAGTAATGGATGGAAAGCTAAGGGGAGAAAATGTAATGCCGTCCCTGAGTAATGGATGGAAAGCAAGGGGAGAAAAATGTAATGCCGTCCCTGAGTAATGGATGGAAAGCAAGGGGAGAAAAATGTAATGCCGTCCCTGAGTAGTGGATGGAAAGCAAAGGGAGAAAAATGTAATGCCGTCCCTGAGTAATGGATGGAAAGCAAAGGGAGAAAAATGTAATGCCGTCCCTGAGTAATGGATGGAAAGCTAAGGGGAGAAAATGTAATGCCGTCCCTGAGTAATGGATGGAAGAGGAGAAAATGTAATGCCGTCCCTGAGTAATGGATGGAAAGCAAGGGGCAAAAAAGTAATAATTTTATATTGCCATCCTTGATTAACAGAATACAATGGGAGGGGGGAGGGGGCATAATCTTAAATAGATGGGGAATTATTCAGAACAGTCAAACGTTTTGCCATCCCTGAAACAACAAACGCAAGGGGAAAAATATACAGTGCAAACCAGATCGCTCAAAAAAGGGTACCACCATAAAAAAAAGATAGTTGGCACCAATTTAATCTTTCTTATGGTAGAATGTTTACTTTAATCTAAAAAAAAAAAGGCTATCGCAAAATAACATTTTAGTCCTTTCAATTTTGACATACACAATTTCCACTGTAGTATAACTTACCAAAATAAGAATAACATTCAACACCTTCAGCATCATCGTCATCATAAGCATTTATAACATAATATCTTTAAAATGAAAGAGCGCTAAGCACTTAGTTACAATAAATCAACAAACAAGCAAAGAAAACATATTAGACAAGAAATTGCGTCTGTGTGTATTTCTAATAATACAGTGAAGTGAAATTCAGGGGACAAAGATTTTTGTGTGCGTTAACCATTATTTGTGTTAAACATTTTCAACAAAATTGTGGTCCAAAATGTGAAACTGAAGTTCTGCTACTGAACGAGCAGTAGTGCTGCAGACGACACACTTTGTGCAGGACTGCCGCCAAGTAGATGAACATTTGAGCTTTGTGATGGCGTTTGCAAAGCCTGTAAGGTAATATTTGGTGGCTCCAGCTGAATTTAGTGCTATCAATGCAAACTGTAGTACAATAAATAACAATCGAAAAAAGTTCTTGCTTGTGTGTGTTAACCATATTTCATGCTGTGCTGAGAAGAAAATATGTGTGCAAAACAATCTTTTTTAAGTAATAATAAAGAAGGGTTTTGTCCGTTCAAACCGATCTTTCTGTGTTAACCAATATTTTGTGGTAAGTGTACTCCACTGCATAAGAAGTCAAACTCACGGAGAAAGCATGACCACATTCCCAAGCACTTGGAACATCTGGCAGAAGCCTGAACCTTCGTTGATTCTCTTCAATATATTACTTTTAATAACATAAGAAGTCAAATTTACGGAGAAAGTGTGATCACATCCTCAACATCTGGTAGAAACCTGAGCCCTCATGGACTCTCTTCAATACATTATTTCTAATAACATCAGAAATCAAACTCACGGAGAAAGCGTGACCACATTCCCAAGCCTGAGCCTTCGTTGACTCACGGAGAAATGGGGATCACATTCCCAAGCACTGGTAGAAGCCTGAGCCTTCGTTGATTCTCTTCAATATATTATTTTAATAACATAATAACATCAAGAAACATCAAAGCCTGAGCCTTCGTTGATTCTCTTCAATATATTATTTTAATAACATAAGGAGAAATGGGGATCACATTCCCAAGCACTTGGAACATCTGGTAGAAGCCTGAGTTGATTCTCTTCAATATATTATTTTAATAACATAAGAAGTCAAATTTATGGAGAAATGGGGATCACATGCACTTGGAACATCTTCCTGAGCCTTCGATTCTCTTCAATATATTATTTTAATAACATAAGAAGTCAAATTTATGGAGAAATGGGGATCACATTCCCAAGCACTTGGAACATCTGGTAGAAGCCTGAGCCTTCGTTGATTCTCTTCAATATATTATTTTAATAACATAAGAAGTCAAATTTATGGAGAAATGGGGATCACATCCCCAAGCACTTGGAACATCTGGTAGAAGCCTGAGCCTTCGTTGATTCTCTTCAATATATTATTTTAATAACATAAGAAGTCAAATTTATGGAGAAATGGGGATCACATTCCCAAGCACTTGGAACATCTGGTAGAAGCCTGAGCCTTCGTTGATTCTCTTCAATATATTATTTTAATAACATAAGAAGTCAAATTTATGGAGAAATGGGGATCACATTGCACTTGGAACATCTGGTAGAAGCCTGAGCCTTCGTTGATTCTCTTCAATATATTATTTCTAATAACATAAGAAGTCAAATTTATGGAGAAATGGGGATCACATCCCCAAGCACTTGGAACATCTGGTAGAAGCCTGAGCCTTCGTTGATTCTCTTCAATATATTATTTTAATAACATTATTTGGGGATCTAATAACATCTGGTAGAAGCCTCAAATAACATAAGAAGTCAAACTCACGGAGAAAACGTGATCACATCCCCAAGCACTTGGAACATCTGGTAGAAGCCTGAGCCCTCGTTGATTCTCTTCAGCACGTGGTTCATGAGCTGGGTAACAGGGAGCTTCAAACTGTCTGATGGCCAGGGCACGCCTTCGTAACGCCACTCCAGAAGACGAGCCAAGGTGCGGGCTGAAAAAAGAACAACACACATATGAAAATCAGTGATATATTTCATAATAGTTTCCTGGCAAGAACAGTTTTTAATGTAGGTTCTTGTTAGTTCTTACACAGTCATTGAAGAAACAAAACCATCTCTTTGCACCAACTCAAAATCAAACTGATTCCAAGGGAAGTAACAGGCTGATTTTGACAATGTCAGCATACAAAGTTCTTTCCCTTTGGTCAAACTGAATGGTTCTCTCGCGATTGATCATAGAATTTTTAGGTCTTTTTTTCCCGAGTTTATTTGATTTAATTCAATAATTATATTTCCGTCATTTAAATTCTTCATTTGAAAAGCCTCACGAGACTAGGCTCCATTACAATGTAAATCAAGAAGCACAAATTAAGATAATAAAGAAAAACCAAACACATAAAGGGTATGAACATAGAAGTCTTATTAACCCTTTCATCGCCACTGTCGCCTCTTGGCACCACAATGATTTAACACCCACATCAATGAAAGGCATCAAATGAGGGTCTAGTATCCATTAACTTTATGTTCTTCATTTTGGGAGGTAAGGACAGGCCCTGTTTTATGCATGACACAAAGGAATCTCCAGTATTGCAGA
>CM065680.1:78984792-79019792 GCA_017654935.2 Phymorhynchus buccinoides | reverse complement strand
ATGAAAATGGTACACCGACACATAATTATACATGTACACACACGCACACACACACACACACACACACACACACACACACACACATGTACATACTTGCACACACACATGTGTGTGTGTATGCATGCAAGAGCACACACACACACACACACACACACACACATACACACCTTTATTACTCTTTCTAGACGGCTTGATCAAAAGAAAAATCCTTTTTAAAGCTTTTTGACTCAATGCAACCCCTCTTGACAAAGAAACACAAACAGATCCTTTCATACTCTCAACTTTCATTCAAAAAGTAAAATATTTGTTGCCCTCCACTTCCTTCAAGGAGCAGAGGGGTATTGCTACTGTCTGCCCCTACTGTTTTCTTTGTTCTTCTGTCTCTCTGCGCCATAGCTTGTGAACCACTTTCATATATATACAATTACCATATTATATGGATTATAAGACATTTTATACTATAGAGCACTCCCACACTGTATCAATGAAGTAATAGTTGTTTACTATTGGCCTCAGCAACTAGGGTTATTGACAGTGAGAGTGAATCCCTTGTTGGTCAGTGCTGACAAGGGCATTCACTCTTGCGAAAGGCAGCCATTTAGTGGCCTCAAATAGGGTTATTGGCGAGAGTTATGCCCTTGTTTGGTCAGTGCTCAACCATCTTCCCCCACCCACCAAGGGCATTCACTCTTGCAAAAGGTGTTCTTTGCAGTAGCCAATATTATTAGCCATGATTTATTATTAGGTGCATGGGTCTCAGTCACGAAAACCCCCAAGGTAAGTGACTCATAGTCTGTCAAATAATTATTTCAAACTTTTGGTTTAAGCTATTCACAGAATTACTTCAAATTTTGTGTGGTGATTTGAACAACATTCAGCGGATGCATCCTACCAAGTCACCCTTTTACAAGCATGGAAACATGCATGCCCCATACCTCAAGTCTCCCACGTAGTGAGTTTCCCAGGAGAGGCGCACACGCGATCGGGAAACCATGTGGATCAAGTTGGTCACCCCATAGATGCTGTCCGCCACCTCGAAGGCTGAATTGCCACGACCTGCGGGCAAGCGATAAAGAAAAGAAGAAAAAAAAAGTTTATTAACCCCTTTCGTTCCTGCTCTTATATCTACTACAGAGTGCATGATGTCATTGACAGAGAGTGTCATAACTTTAGATCGCATAGTCCTGGAATGCCAGTTTTTATTTTCTAGACCATTTTCTCAGATTGAGTCTATAAGTATAACAAGGCCTTCCTTCAATGATATAATAATTTTTTTTAAAGAGATTATTTATTAATATTCCTCCGGCAGTGAAGGGGTTAATGCCTTCTCCACAATTCAGAAAAAAATATTGAGTGTTCCTTCCCCGCATTTCAGGAGAAACATCGAATGGCAAAACTGGATTTTGGAAGATTAAAACATCCTTCAAAAAATCTACAAAGTGACAGATTGGAATGCCCTTCATGCCACCCCTCCCCCCTCGATCCCCACCTCCACATTCCCTCTTGAAAAAGGAAGTTAGCGCAGCAGGAGCAAGGATGAGAACTTGGAACACCCCCGCGATTCAGGCGAAACATCGAGTGGCAAAATAGATGATTTATGAAGCTCAAACATCCTTCAAAAAATCTACAAAGCGACAGATTGGAATGCCCTTCATACCACCCCTCCCCCCTCGATCCCCACCTCCACATTCCCTCTTGAAAAAGGAAGCTAGCGCAGCAGGAGAAAGGATGAGAGCTTCGAACCCCCCGCAATTCAGGCGAAACATCGAGTGGCAAAACAGATGATTTACGAAGCTAAAAAAAACATCCTTCAAAATATCTACACAGCGACAGATTGTAGAGCCCTTCATAGCCCCCCCCCCCCCCCCCACATTCCCTCTTGAACAAAGAAGCTAGCGCAGCAGGAGCCTTTAAAGATGAGAGCTTCAAACCCTCCGCAATTCAGGCGAAACATCGAGTGGCAAAACTAAATCAAACATCCTTCAAAATATTTACACAGCAACAGATTGTAGAGCCCACCCCACCCCTTCACTAACACTGATAACTATGGGGCTGTATTCAGTATTGAGAAGCAATTACACCACACAATAATGCTAAATTGTGTGTGTGTGTGTGTGTGTGTGTGTGTGTGTGTGTCTGTGAGTGTGTGTGTGTGTGTGTGTGTGCGCACGTGTGCGTGTGTGTGTGTGTGTGTGTGTGTGTGTGTGTGTGTGTGTGTGTGTGTGTCTGTGTGTATGTGACTCTGTGTGTATGCATGTGTGTGTGAGAGAGTGTGTGTGTGATCCAGTGATCTTAATTCATAACATGATCATCTTACTTATACCTAAGTTTTATGTGATTTTCTTGTCCTTGTCTCTCTCTCTACTTTCTCTCCGCCTCCGCCCCCCCCCCCCCCCCCCCCCCCCCTCTCTCTCTCTCTCTCTCTCTCTCTCTCTCTGTCTGTCTGTGAGTGCATGTATGCGAGCTTACGCATCCACTTCTCTGCAGTTTTAGAACTGTTACTTGGTTATATCGAGCTATTGCATTCTATTTCATGTGTTCTTCTTACTTATCATATTGAATCATCGTGGTTTCTTTTTACATGTCATAAAGCTTTATGTGTTGGGTATTATGTTATTATTGTATTTGTGTTTATGCCGTGCCACAAATCCATTGCTCACTTTTGAGATAATAAAGTAGTCTTGAGTCTTGAGTCTTGTGTGTGTGTGTGTGTGTGTGTGTGTGTGTGTGTGTGTGTGTGTGTGTGTGTGTGTGTGAGAGAGAGAGAGAGAGAGAGAGAGAGAGAGAGAGAGAGAGAGAGAGAGAGAACACTTGAACACTTGTCTAGTCTTGAGTGTGTGTGTGTGTGTGTGTGTGTGTGTGTGTGTGAGAGAGAGAGAGAGAGAGAGAGAGAGAGAGAGAGAGAGAGAGAGAGAGAGAGAGAGAGAGAAAGAGAGTGTGGGAGAGGGGGAGAGAAAGAATGAGAGCAAGAGAGAGAGAGAGGGTGAGAGGGAGAGAATGAGAGCAAGAGAGAGAGGTGCTGGATCAGCTCGGTGTTCAGAGCTTGCTCATTTCATGAAACAAGCAAACTTGCATTCAAATGTTGTGTTCAAATACTACTTTGCATGTTTCATTAAATGTGCAAGTCATTTTTGCTTGTTTCATGAAACAGGCAACAGGTTTGCTTGTTTGATGAAAAAAAAGCAGTTCTGTTGCTAGGCAAAATCTTACTCATTTCATGAAACGGGAAATTTCACAAATATAGTGTAACATATCATCGGTGAAATTCAGAAACCTCGTATCTCAATATTGGTAGTTTTGAGAAAAATGAAAAATGTTTTTTTAAAGATTAACCGCATTTACCACAATTGATTAACTATGATGAATATGTTGTTTAAGACATTGCAAGTTTAGTCCTGCATTTTGCTAAAATTTCATCTCCTTCTTTTATACTTTAAAATAATGAAGATATGAGGTCTTTGTCCTTAAGTAGATCTGAATTTGGGACTTACAAGTTTATCTTCAATTTACACAACCTCATTCACCCCAGATAGGAAGTCGTTATAGATACAAGCTTTTGATGATGGAAGGTGGTGGGGAAAATTAGAGAGCTGACTATGTATCTAACTCAAACCCCCCAAAAATCGAGATACAAGGTTTTTGAATTTCACCGACAATAAACAGATTAATACAGAAAGAAAACTCCTCACCCAATATGAGCACAGTTTTGCCCTCGTAGTCGTCAGGGTTCAGGCTCATGGTCTCATAGCCCACCGTGTGCTCAATGCCGGGCATGCTGGGAATGTTGGGCTTGGACATGCCCGTGGCCAACACCAGAACTCTGCAACCGCAAAATGAACCTCCTCAGGTCAAAAGAACAGAATATGGCGGCTATGTTTTAAAGAATGGCCAGGATTAACAACTGAATGTGATGATAATAATCAATAATAATAATAATGATAAACAGATATTTATATAGCGCTTTGTATCGAGCACAAAGTGCTTTACAAACGGCATTAGACACTCACAGACAGACACATATGCACACACTCTCTCTCACACACATATACACACACACACACACATGCGTGCACACACTCACACCTGCTTGGAAAGAGCGTCCATGAGTGCACAACACTCACAATCGTGCATACGCACACACATTTCATACATACACATACACAAATTAAATACATACAAACATACATAGCACACACACACACACACACATACACACATAAACTGCAAGCTGGCAATTAGAAACAATGCTGCTTTGCCTTGTGATCTATAAGTCACAGGTCCGGATCTATGGGGGGTGCTTTGGGTGCTGCAGCACCCCCCCTCGGCTGTCAAAAAAAAAAAAGGAGATGCTCTTGCAATAAGGTGATAATTACATGTTTGATTGTCTTTTGTGTGTTATGACTGCAAGCTAAGCAAAGTGCAAAACTGATAAAACGCTCTTAAGAAATTCTGTTCCGAGCTCACAGGAGATGCCACAAAACAATTTTAAAATGTTGAAAACTCGTTTTCAGCAGGGGGGCTTCGCCCCTGGACCCCGGCCTAAAAAAGTTTCAAGCACCCCCCCTTCAAAAGTCTGTGATCCGGCCCTGAGTCAGAAGATAACTTCCAGACCCTTTGCTTACTTGTAGTTCTTTAGTTTAGCCTTTAGGTGGGTTTTTTTTAAACTTTTTCATTTTCTTTTTCTGAATGTCATAAAAACAAACAAAAACAGTCATGAATATTTCTAAATCAAATGTGTGAAACTTAATTATATTTATTTATTAAAAAAACTTCTTTAGCGCTTTTGTTAAAGCTCAATGTGCTTTACAAAATCACTAGAAAGATAAAAGGTGAACAATGAACTCCTCATGAATAATGAACTCTTCATCACTACAATTGAAAAAGCTCATTAATTTGTTAAGTAGAGATGGACATGCTTTTTTCCCTCTAAATTTATCAATGGTGAGTAGTCGTCATATTAACTACTGAACTGTACCCTAATCAATACTGATTGGTTCAGTGGAAATATGGTAAGTCAAAATCGAAAGGACTGAAATGTTATTTTTAGATAGCCAATAATTTCATATAAAATTTATAAAACACCATGAGAAGGATTAAATTTGGACAACAAATTTGTGAATCATCCGATTGTTTTTTTACCTATTTTGAGTTAACTAGTCTCCACTGCTATTGGAAAACTTACACTACTTTAGAGACTATAATTTCACAAAATAGTATTAGGTGATACTTTCTTCCAAGACCGATATCCCTGCACCTTATAACTAATAACATAGTAGGGGGGGGGGGGTGAATCTGAAATCTTTTGGTCATCGTTCCTTTAGCTATCAAGCCCCTCTCGTTTGGAACTCACTGCCTCCCCACCTCCGTTCTTCACAAACTCTCTCTGCATTCAAATCTGGCCTCAAAACACATCTCTTTCAAAAGTTCTTTCTCTCTTCATAGTTCATGATACGCACCCCCATCCCAACTGCCTCTGTTGTATACGTTTTTTGACATCAGGTCGTGTTTTGCATGTCTAATCATGTCATTTTCCCCCTTCTTGTTTGGCATGCTCTTTTTTTCATGCCTATTCATATATCTTGTTGTACATGTGGTTATTACGCATGTGTGGGCTTGTGTGTGTATGCATACGTGCGTGTGCACCTGCATGGCTTTTTTTTTTTTTGGGGGGGGTTTGGTACTGTACTTGCTGTTGTTATATTATCTTTTGTAAAGCGCTGTGAGGGTGGCTTTGCCATCAAACAGCGCTATATACGCTTCATTTATTATTATTATTATAAAACAACATTTTAATTTTGTGTACAATGTTGGGAGGCGGGTGCACCTTATACTATGGCAAGCTAGTTCTGACAGTAAACTCAAGCCAATCCAAATCGTCCCTCACTTGCAGGAGTACTGGTTCCCGTGCTGGTCGTTCATGACGTGCAGGACGCCGTCCGGGGCGGTGTCGCAGGGCTGGCGGTGGATGTTGCTGACCTCCGTGTTGAACTGCACCTGGATGCCCAGCTTCTGCTGGTAGTCACGCAGGTAGTCCACGATGCGGTCCGCGTGCGGGAACATCTGCTTGGAGTACTCCCTGAAAGTTTTTTTTACAAAATGCGTGTGTCACAGTCAGGGTCTCTGATTTGTTGTCCTGTCTTAAAGGGTATACTCACCCCCTGTTTACAGTTTTGAGGGGTATGTTCACCACCCCTTCTTTCAATTTTTAAAGGGTCAATGGGAGAAACTCCACTCCCAAAGCGCATGCGTGTGTGCGCACACACACACACACACACACACACACACACACACACATACACACACACAACAACAACATACAGTATTTATACAGCACTAAATCTTGATAGCAATCAAATAGAGGCGCGCACATACGTACATACATTAAACATTCATAATGCATTCAAACAAAGACGCCATACAAAGACGAGCAAGAAGATAACACACACACTTTTGAGAAATAGACCTACAGGCATACACACACACACACACACACGCTTCCCTTTAAGAGCTCAGGGTTGATCAAAAGACTATGTAGTGTATGAAATAATTTTATTGGATGCTTAGAAATCAGTCTGCCAATGAGCACTGACCTTTCAACGATTAGGGATTAATGGTAGATTTCATAGAATTTTAGATCTAGGCTAGCGACTCCTGCTTGAGGCAGTATCCTAGAACGACCTAGCTTACTGAAAAATAATGACTGTGCTCAAGCACAAATCATCATTTTATAATGCTTCATCTCACCCACTATTTGAGATTTTAATGGGTAAATCTCGAACGCATGGTTTGAGATTCTAGGGATGATTTGAGAGGTTTAGTGCGTAAATATGCACAATCTCTACGTTTCCAGAACCCCTGTGTGCGTCATAGTCAGACACGTCCGGGGCATCCTCATTTGTTGCATTCACTTCAGTTTTTGGAATAGTAGTTGCCTCCTCCACCTTCAGAACACAGTCAGACATAAATGATAACAAAAAATGTTAAACACGAACAGCTTATTCTGTTTTCCGAGCTATAATAGAGCCTTTATCTACAGGCTACTGGGAGTAAGTTGTGGGCTTGCCACCTTCTCTCTCCTGCCTTATCTAACTGATTCTCAGCCTCTTTGTGTTTCTAGTGGGACAGGGAACTGGGAAGAAATGGCCCAGATGGCCTGGTGAGGTGGCTACAAGCGTTGGATAACGCACTATCAAGAGCAAAGGGAAAATCCATCAAGCCTTATCGCACAGTCAAGCTTTGCTGTACTGCACACTTACTCCCCTTTCTCCAATTCTCTCTTCTCCTTTTTTTATTTTGCTTATATCCATTTTTTTTTTGCTTTTCCTCTTCTCTCTGAGTCTATTACTTTAAATGAATAGGCCTCTGCTTCAAAGCTAGATATTCTGGGTAGATAGATAGAAATCAATCAAATCAAAAATTAATAAAATGCACAGAAAGCAAGAAATTAACAAACAAATAATGTTAAATTATTCTCTCTGAGTCTATTAAATGAATAGACCTCTGCTTCATAGCTAGATATTCAGGGTGGATAGATACAAATCAATCAAATCAAAAATTAATAAAATGCACAGAAAGCAAGAAATTAACAAACAAATAATGTGAAATTATTCTCTCTGAGTCTATTACTTTAAATGAATAGGCCTCTGCTTCATAGCTATATATATATTCAGGTGGATAGATAAAATCAATAAAATAAAATAAATACATTAAAAAGCACAGAAAGCAAGAAACAAACAAATAATGTGAAATAATACATGCCGTCAACTCACCTAAAAAGCAAGGACTCGTCATCGGAAATGAGTGAATTCCAATCATGGCGTAGGTTAAATTCCTTGTTTGTCTTGCCCGTGTAACGTTTGTTTATGCTGATCAGCGTTCGATGCCGGGGGTAGGTCACGAAAAAGTTACCTGATGGAAAGCACAAGAAATAAAACAATCTTTATGTAATCATACATGGCCACCGAAACAAAATCAGAAAATGCCAGACAAGAACTTGTAATTAGGCCGGGTTCACGCGTAAGTTCCGTACGAAAAACCCTAAATAAGTGGAAGAAAGAAGGATAAAAGTTTACGCATATAGGGGAAATTCGGACACGTGCGCAAATCTTTTCCCTTCTTTGTTTCACTTATTTATGGATTACGCACGGGTTTCCGCATGGAATATCCGCTTATGTGTGTACACGGCCTTAGGGTTAAATCGCATGGAGAGTTAGAACAATGTGAGGTTTTTTTTTACAAGATGCTTTGAATAATTAACCCTTCCCTGCTGGAGAAAACGATGGGGTGTTTTGTTTGTTTGTTTGTTTGGGAGTTGTTTTGTTTTTTAATCATGATAGAAAATAGTACACTTAGAGTTAATCTGGCAAAATGGTCTGGAAATATCTCTCTATACTATATCATTTCATTCTTGAGTCATTTACATTGAAGTTATGACGTTATCAATGACAATACTTTGCCCACAGCTGCAAGCAAGAGGTTAAAACAAGTTTCCATAGTAACCGATACTTTAAGAGAGAGAAAAATCAACTGCAGCGCAAACAATTTCGCAGAATTATCTACAAGACTGTCAAAAATGAACGTTTTCATGTGTTTTGCTCCTTTTTTCTGCCCCCCCCCCCCCCTCTCTCTCTCTCTCTCTCTCTCACTCACACACACACACACAGCCACACATGTGCACACACACGCGCACACGCACACACACACACACACATGAACTGTAAGCAAACTATACTCAAACACAACACACACTCCTACAAGCACCTCTGTGCACATACTCAAACACATGTATGCTAGCTCTAGCATACACAATCAAGTGCATGCACACACATGTATACTCACACACACACAGACACACACACACAGACGTACACAAAGATAGACACTCACACACTGTCATAGGGTATGCTAAGGCCCTAATATTTTTGCACTCCTTCAACGCAAGCATGGATATTACCAGGTACACCTCCCTTGGTCGTCATTCAAAATTGCACAAAGGAACCCCAGCTGTATTACTATTAGATTGCAAAAAAACTGTGTGACAATAGGGAGCATTATTCTTCCCATTTATCCATTCAGACGTGACTCTATTCAAAATGCAGGGCAAATAAGCTATGCACACACTACTTACAAAAGAATAGAATAAATACCAACGCATGTTTTTGCTGAATGTTTTTTTTTTAACTCTCTTCTTTTTTGGATTTAAAAACTAACTTGCAATATTATTTTTGCATGATTATTTCAACGGCTTGTTTGGTTGATTGGTTTGCTGAGTACTTGGGTTTTCCTGATTAGTTTATTTTATGTTTTGCACATACTTATTCAAAATTTAAACATTTTGATAATTTGAAACAATGTTAACCCATATGAATGTCTACAAAATCTTCTTATAAACCAGCAGCAAGTGCATGTGATGCACACACGCACACACATACACACACACACACGCACGCACGCACACACACACACACACACACGCATGCACACACACACACATGCGTGTGCACGCACGCACGCACACACACACACATGCACGCATGCACACACATACACACACACACACACACACACACATTATAAACACTAATATACCGGGCTCAACACATGTATACTGAAATCTCACATGATCCAAACAATATCAATACAAACACATGAATTTGATGAAATAAAAGTCATGCTAAATCAACTGTGTTCATGTACAGTACATGTATTCATGCATGCACATGCCTGTGTGGATGCATATTTGATGTGTGAACAGTTTTTGCTATGCTCAAGTTGTATTTCCTTTCATTTATTTTACATTATCATTATGACTTATCGTTTTATGAAAATGACCTATTATGTTTTCTTCAAACTGGTCGGAAATGACCTATAATGTCCTGTGTCAAGATTGAGCCCTGCTATTCTTTTTTTCATCTCTACACTTTGACTTACCAGACACATTGGAGCGTTCAAAAATCATGTAGTCCCGGCCAGCCCTCTCCAGGAAATAGCCGATCTGCAGACCCGCGGGGCCCGCACCCACCACGCAGTAGTCGTGGTGGCGGTGAAGGTCAGAGGTTAAGGCAAAGGTCAAAGGGGTCAGCAGCAGTACACACCAAGAGGTCAACTGGAAGACAAAGGTCAAGGCCACAAAGCTGGACGCCAGAGGCATCAGCGGGAGACGACGACTTGGCATCATGTTTTTTCCGTCTGTGGACAAATCAGAGAGAATGACAGTGAGTACCTCAGCGAATGTTTCAAAACTTTGTTTTGTCTTTGAAAACTTTTTTTCCCCAAGTTTTATTTGTTTTAAATTAGCACCAGGTGGTCAGATTTTAATGCGGTGACAGCCCTGATATATGGTCCAAGCTGTCGGCAGGGCTATTAGAATTAACAACATGACTTGACTTGATAAATAATTAATTTGTCTCTTTGAACTACAATTTTGCTGGGGAAAAAAACATTAAAAGAGTTTTCTCAGGATTTTCATAAGGGCCAGGGTTTCATCCAAAGAACATTCCTTTAAATCAAGAATAATCTTCACAACTGAATCTTTAAATGAATACTTTGTAGCGAGACACCCTAACTCAGTAACTGTCTAAGTTGCATCACGAATCCATTCATTCATAAATTACAGAAATCCCTCTGATTAAAAACAAAATGTTGGGGGAGAAAATAAATAAATAAATAAATCAACAAATTTTAAATATTTTAGTTTCAAATCCTGTGTCTGAATAAAAATCCAGAGTCACTCCCAAATTTAATCAAATTTTCTTTGGGTACTATAATACTTTCACCAAACTTCAACCTTCTAATTCTATACAAAGTCAACAAAATCCATTCTTACATTACAACTTAGGATATTTCCAGACAGACAGACAGACAGACAGACACTAAGACCAGAAAAGACCAAGAACAAAACTTGCTTGGCAAGGTATTGGACTATAGATTGTAAAGTGATACTAATCTGTAGACACCATAATCATGGTCTGCCGTTCAGCCAACTTCCTGGTTTTATTGTTAACTTACACATTAGGCATTATAATCCATCTGATGTGCCAGTGAAACAGTGGGGAGGGGATTATAAGCGAGGTGGGGTGGGTGGTGGGTGCTTAGAAATATTTAGGATTTAGGATGGGTGTGTGTGCATGTGTGAATGTGCATGTGCGCTACTGTGTGTGTGTGCGTGTGTGTGTGTGTGCATGTGTGTGTGTGTGTGTGTGTGTGTGTGTGTGTGTGTGTGTGTGTGTGTGTGTGTGTGTGTGTGTGTGTGTGTGTGTGTGTGTATGTGTGTGTGTGTGTGTGATGATCAGAAAGAATCTGTAGAAAATTCAATAAAAAATACTTTAAGTGATGAGTATCATTTTATTATGGAGTATTCATGTTTTTTCCGATTTACGAAAGCAAATTCTCCCTAATAGATTACTTTATCCCAGATCTGTTTTCTTTTTGTAATTTATTTTCTGCTAAAAAAGAGATTTTACTCAAATTAACTAGCAAATTATTCATTAAAGCATGCCATGTTGCATAAGTTTGAATCTTATGTTTGTTTAAACTTAAAGTCGAAGTTTAATGAAATCATCCATGCCCCAATAGTGGTGAAAGGATAATAAAATCTTGAATCTTGTGTGTGTGTGTGTGTCAGTCAATTTTTTTAAATTATCTCGTTAAGAGTAATTACAGTGTGGTCTCATACAAGCACAGAACAAACAAGGAAACACATATATATATTCATTCATGCACTAAAAAAAATTAAAAGAAAAAGAAAAAAGCATGGTGCAGGGTAAGGGTGTGTGTGTGTACATGTGTGTGTGTGTGTGTGTGTGTGTGTGTGTGTGTGTGTGTGTGTGTGTGTGTGTGTGTGTGTGTGTGTGTGTGTGTGTGTGTGTGTGTGTGTGTGTGTGTGTGTGTGTGTGTGTGTGTGTGTGTGTGTGTGTGTGTGTGCATGTGCGTGCACGTGCGCATGTGTGGTTGCGCATGCATGCATATGTGTGTGTTTGAATGTTTGTGAGTGTGGTGTCTGTGTGTGTGTCACTGTGTGTGTTTGGATATCTTGTTAAGTGGGCACTCAATCCACATGCAGAAAGTATGCATAGTTTGTAGCACTACTTGTTATCATTCAGTCAGTAATTGAGTAAATCAGAAACCAACTTCCAAATAAATAAATCACAGCCTTCACATCCACTATTCTGTATCATTCTTTAACCTGAGATTTTCCAAGCCAAAACACACATGAATCAAGCATGGACAGTCACAAAAGCTTTCACGGTCTCCACCCACAGGCAGTAAGTCATGTGATATTATATTCACAATTGTATTGTATGGCTTCCAGTGGGCTCCCTATTTACTAGTATTACATTAGTGGGAATTCAGTCAATCACCATAAAAACAGGATGCATGGCTACCCTTTGCCTTTGCCTCCAGGCGTGGTTCGTGATGATTTAGGACCCATAGATGTTGACAATCAAATGGATTACGATCTGCTGACTGCTGTTGCCTAAGGGCAGAGAGGACTAGAGAGTGAAAATCATGTATGGAAGAGAAGGGGTGGGTGGGGGTGGGGGTGGGGGAGAGTGTTGGTGGGTGGCAGTTAGAAATGTATGGAATGTCCAGAATCATGGTATAAAATTTTTTTAGAAAGAGACAGACTCACAGAGAGAGGAGCAGAGGATGGAGACAAAAACAGACAAAAGACAACACAGAGAGAGAGAGAGAGAGAGAGAGAGAGAGAGAGAGAGAGAGAGAGAGAGAGAGAGAGGCAGAGAGAGAGAGAGAGAGAGAGAGAAGCACTATAGAGAGAGAGAGAGAGAGAGAGAGAGAGAGATAGAGAGAGACACTTTGACACTTTGATACACTTTGATTGTTTAATGACATTAGCCAGATACAGCTTTCGTGTCATGGGGGTTTGTACAACACCATCATCATTTCGTGCAACTTTTTCTGGCAAAACAAATTAAGCAACACAAATATGAAATAATGATCAAGAACAGAAGATTTAGAACTAAACATAGAAAATTATCAACACACATACACATACAGACACACACATCGCGCGCGCGAATCTTGATAGAAATCGCGCACACACACACATGCACACGCACACGCACACACCCGAGAGAGAGAGAGAGAGAGAGAGAGAGAGAGAGAGAGAGAGAGAGAGAGAGAGAGAGAGAGAGAGAGAGAGAGAGAGAGAGAGAGAGAGAGAGTCACTAGAGAGAGAGAGAGGCAGAGGGGGAGAGAGAGAGGGAGAGAGAAGCACTAGAGAGAGAGAGAGGGTCAGAGGGGGGGAGAGAGTGAGAGAGACAGAGAGAGAGAGAGAGCACTATAGAGAGAGAGGCAGAGGGGGAGAGAGAGTGAGTGAGAGAGAGAGAGAGAGAGAGAAGCACTATAGAGAGGCAGAGGGGGAGAGAGAGTGAGTGAGAGAGAGAGAGAAGCACTATAGAGAGAGAGAGGCAGAGGGGGAGAGAGAGTGAGAGAGAGAGAGAGAGAGAGAGAGACTAGAGAGAGAGAGAGAGAGAGAGAGAGAGAGAGAGAGAGAGAGAGAGAGAGAGAGAGAGAGAGAGAGAGAGAGACAGAGAGAGAGAGAGAAGCGCATTCAGAAAGACAGAGACAGAAGGGGACGGGTGAAGATAGGGAGGGTAGGGGCAGCGCAATGAAACACACACACACACACACACACACACACACACACACACACACACACACACACACACACATACAGGGGTTATCTTTATTAGAAACAAACACATAACAGCATGGGGTGTTGGTGAATCTTTGATCGAAACACACACATATATGCACACACACACGCAGTGTATGTCTATGTACGTGTACACACACACATACAGATACACACACACATAAAACACAGGTAGGTAGTAGAAGGTTTTACGTCCTCATAGCAGTTGCTCTTAGGGACAAGTAATTCTGGTGCTGTAGTCTTCGATGTAGCAGGTACACCTGGTATTAGGTTCATCAACGTTGATACAAACACACACACACACACACCAGGGCTGGCCAAAACTACTACTAGTACTAGCCCGGTACATTGGCTAGCATAAAAATCTGTGGGCGAGTAGATTTCAAACATCACTAGCCGGATTAGCGACTGAAAATGTAAGTACTGCACAGACCTGGGTATTTTTACCATTGAGTCTTCCCACACCATCTGTCCCTTCCAACCGACTATCAAATCAAGCTCAGCTGTCTGCTAAGATAACAACATGCCAGCACTGCTACTGAAAAGAAAGGAAAGGCAGCCTCCTTAATCTCATCCGACTTTTCTCTCTCCCCCACCTCTCTCCCTATATTAATTCCTTTTCTAGGGCGAGTGAAAATTTAACAGTTTCCAATTACCTGAAAACCCTTCAATCAATGATTTAAAAATCCTAAAGTGTCAAATCACTTATCTTTGTCTAATCAATGTATCAAAATATTTAGTTCATAGTCCCATTGGTACATTAGTATGACATACTATATAGTTTGGGTTGTTCTTGTTAACTGATTTAAGTGTTATCTTTTAATTTATAAAATGATATCAGTGTAATTTTGATATCATTCATTTACAATATATATAATATCATACTCATAGTCGTCCAAAAACACTTTAACTAAGTGAAAAGACGTTAAATTAAACAAAACAAAACACCCACACACACGCACTATGATACACACAGTGACATGCACACATGTACATATTTGTTTTTATATTTAAAACCACAAAACATTGTTTGTATGTTCTATCCTGTTCAGCTGTCAAATTATTGTCTCTCACTCTCTATTAACAGGATAGACACAGAGACTCGAGTGAGTAAGATTTAATCTACATCCTGCTTTCAATGTCAGCTTGGTATAGAACAGATTTAGTCCCCCTCAAGCCCACCATATGGCCTTTTTGACCAGGGAAATCCAGTCCATGCACTGATTACTTTGGTGTGTGTGTGTGTGTGTGTGTAAAAAAAGACATGACGTCACCTTTTAAACACTGCTCAAGATTTGCTCTGATAAAACTAGTGAAGAGAAAAGGCTAGTACAGTAGTAGAGACATGAACAAAAAAATTGTAAGTAATTATCCGAGTTTTACTGAATACACTTAGTGAATGTCTCCACATCTAGACGGACAAAGTTGTGAAGAATGGGCGAGTCATTGAGGCATGCACACTTGTTTTTTAATTTTTATTATGGGATTGTTTTGCTGTTGCTGTTTTTCGTTTTCAATTTTCTTTTTGAGTGTAAAATGTATGCACACAGACTGAATGCATGCATGCATGCGCACGCGCACACACACACAACATACTACACAGACACACACACACACACAGTGACATAAAAAAACACTTAAGTGTTTTGGGTGACATACACACTTAGTACTGAGAGAAACAGACTGAAAGAGAGAGAAAGAGACAGACACTGAGACAGGCAGACAGACACAGAGAGAGAGAGAGAGAGAGAGAGAGAGAGAGAGAGAGAGAGAGAGAGAGAGAGAGAGAGAGAGAGAGAGAGAGAGAGAGAGAGAGAGAGAGAGAGAGAGAGAGAGACTCGGACTCGGAATGTTTAATGACCTAGGCCAACAGCCCCTATCATGACAATAGCACACAAAAATTACATCAATATTTTCATACACCCCCCTCCCCACCCACACCCACAAACTGTCAAACGCATGCTTACACACGCGCGCACGCACGCATCAAACACGCACACATACATTTTCACACTCAGGCATGTCCGCGCACACATAAACGCACACCCACCCCTCACACATTCTCTCTCTCTCTCTCTCTCTCTCTCTCTCTCTCTCTCTCGTACACAGGCACACGCACGCAAGCACACCAACGCGCTCACACACACACACACACACACACACACACACACACACACACACACACACACGAGAGAGAGAGAGAGAGAGAGAGAGAGAGAGAGAGAGAGAGAGAGAGAGAGAGAGAGAGAGAGAGAGAGAGAGAGCGAGAGCGAGAGAGAGAGAGAGACTCAGAGAGAGAGTTTCAAAGAGAGAGACAGACAGTGAGTGACAGAGAGACAAATAGATCAATCCATAGAAAGACATTTAACAAAGCCAAGAACTTAGAGGAGGAGGAGGATAAGTCAGGATAAACTTTTTTTTTTTAATTCTAAGAAAGGGTTCAAAGACCTAAGAAAGGGTCCAAAGACGAGCAACAAAATTAGTTAAAGGCATAAGTCACCTTGATTACGAACATAGACGAAGGAAGTGGAAATTGATCTCTGAAATATATATATAAGAATCCGTGGGGATCTGATACAAACATTTTCACAGTGATAAAAATACTAATAAATCTTTGTTCCAGCTAACAACTGACTCAAGAACCCGTAACAGTGATTTAAAAATACTAACCCAGTATAGCCGAACTAATATTTTAAGGCAAAAACGGAAAACTACAATTAACCGAGAAATGTAGGGGGGGTGGCACATCTTGACCTTTACCCAAAAATTATTTTCTAACAGAGTAACAAAATTTTGGAATACTCTTCCTGCACATATTAAATGGCACAGAATCTAACACAATTCAAAAACCTCCTTGATAAATACACCAACATATCGAAACTGCAATATGAGCATGACTAAAAGGCAGATTTGTCAAAAACAAAATATAAAAACCTCTCAGCTGGGCAAAAGTTCAAACAAAAATGAAAGGACAGTGAAGATGCCGCGAGGCCTAATATCCTAACTATCTGACCTGACCTAGTCTCAAACGCTTAGAACCCGATATGTCCCGTGATTGAGCGCCGTATCCGTAGCCTGGATAATTTCTTCTTCTTCTTTTCGCTTTAACTTGTTTTGCATCCTCCGTCAGCTTGAGATACGGGCCCGTATCCCCAGCCTCTGCCATCGATTTTATAACCTTCGATTTTTCTCAGCTCCTCGTACTCAAGATCTATATAAAGTTAATAAACTGTTTATTAAACAGACCGGGTGTGCCTAATATACGAACACGGGCGAAAACAGAAGCGAAAGTGCATTTTTGATCGTAAACAAGAACAAAAAATGTTAAATTTGTCTAAACCCTACCAAATTTTGCATAGATTTGATCTTTAATCGACTGTTGATCCATATTTAGATGTAATTTCCGATCTACATTTTTTTTATAAACCTTCCGCTAGCCGCCGACTGAACTTTTTTCCACTTCTCACAATTGTACCATACTATTAAATCTTAATGAAACTTGGCAGAAATGTTCCTTAGATGCTGCCCATTGTGTTAAAATTGACGTAATGACCCAAGATCAGCGTAATCCCTTTGAATCAGATTCAGTCTCTTATGTTTTCGCCCGTTTTCGCCCGTTTTCGCTCGTTTTCGTATATTAGGTAGACCGAACACACCCCTTTTCCAAACAAAACTTCAACCGATCTAGTAGACTAGTCTCTAGAGTCTATGCCCTACAAGGCCTACCTGTCCAACCACAACAAAAAAGTTTTATAGACTTTCAGTAGTGACTACAGTATTCTACACACTGCTACAGCAACACAAACCGAAACCCCCTTCACGACAGCAATCTTCTTCTTCTTCTCTTTACTAGTCTTTAGCCGTTTAGGGCCCACGGTCGGTAGTGTGAAAAATAAAAGTTACAAACACAGCACAGAACTTGATTTCATACTCACTCTATTTCAGTATTTGTGTCAGATGATATGCACAACAAACTCCCCCTACTACTACATATGACGACCAGCAACAATCAGATTCGGAGAACATGTTCGGCCTAGGCCTACCTAACTTTTTTGTATTCCCCGAAGACCCGGAAGTTTTTTTACATAAAGTTTACTGCGCATGTCCACAAAGGTAGGCGGGGCTGAAACCGTACTACAACAAGCCGCATGCGTCGAATCGGTTGTGTACAGTAGCAGCAGCAGAGACTGTGGTCTATGGTTCAAATAAGAAAACGATGGGACATTTTAGCTTATCACTGTCACAACATCTTTGGGACCTCCCCTTTCTCCGCGGATGCCTATCCTCGTGTGCCAACACAAAAAAAAAGCAACGTGCAAAATTGTGGGGCGCTGGGCACTTCACGCACTTCCATTTGCTTCTCCCGGAGAGGGGTGGGGGTGGGGGTGGCCAACACCCAACAATATATCGGCAATTATCTTCAATCTGTTGAAGTTGGCCGATTGACGGGAAGAAGAACCTGCCCGCACGCTACAACTTCCAATCGAAACTAAGCCTTATGTCATCTTTTTGAATTTTGTGTCGAGGGTGGTGGGGGACAAGCCGACAAGAAACCAGATTTTCTCACTACCTCTTCACCACGACACTGAGAGCATTTCAGCATTTCGCATCGTACTCATACATTTCTCAGCTCTCCCCACATTGTCACACCTGTCTTTCTTACCAAACATTAAGCTGTATCTTATCAACTTTTTTTTAGCTAATTATCTTTGTTGAATAATTAATCGCAGTCATGATAAAGGCCATTATCTATTAGTGTTAAATATAGCAAACGATAGAGGATGAAGTACTCAATCTGCAGTAAGAAAGGCAAGACTGAAAAAATGGAAAGAACCGAGAAATGGAGGAGGAAGGGGGGGGGGGGGCGCATGTTTACCTTTACCAGCCAAAAATCGTGTCATTTTCGTAATGTTCACCCTTCTATCACGTACATTTTGGGCTACAGGGGGGCGTGTGGGGGTGGGGGGTCCTCCTATTCTTTTTCTTTTTTTTTGGGGGGGGGGGTGTCGGCGGGGGGGGGAGGGGGGGGGGTGTGCACTGTGTGCGTGTGTGTCAAAGTCAAAGTCAAAATGTTGTTATGTGAGAGAGAGAGAGAGAGAGAGAGAGAGAGAGAGAGAGAGAGAGAGAGAGCAATGTTCTCTAAAGCTTAGCTATTTAGGCCTAATGATAAATCCGCACGGCGTTCTATTCATGACTAGCTTCGTTTGGGTGATCGCATTCCCTTGATTCTTCCCGACACCCTCTTCTTGATGTTCGTGCCGTTTGTATAGTTTTTACAGATATTATTCACGGTCTAGTCGTCTAGAAACGTTAAGAAGCTACCTAGGACAGTATTGGTAAACTAATATTGACATAAACTCCGGTTATAGGCCTACATGAACACGACCACAGATGGACAGACAAACAGCCAGACATGCTGAAAAACACACAGACCTTCGACCCTGTTGCACGGTAGGTGACGTCTGTGTCTTATAGGGGAAGACGGGGTAAAAAGCGCATGGGCGGGTAAGAAGCCCACCCCAATTATTTCATGAAATAAAGAAAATTTCAGTCAAATTTGCCCATGAGACGAATGCTAGACATTAACGCTCGTCTCATGGGCAAAATGAGACTGAAATTTGCTTCATTTCATGAGATAATTGGGGTGGGCTTCTTACCCGCCCATGCGCTTTTTACCCCGTCTTCCCCTACGCTTGGACATGTTTTCTTGCTCTTTTTCCAAAAAAAGATAATTTGATCTGTCTTCCAATCTCCATGACAACACCCCCCCTTACCTACCCTCCATTATACCTTTTAGATTCTGTTCCAAGATCTAAACCAATGAATAAAAGAGCAACATGTATGAAAATGTACTAATAAGCCTAGTAATTGACTTTTTAAATTATATAAGCACAGGGTCGGTTGGGGGGGGGGGGGGGGGGGGGGGGGTTACAGGGCTTCCGGAACACCCCACCACCCCCACCCCCAAAACAAGGAAGAGGGATTTAACCCTCCTGTCGCCCAAAATGTACGTTATAGAAGGGTGAAAGGTACGAAAACAACTCGATTTGTGTCTTAATAAGCAATAAAATGCCAATGTAGCGCCCCGCAAATAGTGTGATTGAGTGTTATAAGGCAAGGTAGGCTGTGAAGCGAGTTTCCGGACACCCCCCCCCCCCCCCACCCCCCCCCCCCCCCCCCCCACCCCCACCCCCTGTAGCTTAGGATGTACCTTAAAGATGTACCTTAAAGAAGGTACAGCGGCTCGCGACAAGTGTGTTTACGGGCAAGATAGGCCGCGAAATGCTGAAACTTGATGTTGCCAGTGTCGCGGTGAAGAGATGCCCCCCCACGCTCAACAAAACTTCCGACGGTAGTGACACATTCTGGTGGAAGGTTCTTTTTGTTGGCCTCCGGTGGTAAATGCCCCCCACCCCACACCACCACCCCACACACCACCACCCCATACACCACCACCCGCCGCTCAAAAAAACTTCCGATGGTGGTGGAAAATCATGGTGGAAGGATTTTTTGCTGGCTATGGAGCTCCCTTAGCCAACGGCAGAACACACACACACACACACACACACACACACACACACACACACACACACACACACACACACACACACACACACACACACACTGATGGATCGACGCCATTGTCTCTACCCAGTATTCTTAACAATTATTCTGTTCTTGATTCAGTTTGTAAATGTTTATTAAGTAGTTCACTTAGTATTTATCTTTAACATTGTTAAATTTTCGGTTATATTCTTTAAATGTAAATCTAATTTTTTTTAGTGGGGTGGAGGGGGGGGGGGGGGGTATGATTAGGTCTGCATCACTATCCTATCGCTTACTTTAATGCTTACACACACATTTACAGACACACCCACTCACACTCACCACACCAACATCAAACTACAATATATTGTCTGAATCACTTTTAGTGGAAGGACGTTAAACTGAAGAACAACACACACACACACACACACACACACACACACACACACACACACACACACACCTACGAATCATCAGGTCCGCCTCTGAAGCACACAAGTTGAATTCTTTTTATTTCCGTTTTTTATGTTTTCCTTTAACATATAAAATTAAATATAAAGGGGAAAAAAGCAAAGAAACGCGTTCGTCGTAATAATATCAACATCTTTGTTGCATAATCTTTAACATTTCCTGAAGGCAAAAATTCCCAAATGACGTAGGGGAAGACGGGGTAAAAACCGCATGGGCGGGTAAGAAGCCCACCCCAATTATCTCATGAAATGAAGCAAATTTCAGTCTCATTTTGCCCATGAGACGAGCGTTAATGTCTAGCATTCGTCTCATGGGCAAATTTGGTTGAAATTTTCTTTATTTCATGAGATAATTGGGGTGAGCTTCTTACCCGCCCATGCGCTTTTTACCCCGTCTTCCCCTATAGGGGTATGCAAAAATTAGAATGCTCGAGGCACTGAAGAAGAAGAAAGAACAAAACTTAGACATGATTTTCCCATTAACAATTCTTGAATTATGCAGTGCTGGAAATTCTTTTGGGTCGGCTGGCTCTGCCTTAATTTACAGTTTACAACATTTATTATCTAGCATGTGCATGTAATGCCATTTCATTATGCGCATCGGTGCTTGCGCATGAACTCGGCATATGTATTTATACTCCAGAGAGAGAGAGAGAGAGAGAGAGAGAGAGAAAGAGAGAGAGAGGATAAGCTACAATAGCTTCTTTTCATCTGGCCTTCTCACTCACACACTCACACCATGCATCAGGCAAAGAAAAATTGACCCAGAGAGAGAGAGAGAGAGAGAGAGGGGGGGGGATAAGCTACAATAGCTTATTTGCACCTGGCCCTCTTACTCACACACTCACACCATGCATCAGGCAAAGAAAAATTGACCCAGAGAGAGAGAGAGAGAGAGAGAGAGAGAGAGGGAGAGAGAGAGAGAGAGGGGATAAGCTACAATAGCTTCTTTGCACCTGGCCCTCTTACTCACACACTCACACCATGCATCAGGCAAAGACAAATTGACATAAAAACAATCAAGTCAAGAAAATGAAACAAAAATTGGCACAGGGAATAATTCATCAATGTGTAGTTATACTCGGCATATGTATTTATACTCCAGAGAGAGAGAGAGAGAGAGAGAGAGAGAGAGAGAGAGAGAGAGAGAGAGAGAGAGAGAGAGAGAGAGAGAGAGAGAGAGAAACGGCTCCTACATACACAGGGGTGTAGTTGAATTACATGCAAGAAAACCCCATAATTATGATGACCTAAACTCTCTCTCTCTCTCGATTGTTTTCTTTCTCTGGTCTACTCGGCGGTTTTTGTTTTTACTTTCACAAAGAAATGTCTTTGATGCAAATTTGGTTTGCCTAACATAAATTATGTATTGTCTGTTTGTGTTTATGTCTGTAAACCAATTTTCTACTGGGAAAACATCCACTGATTTCAGGGAGAGTGAATTTTGTGAAGGGTTAGGGTTAGATCTTGCGGGGGTAAATTCTTAAGCTAACAAAAGTGAAAGTGAATTGTAACTTTTCTGAAAATCTAAGTATTCAGGCATAAGCTTTTTTTCTCTTAAGCTAAAAAAGTGAAAGTGAATTGCAACTTTTCTGAAAATCTAAGTATTCAGGCATAAGCTTTTTTTCTCTTCTTCTAAAAATCATATTTCTGCTGTACCACCGTATTGGTTATACCACATCTCTTAATATTGTACTTATATCTATTCTATTTGAAATGGACACGGTTAGGATAAGTTTTTCTTTTTCCAAAAGCAAGTAGTCCTAATGTTAACCTTCTGTTAAAAATTCCTTACTTACCGCCTGGGTTTCTTGTCACGAACTAAAGATGCAGGTATGGCCACAATATTTATATAGAGACAACGTTTTATAACAATTCTTTTTTCTTTCTTTTTTTTGTAGGCTGCAGCTGATAGCCATTGATCAAGTGTTATACATCTGTCATGCCATCTGCACGTCCTTGGCAGGAGAACGGCCCTTTCTGTCATTAGACCTGGCAAGGCTAACGTGTTAATGTTCGCTTACACCTATCAGGGAGATGAGAGAGAGAGAGAGAGAGAGAGAGAGAGAGAGAGAGAGAGAGAGAGAGAGAGAGAGAGAGAGAGAGAGAGAGAGAGAGAGAGAGAGAGAGAGAGAGAGAGAGAGAGAGAGAGAGGCCAGTAAAACAAGTCAGTGTCAATGTCAATTTACATCTAGGGGAAGACGGGGTAAAAAGCGCATGGGCGGGTAAGAAGCCCACCCCAATTATCTCATGAAATGAAGCAAATTTCAGTTTCATTTTGCCCATGAGACGAGCGTTAATGTCTAGCATTCGTCTCATGGGCAAATTTGACTGAAATTTTCTTTATTTCATGAGATAATTGGGGTGGGCTTCTTACCCGCCCATGCGCTTTTTACCCCGTCTTCCCCTAGTTATGTGACGCTCGTGCCATTTGTGCGTCCTTAACAAAAGAAGCCGAGGTCAACGAGCGCTTCTGGCCACCCAACGGGAGATCGCTACCCCAACATATTATACATATCTTGTCTTTATCAAATAAGAGGCCAAATCTAGGGGAAGACGGGGTAAAAAGCGCATGGGCGGGTAAGAAGCCCACCCCAATTATCTCATGAAATGAAGCAAATTTCAGTTTCATTTTGCCCATGAGACGAGCGTTAATGTCTAGCATTCGTCTCATGGGCAAATTTGACTGAAATTTTCTTTATTTCATGAGATAATTGGGGTGGGCTTCTTACCCGCCCATGCGCTTTTTACCCCGTCTTCCCCTAATGTTGTCACTCGCGAGCGAGGAAGAGCGACACAAAGAGGAGAGGGTGAGATCAAAGACACTGAAAAGAAAGACTAACATCCGGTCCCTTTTCCCTATATGAGTAGTGAGGACAGAAACACTGATTATGTCCCTTTTAAGCGTGACACGTTTAGATTACATTAACTCTTTTTTTCAAACCTGAGAGAGTTATCTTTTCATGAGTCAGTTATGCTTTGGATAACTACCCCACTAACGATAACTCTATCAGCCCGGCTCGCCGTAACTCTTAAGTAGTCCATCTTACCCTTTTAGAGTCTTTGGTGGGATTCGCGTCGCTACAAAACGGCTTCTCAAAACGGCTTGGTGTCAAATAGGCTAAACTGAAACGACATGCAGCCCATTTGGCAATAAAGTAAGTCAGTTTCAAGGTCAACATATGATTAAGTGACTTACCCATGCCTTTTGATTTTTTTAAATTTAATTCATATATGAAGGCTGAATTATTGTAATCATTTAACCCCTCTGACTCATAGCAATTATTATCCCCATTTAGGATCCTGATCATGTCAGCTTTTGTGAAAATGAACGAATCCTTAGATGTCAACCGAGAAACAAAACAGAACAAAGCACGCATATGCACGTGGTTTTTTCCAGTCATAATGACATTTTAGACGAATATAAATACATCTCATTTCACCTCATCTGTTGCACAGTTTATGATAAAACTGAAAGTTATTTTGGTCCTTTCTGTCATTAGACCTGGCAAGGCTAACGTGTTAATGTTCGCTTACACCTATCAGGGAGATGAGAGAGAGAGATAGAGAGAGAGAGAGAGAGAGAGAGAGAGAGAGAGAGAGAGAGAGAGAGAGAGAGAGAGAGAGAGAGAGAGAGAGAGAGAGAGAGAGAGAGAGAGAGAGAGAGAGAGAGAGAGAGAGAGAGAGAGAGAACGAACGAACGAACGAACGAACGAACGAATGTTTTTTTATTGAGGAAAAGCGGAATAAGCACAATAACCGGCTTTTTTTCATCCGGCCCTCAGAACCAAAAGAAAAGAAATTAAAAAAATACAAATAGAAAAAAAAGACATCGCAAAATACAAGAAAAAAACCTCAACCTTCAATCAAGGTCGCAAACGGACGCACCGTGCATGGCATATAAATAAAATAAATTACATCAATTAACGAGACTGAGACAAGGACAGACAGACAGACAGACAGATACAGAGAGAGGGAGGTCAAAATAAAAGAACAGAATAAAATGGAAGAAATGAAGCAATATATGCAGGAAAAATAATGCATAGTAAATACAATGTACATAAAAGAAGACTTAACACATAAGCATGTATTACAACAAATGAGATATTTAAAAAAGGATATTAAGTAGACATTCTTGGATATTATGAGCTAGAGTATTTGTTCATGAGTATTTAATGATATCTTTTTTTGAATGTGTTTAAACAAACATGAACGTTAAATTGGGAAGAAATGCCGTTCCAAAGGAGACCTCCTGCATATTGTAAGCTAGATTTGAATAAATCTAATTTGGGAAGAGGTAACATCAGTCTATGAGGAAGATGTTTCATGTTGAATTGAAATTTTTCTTGTAAAGAAGGAGGAGCATAGCCTGACATAATTTTGAACATAAATATTGCCTTATTATATCTTAATTTAAAATGAAGAGGGAGAATGTCTAATGATACATAATCGGATTGAGTAAGACTCGATGATTTTAGTAAGACTAATTTCAGTGCTCGTCTATAGAGACTATGCAGTGGCTTTAGGGTTTGCTCACTTGCTGAATCCCAGAGTGTAGACGAATAGTTTATGTGAGAATCAATGTATGCATGGAAGAAAATTTTGCGTGAATCTGTGTTTAGAAAGTGTTTTATTTTGCATAGAAGATATTTTTTCTTGGAAATTGTTTTACAAAGAGTTTGTACATGGTTAGACCAAGATAAATTATTATCAATTAAGACCCCTAGTACTTTATGTGAGTTAACTTCTTCAATATCGTTACCATTTATATGCAAGGGGAGAGAACAGGAAAAAGTTGTTGTTTTTGCCTAGTGGTGACAAGCATGAATTTAGTTTTGTTAGGATTTAGACTCATGTGGTTTAGTTCAGACCATTCTGTTAACTGATTGATACTTTCTTGCAATGCATGAACTATGTTTTCTACATTGGAGTTGCTTGTATGGAGAGTAGTATCATCCGCGAACATATCACAGAGAGCTTGAAAATTGAGAGGCAAATCATTCATATAAATTGAAAAGAGGATCGGGCCAAGGATTGACCCTTGAGGAATTCCATATTTTAAAGGGAGGAGAGAGGAGTTTTTACCATTAGTGAAAACAAGTTGGTATCTTTCATCTAAGAATGACGACATTAATTATCTGGTATTACTAGAGAGGCCGTATAATGTTAGCTTTTTTAAGAGCAACACATGATCAATCACGTCAAAAGCTTTAGCAAAGTCTATTAAAAGGACACCAGTAATTAAGTTATTGTTTATATTGGATAGCCATTTATCGATTAAATTTGTAAGTGCAGAATGGCAGGAATGGTGTTTCCTAAAACCGGATTGATTAGGATGGAGCAAATTGAATCGCTCAAAATGAGCAAGGATGTGTTTTCTAAAGTGGTCTTCTAATGGTTTTGAGAGGGTAGATAGAAGAGAAATAGGTCGGTAGTTTGAAGGATTGTCTGGGTCACCTGATTTATAAATTGGTATTATTTTGGCTACTTTGAAAGCTTTGGGAATATGATTCTTACTTAAGCAAAGATTATAGACATAGGGGAAGACGGGGTAAAAAGCGCATGGATGTCTCAGGATAGGCCTTATGAGTTGGATAATTTGCTTATTTCGTGCACAGGAAGCCTCTGAAACATTGCAAAATATGCAGGAATAGTTATTCTATACATCCATGAATTTTTAGGCGAAAAAAACAAAGGATTTTGATAGAAAATGCTTTTTCTTTGCAAACATATTACAGGTGCGCTTTTTGCCCCGTAGTCGGGAATACGCGCACCCCAGGTCGGGTAAAAAGCGCCCCCCCCCCCCCTCTCTCTAAGTTGAAAAGTCACCGTCACTCTCCCAACGCGCCATGCTAGGCCCTATAGACCTACAGGTGTCCATAGACCCCCCTCACCCCGGCGGGGGGGGATTGGTCACTATATTTTTCTGAAAGTTTGGTGAGAGTACTTTTCAAATTTAATTGTTTGCCAAAAATAAAATGAGGGCTACACTATGTTATACCTCTATATATGAAGGGGTCTATTTAGTCAGTGTCAAATATGGGGTAGGGGTAGTAAAAATCGTAGAAAGAACTCGATTTATATTATAAACCAATAATTTTACTATTGTGAGATTAAGGAATATTAGTGCGATGATTTGGGACTTCTACAGCATGGCTTACTGAAATGTGTAAGTACTTCCGGTTTGTTTTGTCTTGAACTTAGGACAAATCACAAAAAACAGCAAAACCAATCTTTTTCTGATAATTTTTAGTCTAAAACGGCCATTAGTATTTAATAATGTTGATTTTTAAGCAGCCATGGACATCTTTGGTATTTCTACAACCTTTTCATGCCCAAAATTGTTCACTTCCGGTATGAACTTTGTTTTAGAGCTTTGATTTTGATTGGTTGTTAACTCATGCAACAAAGACGACATAATTTACAGTCAGTTTAATAATTACAAAGACGCTTATTAAATTGATTTAATCAATATGATCATTCTTTTGTCCATTCTTCCATTAAAAATATGTCATGTACAAAATTAACGGTTTTAACGGTCACAAATGAAATTTCCATATTCTGAATATTTCAAGTACTATTTCACAGTAGTTTAGTTTTGTATTTTTGCTCAGACCTGATCTTCCTTAATTATTTGAAGGAGATGGCAATTTCAGTTAAAATGGAAAGTTAAATAACGGTCAAAAACAGTCAATAGCTCTCCTTCAATCAAATCTCATTGACATCTCTTTCATTCAAATCTAGTAAATTAAAGGAACTTTTTTTTATACAGTCTCCTCGCTGAAGTGTAGAAGTCGAACATAATATTATTTTCCATCTACGTTCTTCCAATGATTCTGTTAATGGGCTTTTTAGGCGAAGTTATTGTCATTAGCGCTTGACACAGTGCTTCATTTGAAGGCTTTTTCTAAGCAATGTCAAACTCACTCTCTTTTGCACAGCAAAAAATAGATTATTGCCTTCTATTGATAAAGTAAAGTGCTATAAGCGAGTAGAGTGGTCACCAGTGGGGTGACCAGAAGCGCTCATTCAGTAATTAAAGATTATAAACACGTTTAAAAATCAAAATGGAATATTTTAATTCTCAGATTTCTCAGAAATTATGGCACCTATTTTAAAGCAATTTGGTTAGACACATTTTAAATGCGACCTTTAATTTTAAACATTCAGAAGAGTAGGCCTCATTGCGATCATTTAATTATATCCAACATTGTTACATCTGGGGGTTTTCCGTTACATACGTTATTATGGCTCATGAGCTGAACGGCGAATGACGGAATATTTTTTAGTGCTGAATAGTTCACGAAAAAATGTCACAATGTTAACCATTTCGGGTCCTCAGTTGCCAAAGTGCATTAAGTATTTGAATGCCATTTTACTGTCAAAATGAACAAAAAAAATCGATTATATTTAACCCATGATATACAATTTTCTTTCGTAGCTGAAGTATGATTTCTTGCTAGCAGGCCTATTGGGGTCTGCAACGAACACCTTTTGCAAGAGTGAATGCCCTTGGAGGGTGGGGGAAGATGGTTAAGTACTGACCAGACAGGGGGGTAACTCTCGCCAATAACCCCTATTTGATGCCACTAAATGGCTGCCTTTCGCAAGAGTGAATGCCCGTGTCAGTACTGACCAGCAAGAGCAATTACTCTCACTGTCAAGGGCATTAATAAACCTAGTTGCAAAGGCGTACTCTACTTCTCTGCCTCAGTCTCTCGGTATTGGTCTGTCTGTTTTTCTCTCTCTCTCTTTCTCTCTGTCTCTTTCTCTCTCTCTCCTCTCTCTTTCTCTCTCTGTCTCTTTCTCTCTCTCTCTCTCTCTCTCTCTCTCTCTCTCTCTCTCTCTCTCTCTCTCTCTCTCTCTCTCTCTCTCTCTCTCTCTCTCTCTCTCTCTCTCTCTCTCTCTCTCTCTCTCTCTCTCTCTCTCTCTCTCTCTCTCTCTCTCTCTCTCTCTCTCTCTCTCTCTCTCTCTCTCTCTCTCTCTCTCTCTCTCGCTCTTTCTCTCTCTCTTCTTTCCTTTACACCTTCCGCCTCTTTCTCCCTCAGCTTTCCGTTTCTGTCTTTGCCTGTCTCCCTGTACTATTTCTTTCTCTGCACCACCACTCTCATTCCCCTCCTCATTACTCCCTCTCCTATTTTCTTCTTCTTCGCTTCCTTCTTCTTTTCTTACTCAAATGTTCTGTCTTTCCTGCATGCTCACTTATATTCTGTTCCTTTACCTCGCATTAATTTTGTTACTTGTCTATATACAACACTGAGTTCATTATGTATCTGTTTATATTGATATGGTTTTTGTTTTATATTAGGTATTAGGTACTTTATAGTCACAGAGGCGTCTCTGTGAAATTCGGGTTGCTCCCACCTGGAGAGCGCGTCGCAGCCAGAGGCGCGCCACCCTTTTTTTTCTTCTTTTTTTTTGCATGCGATTTTTGTCATTGATGAGGGGGGGGGGGGGGGGGGGGTGGGGGGGTCAATTTGGACCAAATGACAACTTTTTCGTTGCCACTGGGTTTAACGTATGCTAAGTGCATGGGCACACGGGACCTCGGTTTATCGTCTCATCCGAAATATATAAATTATGTTTGTATGCATGGCGTTAATGTTGTACCTTTCCTGCATGCTATGTGTATTATAATTCCCTTTTTATGAATATGCTTCATGTGATTGTGTGTTTTTAAGATCCTGTACTATTCTGTGTGTATTTTGTTTCCCTTCTTTGTGTCTTTCCTCCATTTTATCTTGTAGGTTTTGTTCTTGTTCTATTTTTTAAACGGCAAGTATGAGAAATGGACAGTCCATGGACAGTCCATGCAAACACTGGTACCAGTGTAAAGTTAATGTTCATAGGCATTCCTCTCTGTCTGTCTGTCTGTCTGTCTGTCGGTCGGTCGGTCAGTCGGTCTCTCTCTCTCTCTCTCTCTCTCTCTCTCTCTCTCTCTCTCTCTCTCTCTCTCTCTCTCTCTCTCTCTCTCTCTCTCTCTCTCTCTCTCTCTCTCTCTCTCTCTCTCTCTCTCTCTCTCTCTCTCTTTCTCTCTATCTCTGGTTTAAACGTTTTTATTGTCTTTACATAACAAACATACATAGCAACTAAACTGAAGCCACAACAAGCTAGGCTTATGGCGTGCTCAGTATAAGAAAAAGTGCATATCAGACAACATAGACGGACTTGAATAACTATATGCTTCAATCAAAATGAACAAAAGACACATTCTTGTGGAAAAAAGTACATTTTGCTAGTGATGATTTTTGCCTGTCTGTTTTTCGTTTATAAAAATATTGTTTAATATTCATGTGTATAAAATATTTTGTACTAGTACGTATACAAAATAAAGTTCAGCATAACTCATTTCCTTCATCCATAAATATTGTGGCAGTACCATAGCCGATGAGGTTTATCCGAGGCGTGGTTACTGCTACACATATCTGTATTTTAAAAAAAAAGATCGGGACTTTACTGGTTAAGCACTGCCTCCGGGTACTGCCCCCAGTATTGTTCCCACCATCTTTATATTTACAAATGCCCCACATGGCCGAAGAGGGCGTAAAACCCTATTTTCACTTCCTTCATCCAGCGTATTGGTGAACTACCTTTGCGGTTTTGCAACCCCCCCCCCCCCCTCTCTCTCTCTCTCTCTCTCTCTCTCTCTCTCTCTCTCTCTCTCTCTCTCTCTCTCTCTCTCTCTCTCTCGTGCGTACACTCGCACATGCGTTTGCGTATATATATATATGTGTATATATATATATGTGTATGTGTGTGTGTGTGTGTGTGTGTGTGTGTGTGTGTGTGTGTGTGTGTGTGTGTGTGTGTGTGTGTGTGTGTGTGTGTGTGTGTGTGTGTGTGTGTGTGCGTGTGTGTGCGTGCGTGTGTGCGTGTGTGCGCCGGTGCGAGCGTACTTGCGCGTGCACGCACGCGCGCGTGTGTGTAGCTTAGAAAGTCCAAAATAAGTATTTACTTAATGAATTGCACACATTAAAAGTGATAAATCCATGCATTCTTTCACTCACTCGTTAATTCATTCAGTCGTCCTATCTTTCCTTCTGTCATTTGGTAGTTCATCCTCACTTCCCCCATCTCTCTCTCTCTCTCTCTCTCTCTCTCTCTCTCTCTCTCTCTCTCTCTCTCTCTCTCTCTCTCTCTCTCTCTCTCTCTCTCTCTCTCTCTCTCTCTCTCTCTCTCTCTCTCTCTCTCTCTCTCTCTCTCTCTCTCTCTCTCTCTCTCTCTCTCTCTCTCTCTCTCTCTCCCTCTCTCTCTCCTTGTCTGGAGATGCACTGGCCTCGCCTCTCCTTGGTGGGGGCTGTTGGATGCGTTCTGGTTTATGAGTTGTTTTTTTTTGGGTTTTCTGGTGGGCTCTGCAGCCATGAAAAACGTGCAGGTACACCCATGGGAACATTTCACAAGGACTCCTTTGCATCGTATTGGATGGTCACAAGCCGGGAGTAGCTATGTGCCTCTGTATACCTAATGTGTGCCTGCTCACCAGTAACACACATGTACTTTCAGGGCTGGAGCAGGGTTGCTCTCATGTTGATAGGGCAGGCATGGCTGGTGCATATCTGGGTCCTATCAGCACCTTCGGTGTTTATTTTTCATTTCTTTGTATTTCCTGTCTCTGTCTGTCTGTCTGTCAGTGTCTGTCTGTCTCTCTCTCTCAGTCTCTGTCTGTCTGTGTGTGTATCTATCTCTATCTGTCTCTCTCTCTCTGTATTATATATCTCATTCCAAATAACTGTCTGAATCTATTTTAATATAATACATATAAAAGGAACCAGTCTGAGCATTTTAACCGTTATTTAATCGATAATGTGAATAGAGAATATAAAATTAACGCTGTTCTTTCGTCCATGTATTTTTTTTTTTTAAATTGCAATACAAATCGTTTTCAGCGGTTCTCGAGATTTTCTTTATAAAAAGAAAAAATAATCTTTTTTTGGCAGTTACAACCGTTAAAACTGGGTCGTCAATTGAATTGAGTCAATGGTCATCAAGCTTGAGGAAAAAGACATTATTTGCATTAAAACGCAATAAGTATATGTCCATTAGTTTAAGATATGGCAATTTAAAGATATTTAAGTTAATTCTAACGGTTTTAACGGTTATCTTGAAATAAAATCAGTACTTTATAACGAAACTTTACAGTCATTCAATGGCACAATCTCGATTAGTAAACAGGTTTTTAATATTATGATTAAATTACAAGAGAAAGCCCAAAACACTATGTTGGTAGTTTAATCTGTTAAAAACGGTTATTTACAGCCATATTATACCTAGCTATTATCTGAGATAACGAGCATCATCCTTGATACATTGAACTAGTCACTCCCTGTTTGAATTTTATCATAAGCAGTTGAAGAGTTGCTGCTGAATAGATAAAAAGACGCTTTTGGTCTCTCAGACTGGTACAAAAGCCCACACCCCGATTCTAAAGTACTGCCTCCCTTATATGGCTTGTCACAGATGAACAAGAACAGGGTGAATGACATCTATAATAACAGCAAAGGCGAAAAGAACAAAAAACAAAACAATAAACTTCACAGTTTTATGGAGTTTTTGAAATTAAAAATACCTCTGTCATCTTAAACTCAAATACAGACGCCAAAGAAGGAAATCTCGATTTAACCACCCCTCTTTCTATTATGAATCCTTTCTAAATATTTAAGGGTACAAAGTACCTTTGTTTGGTGTCTGCTGGTAGTTTGATTCGTTATTTACATAACGGAAGAGAAAAAACGAAAATAAGAAGAAAATCGAAGTTTTTACGGTTATCTAACTAACCCTACCCTCAAAATGAAAATACAGACGCCAAAGAAGGAAAAATAGGTCATAAAAACCCTTCTAGACATGTGTAGCCCTCATTTTAAAAAAGGCAAACATCCGGCTTTCGATTTTAATCATAAAAACGCTTCAGAAAATCATAGTGGCCATCCCCCCCCCCCCCCCCCCCCCCGGGGTGAGGGTTCACTTCTATGGCATTGCGGTCTACTACCATCGACGCCATTTTGTCTCGACTGAAACAACGAAGTTCTACGCGTGTTGCCGTTTTGACACAGTGTGTATTCTTCAATCCCTGTTGTAGGCCTACTAAGTTAAATAGTCTGCTTCAGTTCAAGATATTTAGAATACAAAAACTGGATCGGATTTGCAATTATTATACACTTATAAATGTCTCCATTACATTTTTTTTTTTTTAAATGAAAAAGGAACGTACACTCACAAAACTTAAAAAAATATGGCCTTGCGCAGTATCGAACTCACAGATCCGACATGCTGCAACATTACGAAGCACGTATTATACCATTGTACCAAGGAACCGTCATACAATGAGGAAACATTTTATATATTTATACATTCGACAATGGAAGATTAAATCGGTTGTGAATGGATGAAGCAGTGCGCGGAATAAGATTTTCACTTAAATTCAAAGCTGAAACTGTCATATAATTGATCTTAATGAATAATGCTTGTGCTGATAGGCACCTTTGAACATTGCAGAACGTGTTCGCTAATCATTTAAAAACTTAAATACAACGTTTGTCAGGATATGTGGCAATAAAAAAGATGACCATCACCTACAATTATAGGCGTGCAAAACGCGCATGGGCTTCTTTCCCGTGGGCGTTTTTCCCCGTCACAGTCAGCTAATTCATTTCAGTCTGTGTAGCTGACAATCACAGTGTTGTTAAAAAAGAAAAGTATCGTTCAAAAGCCCATAGAATAAGCTTTGTATAAATATAAAAATATGGAGGTAGTTTGCTGTTGTTGGTTTTTTATTTAACTTTTCCAAGGACAGAAAATGAAAAAAAAAAAAAAGAACGTCAACAAATATTCAAAAACTCATATTATTGACCACAACATCATGAAACTTAAATATGAGGTATTTTAAAAGACGTGCAAAGGAACATGGGCAAAATTTAACTGAAATTTGCTTCATTTCATGAGATAATTGGGGTGGGCTTCTTACCCACCCATGGGCTTCTTACCCCGGTATGGTGCGCTTTTTACCCCTCTTTCCCCTAAGTGAGGGTTTCGGAAATGATAGGGGCAGCAATTTTAAGAATTTCCCCATCGATTTCATCCAGACCACGGGAGCATGTTTGCTTTAAGTTGGAAAGAGCGGTGTAAACTTCATAAACTGACATTAATGGGATATTAAGTTCGGAAGTTATGTTTTTTGAGTCACAGAATTGTTTAAGGGGGTGTAAATCGTTTAAATGAGATTTATCATTGGGTACTGTTGACTGGGCAACTTCACTGAAATGTACATTGAGTTCTTCTGGAGATAGCTCTTTACTGACAGTTGATATATTGTTGACATGTTTGTTACTTAGTTGGTTAATGCAATTCCAAATAGATTTGGTATTGGTAGGGGAAGACGGGGTAAAAAGCAATTCCAAATAGATTTGGTATTGGTATTCTCAGAAACAAGATTTTGAAAATACTCTTTTTTCGATGCTCTTTTTTCGATGCGTTTAAGATAGGTAACTTTATTTTTTTGTTTAGCAGTTTCTTCTTTATTACCTGTTGCTACACAAGAATCACGTAATTTCATTGCTTCCTCGACATCTTTAGAAAGCCATGGTAATTTGGGATTGTCGCGCACGCGTTTTGTTTTGAAAGGTGCATGTTTGTCATATATTGTTAAGAAACTATGGTACCACACTTCGAATGCTTCATCAGGATTTGTAAATTGATAAACCC
Organism: Phymorhynchus buccinoides; assembly: GCA_017654935.2. Taxonomy (NCBI): domain Eukaryota; kingdom Metazoa; phylum Mollusca; class Gastropoda; order Neogastropoda; family Raphitomidae; genus Phymorhynchus; species Phymorhynchus buccinoides. Next base: position 78,985,400 of record CM065680.1, on the reverse strand, counting down.
AAGAAATACAGGAATTTGATAAATCGTGCAAAAACGTTTCTTCGTTAAAGTGAGAGAAATGTCTATATCGAATGTATTTATGACTGCTTTTAGGGATTGTTATTCCTTTTTTTTATTCCAAGTAAAACATACTGGATAGTGATCACTGCAACCATATACTGGTGAGCACACTTCAACTATATTAGTTTTAGATGTTGTATAAATGTGGTCTAAAAGGGTTTTGCTTGTAGGGGTTACTCTTGTGGGTAGGTCAATTAATTGGTCAAAATTAAACGATTCATATGAACGGATCCAAGTCTTTGGGCACTTTAGAAGATCGAGATTGAAGTCACCTAGGAGTATTATTTCATCAGTTAACATAGAAACGTCTTCCATTAAGAGAATAAAATTGTCAATCCATTCAGCGTGTTCGGCTGGGTTACGATAAATGAAGGCTAATATGATTGGTTTGGATCTTTTGAAATTAACTTGTATAAAGATAGATTCAATATGGTGAGAATCGCGTGGTATAACTCTTTTTAATTTAATGCTCTTTTGAACATATATAATTAGACCTGTTTCTTTAGAACAGAGAGCATCCTTTCGAACAATTTCATATTCTGGAATCG
>CM065680.1:78972292-78977292 GCA_017654935.2 Phymorhynchus buccinoides | reverse complement strand
AGAGAGAGAGAGAGAGAGAGAGAGAGAGAGAGAGAGAGAGAGAGAGAAAGAGAGAGAGAGAGAGAGAGAGAGAGAGAGAGAGAGAGAGAGAGAGAGAGGAGAGAGAGAGGGAAGAAAGAGAGGAAGGAAACACATGAAATAACGTAAATACAAAACGTGTTACTAATTTAACAATAACAAAGTAGATAATATGCATACATGTCAACATATCAAATATGGAAACATATTTGAAACTAAGAATGGGGTTAAGCAACATTGCTTGTATGTTTCAACATAGGATACTTATAGGGGAAGACGGGGTAAAAGGCGCATGGGCGGGTAAGAAGCCCACCCCAATTATCTCATGAAATGAAGCAAATTTCAGTCTCATTTTGCCCATGAGACGAGCGTTAATGTCTAGCATTCGTCTCATGGGCAAATTTGACTGAAATTTTCTTTATTTTATGAGATAATTGGGGTGGGCTTCTTACCCGCCCATGCGCTTTTTACCCCGTCTTCCCCTAGATAGTACTCTTTTTTAAAAACATTAATGCCAGAGTACACATTAAAGGAACTTGAAATAGCATTCCATAAGCAGCCTCCTGAATATACAAGACTAGATTTTAAAAGGTCAACTCTTGGAAGAGGTATTTTTTATTTTAAAAACATTACGGACAAGGTTAATTTCAAATTTATTTTTTAATGTTGGAGGAGCATTATCGGACATTAATCTAAACATAAAAATTGCTGTGTTGTACAGAAGCTTCCATTTTAGAGGTAGAATTTCTAAACGCTGATAATCAGTGTAAGGGAAGAGGACTTCAGAAGGATCAATTTCAATGCACGTCTATACAAACTGCATAATGGTTTTTAATTTTTCTCGCTTGCCAGATCCCAAATTGTAGAGGCACAGTTTATGTGTGACTGGATATAAGCATTGAAAAAAAGTTTACGACTCTCTAAATCAAGAAAAAGCTTTATCCTGGAAAGTTGATAGACTTTTTTCTATGCTTGCCTATAAACCATATTGGGACCATGAAAGAGAGAGAGAGAGAGAGAGAGAGAGAGAGAGAGAGAGAGAGAGAGAGAGAGAGAGAGAGAGAGAGAGAGAGAGAGAGAGAGAGAGAGAGAGAGAGAGAGAGAGAGAGAGAGAGAGAGAGAGAGAGAGAGAGAGAGAGAGAGAGAGAGAGAGTCAAACAGACAGAGAGACTAAAGGCCTAGCCACACTGCATTTGTAATATTATGGTATGGGTTATCTTTGAAATGATTTTGGACATCACTCTTGGGTTGATTCTTGGAAATGTATTTATGTGTGTGTATGTTTTTATATTTCTGTGCCCAAATGGGGTATGAAATAAATTTCTTGCCTTGCCTTGCCTTGCCTTGCCTTGCATACGATTGACCCAAATACAATACGATTGTGACGATGTCTGTGAGTCATGATTCACGTGAAATACTTCCGTCTAAAAATAACTCTACTGTTTTCGTTCACTATACTCATGTAGACCGCAACACACGATCCAAATAGAAATGTCCGATCCAAAAATAAGATATTTGATCAGATTCGTGTACGGGAGACTACAAATATAGTGAACATAACTAGTAGGATGTCATCAGATCTATTTAGACAGTAGAATTCCACGTCTGTCAAGCTACTATCTGATGAAAACCTTACTAATACTACTAACCCATGAAAAGACTACTATTATTTTCATCAGTTAGTCGTATTACTACTAACTGATGAAAATAATAGTAGTCTTTTCATGGGTTAGTAGTAATACTAAGGTTTTCATCATATAGTAGCTTGGCTTTACGACTATCTAGTGAAATGATTCCTGTGGGAAATTATGTCCTTATGTCTCTCTCTCTCTCTCTCTCTCTCTCTCTCTCTCTCTCTCTCTCTCTCTCTCTCTCTCTCTCTCTCTCTCTCTCTCTCTCCCTCTCTCTCTCTCTCTCGCTCTCTCTCTCTCTCTGTCTAACCTCTAACACTGGTCACTTTGGCCTAATTTTACCGTTTGAATGCTAATTAGTGTATTAGGAGCTCATTTGAACAATTGTTGATGTGGTTGACCAGTGGTCAGTGTCACTGACCAGTGGTCACTTTGGCCTATTTTCACTGTTTGAACTGCAAATTAGTGTATTAGGAGTTCAAATGAACAATTTTTGATGTGGCTGACCAGTGGTCAGTGTCACTGTCCAGTGGTCAATTTGGCCTATTTTCACTGTTTGACTGCAAATTAGTGCATTAGGAGTTCAAATGAACAAAGTTTGATGTGGTTGGCCAGTGGTCAGTGTCACTGTCCAGTGGTCAATTTGGCCTATTTTCACTGTTTGACTGCAAATTAGTGCATTAGGAGTTCAAATGAACAAAGTTTGATGTGGTTGGCCAGTGGTCAGTGTCACTGACCAGTGGTCACTTTGGCCTATTTTCACTGTTTGACTGCAAATTAGTGTATTAGGAGTTCAAATTAACACATTTTGATGTAGTTGACCAGTGGTCAGTGTCACTGACCAGTGGTCACTTTGGCCTATTTTCACTGTTTGACTGCAAATTAGTGTATTAGGAGTTCAAATGAACAAGGTTTGATGTGTTTGACCAGTGGTCAGTGTCACTGACCAGTGGTCACTTTGGCCTATTTTTACTGTTTGACAGCTAATTAGTGTGTTAGGAGTTCAAATGAACAATTTTTAAGGTGGTTGACCACTGGTCAGTGACACTGACCACTGGTCAACACATCAAACCTTGTTCATTTGAACTCCTAATACACTAATTTGCAGTCAAACAGTGAAAATAGGCCAAAGTGACCACTGGTCAGTGACACTGACCACTGGTCAACCACATCAAAATGTGTTAATTTGAACTCCTAATACACTAATTTGCAGTCAAACAGTGAAAATAGGCCAAAGTGACCACTGGTCAGTGACACTGACCACTGGCCAACCACATCAAACTTTGTTCATTTGAACTCCTAATGCACTAATTTGCAGTCAAACAGTGAAAATAGGCCAAATTGACCACTGGACAGTGACACTGACCACTGGTCAGCCACATCAAAAATTGTTCATTTGAACTCCTAATACACTAATTTGCAGTCAAACAGTGAAAATAGGCCAAAGTGACCACTGGTCAGTGACACTGACCACTGGTCAACCACATCAACAATTGTTCAAATGAGCTCCTAATACACTAATTAGCATTCAAACGGTAAAATTAGGCCAAAGTGACCAGTGTTAGAGGTTAGAGAGAGAGAGAGAGAGAGAGAGAGAGAGAGAGAGAGAGAGAGAGGGAGAGAGAGAGAGAGAGAGAGAGAGAGAGAGAGAGAGACGAGAGAGAGAGAGAGAGAGAGAGAGAGAGAGAGAGAGAGAGAGAGAGAGAGGACATAATTTCCCACAGGAATCATTTCACTAGATAGTCGTAAAGCCAAGCTACTATATGATGAAAACCTTAGTATTACTACTAACCCATGAAAAGACTACTATTATTTTCATCAGTTAGTAGTAATACGACTAACTGATGAAAATAATAGTAGTCTTTTCATGGGTTAGTAGTATTAGTAAGGTTTTCATCAGATAGTAGCTTGACACACGTCAATCATGCCTCACATATGTCAAAATCGGATCGTAGTGAATCGAATCGTATGCAGTGTAGCCGGCCCTTAAAGGGGCACCCTGACGGATTACTGAGTTTTTGCAAGAAACACGTCGAGATCACCAGAAAGACAGCCTTTTCAAGGATCGGAACACTCACTTTGCTCTGGTTTCCTAGAAATCAAACCGTCAAAACGGCGATTCCTCCTTGGCGGAGTTGCCGGAGAGAGATGCCATTTTGGACGGGGTGGGTGGAGGCCACTCGAGTGGTTTCTTCTTTGTAGTGCAGTAAAAAAAGGAGCTATTTCGTTTGTTGTGAGCGAAACTCCTTTTGGTAAACTGTAAATAAACAATCTTCCAAATAATTTTTCTCCTTTGAGCTCCTCCCAAATCGGAGTGTGTCGGCTGTACGCAGCGGGGAGACCAGTGAAAACTGAAAACCGGACACGTACGCACCTTACCCATTATGGCCATATGGCCCGGGAACGCAGAAGAAGAAAAAGAAGAAGAATATTTATTCAGGCAAATGAGGAAAGCATGTTATACTTCTTTACTACACTCAGCTCCGGGATATAAAAAAAACCCCACAAAACAAACAACAATCAAACAATTAAACAAAAGGGTGATGCGCAACAAACAAACAACTGTAAAGTGACGTTATTTTATTTTATTCACAAGAGACAAAACAAAACTAGGGGAAGACGGGGTAAAAAAGCGCATGGGCGGGTAAGAAACCCACCCCAATTATCTCATGAAATAAAGAAAATTTCAGTCAAATTTGCCCATGAGACGAATGCTAGACATTAACGCTCGTCTCATGGGAAAAATGAGACTGAAATTTGCTTCATTTCATGAGATAATTGGGGTGGGCTTCTTACCCGCCCATGCGCTTTTTACCCCGTCTTCCCCTACTGGATATTTCGGCGAATGCGCCTTTATCAACATAGACAAACAATTAAACAGCAAACAGCAAAATATAGCAAAATAAGCAAAAAGCAGGCAGCAAAAGGAGCACACAAAAAACCAAGATCAAAATATTAAAAAAAACCAATACTTCCCCTCTACAGTCCAAAGCGTAAAAAAGGGTAATGGAAAATATTCAATCCGCATTCAGAATTGCAGTTTTAATTTTCCTCTATGTATGCTTGGCTTATAAATTTAATTACCTGCATGTCATCATGAACTGCATTTTGTATTCTGATTTTGATTTTAGGTAGGCCTATGCTTCCTCGCTCTCATAACACAACAACAAAAAATAGTTAAATTAGAAGAAGACAAAAACGGAAGCATACCGTTGTTCCCACATACCGCTAGTACTGTAGTTTTACGTCCATGACATGACCAGTCCAACATACCGCTATTCCTACAAAATCTCTCTCTTTCTCTCTCTCTCTCTCTCTCTCTCTCTCTCTCTCTCTCTCTCTCTCTCTCTC
>CM065680.1:78927292-78934792 GCA_017654935.2 Phymorhynchus buccinoides | reverse complement strand
GATTTTCAACTCGTGTCGATTGGTCATTGCTTCGAACGGGTGTTGACTTTTTTCCTTCTTCTTTTTAAAATTTTTTATTTATATGAATTAACTCCTTAACTGTGCATTGTTTATTTACCATCATTGTTCCTTTGTCTCTTTCTTTTCTCATTTATTTATCTATTTTATTATACTTTTTATTTATTGATTGATTTGTTTGTTTATTTACTCATACATTTATTGAGTCATTTATTTAATTCTGTATTTGTAATTTGTTTATGAACAACATGCAAAAACCGTTTAATAATTTTTTTGTTTTAACATGAGCGCGAAACGATAGTTCAACCAGCCGGGGCGACAGCATTTTTGAGTTCAGTGACTTTGAACTTTGACCAATTAATTACCTTCATGTTCGAAGTTGACATAATATAATAACTGTCTGCATGCAAAATATGCGGGTCATATGCCCCTCCCTCCAAACGTTATCGTGTTACCATACATACATTATGTAGCCACACACGGGTCCAAACTTCAAGAGCAACCACCACTGAGAACATATCTGCATGCAAAATTTGAGGGTCATAGAACACTCCCTCCAAACGCTATCGTATTAAATACATATGTAGCCACACACATACATAGCCAGGAACAAACACCAGTGAGAACATTAACCAGCTTTCACACAATAAAATAGAAGTTTCAATTAAAGACTCGTAAAGGGAAGTCAGTAACAAGGTGCTATTAGTGGCCGGTTGCAAATCAACATTTCTTCCCCTTGGACCGTGTCTTGCAATAATAAACGGCTCCAGTTACCTTAACCCTTGACCCATGATATGCATCGTTTAACTTGGCCAAGATATGCTAACTAACTATCTTCATGCAAAGTTTTAACCTCACACGTGTCTCCGTTCACACGTTATCGTGGTAACATAGTCACATAGATAGTCACATAGATAGTCACATAGATAGCCAAGAGCAAACATACCTCCCTGAGAACAGTAATCAGCTTTCGCTTCGGGGCTGGTTAGTTACTGTCTTTGTGCTTTGAACCATTGACGTGTTTATGTTGTCAGTTCAAAAACAAAACTTGTGAACGAAAAATAAACGAATCTCTCTCTCTCTCTCTCTCTCTCTCTCTCTCTCTCTCTCTCTCTCTCTCTCTCTCTCTCTCTCTCTCTCTCTCTCTCTCTCTCTCTCTCTCTCTCTCCTCTCTCTCATCTCTCTCTCTCTCTCTCTCGCACACACACAAACACACACACAACACACACACACACACGCACACGCACACCGCGCGCGCGCGCGCGCACGCACGCACGCACGCACGCACGCACGCACGCACGCACGCACGCACGCACACACGCACACACACTCACGGGCAGAGAGAGATAGAGAGAGACACAGAGAGAGAGAGAGAGAGAGAGAGAGAGAGAGAGAGAGAGAGAGAGAGAGAGAGAGAGAGAGAGAGAGAGAGAGAGAGAGAGAGAGAGAGAGAGAGAGAGAGAGAGAGAGAGAGAGAGGGGGAGGAGAGAGAGAAAGAGAAAGAGAGAGACAGACAGAGAGAAAGAGCAAAATAGTTCACGAGAGACACAGGAAGACGCAGACAGTACCAAAGGCAAACATGTACGCAGAGACGTTAATGAAATCCCGCAAGATGGTATATAACGGAACATGAGTGAACGACAGAAAGGCAGAAGGGGGGAGGGAGAAGGGGAGGGGAGGGGGAGGAAAGGGGAGGGGGGAGGAGAGGCAAAGAATGTGGACAGAAACAAACACGAACAGAGACAGACTAAAGACCGAGAGAAATGCATCGTGGAACCGACCCACACATGGAACTGCAGTCTTACTATCCAACTCTTGACATTTGTGAGGTGTGATTCTGACGAAACACTACTGTCTAAATGAATCTGATTTAAATCCTACCAGTTAAAGTTTGTTCATTATAGTCGTAGTCTCCCATTCACGAATCTGATGAGATGTTTATAGGCCTTTTTGTTTGTGGCTCAAGCCACAAACCTATAACTCACTTTGTCGGTCGGTCGGTCTGTCGGTCGGTCTGTCGGTCCAAAATTGTCGCACATTTTGACAAAATTGTCGCACTTCAAATCGAGGCTACACTTCTGGCCGCTCTTTAAAATGATGTATTTTAAAAGCGTACAAAATAATAAACATACGTAATACAGACACTACAACAGACACGACGAGTATGCGGTGCTTCGTTTGATGAATATAAGTAGGATACATAGTTTTAAATGTTTTCCAAAAGATATAAAAAGTTACGAAATGGTGCAGAGATAACATTCTGGTTTACAAATTAAAATTATTGAAAAGCCAGGGGAGGTAACTCATGATTGGAGTGGTAAAAATAGCCCGCTTGCCACAAACTATTGCGATTTCGCGCTTGTTTTTCTGTATCAGACTTTTTTTTTTTTTATCGTATTCGTGAATTGGGGTCAGCATGAATATAGTGAACGAAAAACAGTAGGATTTCATCAGATTTGTTTAGACAGTAGTATTTCATCACAATCTTGCCTTACAGACGTCGTGACAGCTGGATAGTCGAACGACCAAAATTGGACGTGTGAATTGGCCTCTTTACACTCACAGCATCAGTTAGTCATTTATTGTAACATCGACAGTTATGGTCACAGTACTGTCACATTATACTCTCAGAATTCCAAACAAAACTAACCGTCGAACCTCTCTGTGTGTACAATCCGAAGAAATACGAAGAAGAAAGAAAGAAAAAAGATCACCACACCAGAAACAAACACAAAACAGTTGGCAGGACGGGTCCAAACTTCAGTCCACCAATTGAAAATAGCAAAACCACGCGCAATGCACGCGCCACACAACCAACACTCAGAAAACAACCTCGGATTTCCTGGATGTGGAGTCGGACTGGGATTAGAAACAGTGAAGGGAGTTACGAAGCTGGGTTAGTGGGAGTGATAATACGAGAACATTGGTGGAAGCTGAGAGAGAGCTGAGGGACTGACTATAGTCTGCGCTGCTGTCTGTGAGTGAATAACAGGGCCTGCAGAAAGAAGAATCGATTCCAGAGTCTTCTGGGCAGAGACTAAAGTGACAACATTTTTGAGTCTCTCGGTCTTGAGAGGTTTCTGGTGGTTTGTTCCTGTATTCCTGTTTGTTTGCTTGTTTACCCCAAAGAACATGTTTTTGTTTGTGGCTCAAGCCACAAACCTATAACTCACTTTGTCGATCGGTCGGTCTGTCGGTCTGTCGTTCCAAAATTGTCGCACATTTTGACAAAATTGTCGCACTTCAAATCGAGGCTACACTTCTGGCCGCTCTTTAAAATGATGTATTTTAAAAGCGTACAAAATAATAAACATACAACAGACACGACGAGTATGCGGTGCTTCTTTTGATGAGTATAAGTAGGATACATAGTTTTAAATGTTTTCCAAAAGATATAAAAAGTTACGAAATGGTGCAGAGATAACATTCTGGGACGGTATTCACGTCGAGATAGCATGAGACTTAGCATGATGCTAACTTAGAAGCTTTTCCAATGTCCTATAGGATTTAATAGGACTTTTGGAAGAGCTTCTAAGTTAGCATCATGCTAAGTCTCATGCTATCTCGACATGAATCCGTCCCTGGTTTACAGATTAAAATTATTGAAAATCCAGGGGAGGTAACTCATGATTGGAGTGGTAAAAATAGACCGCGTGCCACAAACTATTGCGATTTCGCGCTTGTTAACATATTAGGCCATTGACAATAAACTAAATTGTATGACAGCCACACCTGACAATCTTTCCTTTCCTCCTTTTTACTTCTTTGATTGTTTACTTCTTTGATTGTTTACTTCTTTGATTGTTTACTTCTTTGATTGTTTACTTCTTTGATTGTTTACTTCTTTGATTGTTTACTTCTTTGATTGTTTACTTCTTTGATTGTTTACTTCTTTGATTGTTTACTTCTTTGATTGTTTACTTCTTTGATTGTTTACTTCTTTGATTGTTTACTTCTTTGATTGTTTACTTCTTTGATTGTTTACTTCTTTGATTGTTTACTTCTTTGATTGTTTACTTCTTTGATTGTTTACTTCTTTGATTGTTTACTTCTTTGATTGTTTACTTCTTTGATTGTTTACTTCTTTGATTGTTTACTTCTTTGATTGTTTACTTCTTTGATTGTTTACTTCTTTGATTGTTTACTTCTTTGATTGTTTACTTCCTTGATTGTTTACTTCTTTGATTGTTTACTTCTTTGATTGTTTACTTCCTTGATTGTTTACTTCCTTGATTGTTTACTTCCTTGATTGTTTACTTCCTTGATTGTTTACTTCTTTGATTGTTTACTTCTTTGATTGTTTACTTCTTTGATTGTTTACTTCTTTGATTGTTTACTTCTTTGATTGTTTACTGCTTTGATTGTTTACTTCTTTGATTGTTTACTTCCTTGATTGTTTTCTTCTTTGATTGTTTACTTCTTTGATTGTTTACTTCTTTGATTGTTTACTTCTTTGATTGTTTACTTCTTTGATTGTTTACTTCTTTGATTGTTTACTTCTTTGATTGTTTACTTCTTTGATTGTTTACTTCTTTGATTGTTTACTTCTTTGATTGTTTACTTCCTTGATTGTTTACTTCTTTGATTGTTTACTTCTTTGATTGTTTACTTCTTTGATTGTTTACTTCTTTGATTGTTTACTTCTTTGATTGTTTACTTCCTTGATTGTTTACTTCTTTGATTGTTTACTTCTTTGATTGTTTACTTCTTTGATTGTTTACTTCTTTGATTGTTTACTTCTTTGATTGTTTACTTCTTTGATTGTTTACTTCTTTGATTGTTTACTTCTTTGATTGTTTACTTCTTTGATTGTTTACTGCTTTGATTGTTTACTTCTTTGATTGTTTACTTCTTTGATTGTTTACTTCTTTGATTGTTTACTTCTTTGATTGTTTACTTCTTTGATTGTTTACTTCTTTGATTGTTTACTTCTTTGATTGTTTACTTCTTTGATTGTTTACTTCTTTGATTGTTTACTTCTTTGATTGTTTACTTCTTTGATTGTTTACTTCTTTGATTGTTTACTTCTTTGATTGTTTACTTCTTTGATTGTTTACTTCTTTGATTGTTTACTTCTTTGATTGTTTACTTCTTTGATTGTTTACTTCTTTGATTGTTTACTTCTTTGATTGTTTACTTCTTTGATTGTTTACTTCCTTGATTGTTTACTTCTTTGATTGTTTACTTCTTTGATTGTTTACTTCTTTGATTGTTTACTTCTTTGATTGTTTACTTCTTTGATTGTTTACTTCCTTGATTGTTTTCTTTGATTTTACTTGTTTACTTCTTTGATTGTTTACTTCCTTGATTGTTTTCTTCTTTGATTGTTTACTTCTTTGATTGTTTACTTCTTTGATTGTTTACCTTGATTGTTTACTTCTTTGATTGTTTACTTCTTTGATTGTTTACTTCTTTGATTGTTTACTTCTGTGATTGTTTACTTCTTTTGTTTGTTTTCCCGCTTTCCTTCCTTTTCCTTCCTCTGTTTTGTTTTCCTTTTCTGTTTCTCTTTTGTAACTTTTCTTTTTCACACTTTCTGTCTTTTTCTTGTGAAGTTATATCTGGTTCTTCATTTCATCTCCCCTTTCTCCGAGTTCAGATTGCAGTGTTGATTTGTTTTTTTTTATAATAACTGAGGAATTAATTCAGAGTGCATGAAACATGGTTGAAAACCGAACATAAAACCACCACTCCTCGAAGTAATCACGGAAAACACAATAACAATTGAACTGAGATAAAAGCGGCAAAGAACTGGAGAAGGTTGCAGATTGAACGAGAAATGTGATACACGTTTCCGCATATTGCTCTTGTTTGGGAGCTGTTAGGTCCTTTTGAACTCTCTCTCTCTCTCTCTCTCTCTCTCTCTCTCTCCTCTCTAAGAAAGACTCTCTCAATCCTCCACTCCTCTCTTCTTTTTCTTGGATCTCTCTCTCTCTCTCTCTCTCTCTCTCTCTCTCTCTCTCTGTCAGCCTCTCTCTCCCTCTCTTTCTCACCTTCTCTCTTTGTGATATGGAATGTCTTTTGGTTGCGCTGCGTGAAAGGGGAGGGGTGAGGGATTTGCTCTTTTTCTTTTTCTTTTCTTTTAATCTTTCTCTCTCTGTGTGTCTCTTTGTCTGCATGTATCTCTATCTCTGTCTCGCTCTGTCTAGATCTGTCTCTGTCTATCTGTCTGTCAGCCTGTCTTTCTATCTCCCTCTCTTTCTCACCTTCCCCTCTGACTTTGTGATATGGAATGTCTACATTGTTGGTTGCGCTGCGTGAAAGGGGAGGGGTGGGGGATTACATGCTCCTTCTTTCATTGTTCTTCTTTCCATTTATTTCACTTTATGTATCTTGGGTTGTTGGCTTTATTTAAACCTACTTCCATTCTCTGATTCTGTTCGTACTTTGGGTGCATATTTTGAGTCATCTCTTACAATGGACACACATATAAAACATCTCTGCAAGAATCTTTACTTCCAGCTTCGTAAACTAAGTAAAATTCGTCCTTTCCTGTCAGTTGATGCTGCCAACAAACTTGCTGTTGCTTTCATTCTCTCTCGCTTGGATTACTGTAACTCTATGCTTGTGGGTCTTTCTGATGAAAAACTGTCCAAACTTAAAAAAATACAAAATTTTGCTGCCAGACTAGTTTTGCAAACGTCGAGGCGTGAAAGTGCAACGGCTCTTCTGCGCACCCTCCACTGGCTGCCTGTCAAGGCTAGGCTATAGAGTATAAGGTTGCTTCTCTCTGCTTTCAATGCCTCAATTCCGAATATGCGCTCTCTTATCTTTCGGAGCTTCTCCACCCTTACATGCCTCCTAGAGCACTTAGGTCTCAAGACTCTTCTCTGTTAATTGTTCCTAGGTATTCTCTGAATTCCTACGGCAAAAGGGCTTTCTCTGTTTCCGGACCTACAATTTGGAATTCTCTACCCCTTTCTCTCAGAAAAATCACCTGTCTCCAAACCTTCAAATCCCAACTAAAAACACATCTCTTCAGAAAGTGCCTTGATTGATGTTTGGCGTGATGAAAGCTATGTACTTGTAGCCTCTCTCTCTCTCTTAGGGCGTGTGCGTATGCGTGTGTGTATGTGCGCGCGCGCGCGCGCGCGCGTGTGTGTGTGTATGTGCGTGCGTGCGTGTGTGCGTGTGCGTGCGTGTGCGTGCGTGTGCGTGCGTGTGTTTAGTGTTATAATATAATCATTTAGTGTACACATTTAGTAATTTTCTTTTTTATATTGTTAGATTTGGTTTATTTTGTTGTGTTCCAGAATGTTTATATTCATGTTACGTAAAGTGTGTCGCTTAAATGATATACTTTTATCAGGGATCCTGTATAATGAGAGAGAGAGAGAGAGAGAGAGAGAGAGAGAGAGAGAGAGAGAGAGAGAGAGAGAGAGAGAGAGAGAGAGAGAGAGAGAGAGAGAGAGAGAGAGAGAGAGAGAGAGAGGAGAGAGAGAGAGAGAGAGAGAGAAAACTTTAAAACTTGAAAACTTGAAA
>CM065680.1:78917292-78922292 GCA_017654935.2 Phymorhynchus buccinoides | reverse complement strand
TTTCTTGGAAAAACTAATCCGTCAGTTTTCCATAACTCACCCGTCAGGGTGCCCCTTAAGGATGAGGGGGGAAAGGAGGAAAAGAGAGAGAGAGGGGGAGAGAGAGAGAGAGAGAGAGAGAGAGAGAGAGAGAGAGAGAGAGAGAGAGAGAGAGAGAGAGAGAAAGAAACAGAGACAGAGACACAGAGAGAGAGAGTCAGAGACAGAAGACAGAGAGACAGAGAGTCAGAGACAGAGAGACACAGAGAGAGAGAGAGAGAGTCAGAGACAGAGAGACACACTCACAGAGAGAGAGAGGGGGTATCAAATGACAGAGAGACAAAGAGAGAGAGAGAGAGAGAGAGAGAGAGAGAGAGAGAGAGAGAGAGAGAGAGAGAGAGAGAGAGAGAGAGAGAGAGAGAGACAAAAGACAGAGAAAGAGACAGAAAGACAGACAGAGAGATGAACACACATTATTATTATTATTATTTATTATTCACTACTACTACTACTACTACTACTACTACTACTACTATTGCTACTACTACTATTGTTGCTAGTACTACTACTACTACTACTACTACTACTACTACTACTACTACTACTACTACTACTACTACTACTACTACTACTACTACTACTACTACTACTACTACTACTACTACTACTGCTGCTGCTGCTGCTATTGCTACTATTGCTACTACTACTATTGCTACTACTACTATTGCTGCTGCTACTACTACTACTACTACTACTACTACTACTACTACTACTACTACTACTACTACTACTACTACTACTCTTATTTATTATTATTGTTATTATTATTATTATTATTATTATTATTATTATTATTATTATTATTATTATTATTATTATATTATTATCATTGAAACAGTGTACTCATGCTTCTGCTCTTAAAGTGACTTTTGTCAATGTCTCTACGCTTTATTCAATGTCTCTCAGTTTGGTTTGGTTTTCAATATCGAAACTTGTATTGCTGTTTTGGACTCTTATAATGGTCCCCATGTAATCAGTAATATTGTAAAACTATTCATTCTACAAGGTCAGAGCTGGGGAAGGAAGGTGGGCGTGGGTGACCGTGTGGGGGTGGGTTATAATCCTTAAAGACCCACTGACCCGGCTGGATTAAGTCCCTTGGTTTTTTTCTGGGTCGGTGTGGCCCACATACAGACTTTCCTCGTATACGATCGAGGCTGCTCTTTAAAGTGATGTCTCGTTTTCGTGCGTGAGGAAATTTGTAAGGGAGCCACACTTGGTGAAAATAAGATTTCTTACCAGCTATAAGAGGGAAAACACGTGAAAGCCGTGATACTAACGAATACTGATCGCTTCTCGGGTTGGTTTGTTCAGCCCGTCGTACATGGCGAAAGCCGATACGCGACGTTAAACTGAACTTCCATCCAAGCCGTGATTTTGACACGTGACGTACTGGTAATGGTCTTAGAGTGAATGGCAAAGTTGTTTCCTTTGTATCTCCATCCACCATCACAATCACCTACCCCCCACCCCCCCCTTTCCCCAATACGTATTCCCCCATATTAACACCACCACCCCCCTACACACACCCGCCTTTAATTTATTGATCAATAACCTTTGAAAAAGGGTCAAACAAGCTTCGTTTTTTTTAGAGCGAGGAAAAAAGTTCAACTCGGATTTTAAAAATTTAATGACGTTATTTTGTGTGTGTGTGTGTGGGGGGGGGGGCTATGTGTCTGTGTTATGTTGCGCACACGCACGTTGTAAATGTGTGTGTTTGTGTCTATGTGCGCGTGTCTGTGTCTGTCTGCCTGTGTAAACACACATACAAACATGCGAGCATTGTTGCCACAAGCTGGGTATGAAATTCGGAGTTTTAATATAGTCACGACTGTTTGACATGTGAATATGAGCATTATTGCCACAAGCTGG
Source organism: Phymorhynchus buccinoides (assembly GCA_017654935.2). Taxonomy (NCBI): domain Eukaryota; kingdom Metazoa; phylum Mollusca; class Gastropoda; order Neogastropoda; family Raphitomidae; genus Phymorhynchus; species Phymorhynchus buccinoides. Next base: position 78,920,381 of record CM065680.1, on the reverse strand, counting down.
GTATGAAATTCAGAGTTTTAATATAGTCACGACTGTTTGACATGTGAATATGAGCATTATTGCCAGAAGTTGGGTATGAAATTCAGAGTATTAATATAGTCACGACTGTTTGACGTGGGGTGCATAGAAATGTTGTCCTTTTTGTTTATCAAAATAATTACAAATAGTAGATATCATGTACGTGTTACACACTTCTTGGTATTTATATGTCTTGCCTTCTTTTAGTATGGCCGCAGTGTCAATTTCATTAACCTAAATCTAAACCTTACTTCCCAGTTTGAAACCTTCAGAGTTAGTTACTGGGACTATGTTAGTGTACTTGCCATCTCAGCTAGTTATTTGCTGTTTTTGTTTTTGTTGTTTTGTGTCCTTTTTTCTCTTCTCTATTAAGACCACCATTTCAGGAACACTGGTTAAAAATCTGCCTGTTTGCCAAATCCTGGTTAAGTCCCTTGATCCGCACGTGCGTTGCTAGGGAGGCGCGTGAGATGTTGCTAACGAGCTTGCAGAGACCCAGGTTCTGGGAGTACTTTAGTGTGAATGATAGTGAGTGCCACATGTGAAATGTTTGTTTGCTTCTCTTGCATAATACGGTATATTAATAGTAATATAATGATTAAATAAGGATGTTGTTGTTTTCTTCCATAACTGATTCGTGCTATTGTTTTAGATCAGTTCATTTGCTTGTTTCTTCAGTTTGCGTGCGTCCGTGTGCTTGTATGTCTGTGTATGTGTCCCCGGGTTTTTCTCTCTCTCTCTCCCTCTCTCCCTACGCACCTCCCTCCCTCCACCCCACCCCACCCCCCTCTCTCTCTCTCCTCTGGGCTGGGTGGAAAAAAAGCATGTAACGTGCTTATATCCCGTTCCCTGGTTAACAAATTTTTCGTTTTCGTTTTCATTCTCTCTCTCTCTCTCTCTCTCTCTCTCTCTCTCTCTCTCTCTCTCTCTCTCTCTCTCTCTCTCTCTCTCTCTCTCTCTCTGTTCTTCCTGTGAATAGTAAGCTACCCTAGTGCGCATCCTTCACCCAAAAAGGAATAATACATTTTTTGGGGGCGTAAGCCTACGACGAACTACTCCATCCATCTTGCCTGTGCTTTTTATGTACACAGTGGCTACGGGTACGGCGTTGCTGCAACACTCAGACATTCAGGGATAGTAACTCTTCCTAGTTGAATATTTGGTCAACAAAATGCATTTTCTTATTTGGTATATTTAACGCATCTTGGTAAGGAACAGGGTTAGGGATAGGGTTATATAGGAACATGTCAGAGTTAATATTAGTAGTTGTTTTTTAAAAGACATTTGCGCACAATCTATGCGTCCCGTGATTGAGTGCCGTACCCGTAACATGGAGAATGTGAGCCACAGTGTTTTTCTTCAAAAGGAGCCAGAATGGTCAGCTCATTGACCGTGGGCCCTCAAGAGAAGAAGAAGAAGAAAGGGACCTAATTCTCTTTGAGAAAATACCAGTTACAGCCCGTTATCCGCACATACGCTGGGCGAAAAGTAGCCTGATTTGGTGGTATAATGAGTCCAGATAGATCCCCCTTCGGGTCTAAAGGCGAACTTTTTGTTTCCAAATCACTGAAATATACGAGCTTCTTTTTTTCTTTCTTTTTTTTAACGATAGGAAAAGAATTTGTTTAGTTGAAGCAGAAGGAAAAAAATGTGTTATGGAAAGAAAACAAAACCCTGATTATTTCCCTTTCTTTCTCTGTTTTCCAGTTTATCCAGTCTCTCTCTCTTAAACGTACTCCGAGCAATACGTCGTTTCTGTCTCTCCCTACGCACCTCCCTCCCTCCAACCCCCCACCCAACCCTCTCTCTCTCTCTCTGGGCTGGGTGGAAAAACATGTCCACTTCTTGTTCTAGTTTAAATAAAATTTCGTTTTCTCTCTCTCTTCTCTCTCTCTCTACGTACCGTTCAAAAGTCGTCGGTCCCGTTTCGAGTCGTATATACTCCTTCTCTCTCTCCTCATTCTCTTCTCACTCTTTCTTCTCCTCTGCGTTATCATCTCAGGCTTTTCGCTTCCTCTCTAAACTCTCATTCATTACGGTGCACCTACCGCCCTACAGATCCCTCATCCTAAGACAAGGCACCCCCTCTCTCCCATCCTACTCCCCACTTCACCTCCATCCATCTCTCTCTCTCTCTCTGTTCTTCCTGTGAATAGTAAGCTACCCTAGTGCGCATCCTTCACCCAAAAAGGAATAATACATTTTTTGGGGGCGTAAGCCTACGACGAACTACTCCATCCATCTTGCCTGTGCTTTTTATGTACACAGTGGCTACGGGTACGGCGTTTGCTGCAACACTCAGACCATTTCAGGGATAGTAACTCTTTCCTAGTTGAATATTTGGTCGTCAACAAATGCATTTTCTTATTTCGTATATTTAACACATCTTGGTAAGGAACAGGGTTACGAGCGGATAGGGATAGGGTTAGGAACATGTCAGAGTTAGATTTTAATGTAGTGGTTTTTTTAAAGACATTTGCGCACAATCTATGCGTCCCGTGATTGAGTGCCGTACCCGTAACATGGAGAATGTGAGCCAGCAGTGTTTTTTTTCAAAAGGAGCCAGAATGGGGTCAGCTCATTGACCGTGGGCCCTCAAGAGAAGAGAAGAAGAAAGGGACCTAATTCTCTTTGAGAAAATACCAGTTACAGCCCGTTATCCGCACATACGCTGGGCGAAAAGTAGCCTGATTTGGTGGTATAATGAGTCCAGATAGATCCCCCTTCGGGTCTAAAGGCGAACTTTTTGTTTCCAAATCACTGAAATATACGAGCTTCTTTTTTTCTTTCTTTTTTTTAAACGATAGGAAAAGAATTTGTTTAGTTGAAGCAGAAGGAAAAAAATGTGTTATGGAAAGAAAACAAAACCCTGATTATTTCCCTTTCTTTCTCTGTTTTCCAGTTTTCTTGTTTTTATATGTTCGAGCAATACTTTGTTTCTGTCTATAACTTCTTTTTTTAATGTTACTTACGTTTCTTTTTTTTCACAATTTCCACTTTTTTTCTCTCTTTTTGGGGCATGTGTTTTTGTTGTTCCCTTCAACTTCTTATAACTTTACTTATGTTTCATG
>CM065680.1:78882292-78892292 GCA_017654935.2 Phymorhynchus buccinoides | reverse complement strand
GTTCTTCTTCACTCAGATTAACGTCCTTCCACTAAAAGCGATTCAGACAGTATTGTATTGCGATGTGGTTCTGGTGTGGTTGAGTGAGTGTGAGTGGGTGTGTCTGTAAGTGAGCATGTGTAAGAATATAATAAGCATTAAGTTAGTGGTGTAATTCATGAGCCCCACCCCCACCCATCCCAATAAATAAAAAGAGTTAAACGTGCGCTTAAAGAATATAGCCGATCAATGAACAAGGTTAAAGATAAATATACCGATCTCCAAGAGAGCCAAAGAAGGCTGCCAAGCGTGGGATATAAAATCATATCATTTGCGTATATTAACCCATAGGCTTAGTGTAAACGCGTGTGAGAAAAGGTGTAAGAATACACCGTTGCTATTAGAAACTTGACGTCACAGTTATTTATCTTCACATATCATTACCGTCTTGTCAACGGCGAGCTGTTCCTACCAAACCCAGAATTTGACAAGCTGTGCAGTGCTACCCCTAGGATTCATTCAGCGCTGACGACAACATTTAATGCTGGTACACAACGAAGATTCATGGTTCGACTGAATCAACAGTGCCAGCTGTCACAGATCTACACAAACCATTCTGTGTGTGCCACTTGAAAAGTCTAGCCTGGATCTAGGCCTAGGCTACTCAACTCCATGACAGCGTCGATATTAGCAGACGATTCTAGCTGTGCAATGTTGTCACAGCGAGAGTCCATGTTGATAATGTAGACGCAGTACTGTCGCAAGAACAGCTCGAATTCATCTTCAGTCCGGAAATAAAAATGAACCGACTGAACCTGTGCGAAGAGCTACCGCACCTCCGTTAAAAAAGAAAGAAAGAAAAGAAGCGTGTTTTCGGGGCCTGTGATCGTTCTTGTCAAAGGATATGATTATGTTTTACGTCCTCTCGGTTAAAGAACCATATGTGACATTACTTTTGATAAAGTTGCTATCCCTCTTTTTCACGGTGTGTTGAAATTGACTCGCTCTCGTGAAGTGTGTACGTTTTACTGTTGGTGTTTACAAGTTAAAATAACGGCAATTGTCGTTAGTGTTTCAGTTCGTTGCTTCTGTTTGTGTTTATCTTTATACATTGCATTTTGTTACCACATCTTATGAAGTACAATTTGTGTTAAAAGTTTCTATTTTGTTGAACTATATTCTTTGCGCAAGAATGCGTGTTACAGTGTGTGTGCTTCGACCATTGTTGTGAAAATGAATGCGTTTTCATTTCTCTGCAGATCTGAGCCTGTTTCCTTTTGTTGCTTTTCTGTTGATACACATCGGTATATATCCGTTATTATGACTTTGGAATGGGATATTGCTTGTATCCTATCTCAAGAGTGTGATAAAAGCAAGGCTCTTGAGATAGGATAAAAGCAATATCCCATTTCAAAATCATAATAACTGATAATACTAAGTGAACTACTTAATAAACATTTACAACTTGTAGCAGGGATCGATCTGTGTGTGTGTGTGTGTGTGTGCGCGCGTGCGCGTGCGCGTGCGTGTGCGTGTGCGTGTGCGTGTGCGCGCGCGTGCGTGTGTGTGTGTGTGTGTGTGTGCGTGCGCGCGTGTGTATGTGCTAGTCCGTCTTGTCTCACTATGACTATCAGATAACAGATAAGGAAGAAAAATGCTTTTTTGGAAAGTTGTGCTGGAATTTGTATATAGTTTATAATAAAGATGCCTTGCCCAAGGAAGGCTACATATTCACTCTCTGGGCCATTGGGACTGTAAGATAATGCGGTTGGTTTGGGGTGGGGGGGGGGGGGGGGGGGGGGGGGGGGGGGGGGGGGGGGGGTTTCTTTTCGGGGGGGGTTTCCAAAGGTCCGCTAATCCCTGTCAGCCAATGCAATGCATGTTTATTTCTATGGGGGTGGGGGTGTTTTGAAAATAAGGGTAAAAACGAGAAAACAAGAAGGCAAACAGTGAGACAGTGCAAACTTTCTTAAAGGGAGACAGTTCGTAAATACTTGAGTATCAAGAGGATACGAATAACAACAAAAGGCGGCTAGAAAATTACACGAGGGTGTTTTCCCTATAAAATATTTAAAAACCGGTCTGTTAGGCCTATAATTGACAATGTAGGATAGCAAAACAAACATAATTTATAGGGGAAGACGGGGTAAAAAGCGCATGGGCGGGTAAGAAGCCCACCCCAATTATCTCATGAAATGAAGCAAATTTCAGTCTCATTTTGCCCATGAGACGAGCGTTAATGTCTAGCATTCGTCTCATGGGCAAATTTGACTGACATTTTCTTTATTTCATGAGATAATTGGGGTGGGCTTCTTAGCCGCCCATGCGCTTTTTACCCCGTCTTCCCCTATGTATACTAAGAGTGAAGTTGATTAACTTGATTAAAAATACAAGAAAATTAAACGTTCAGCAAACATTTCTGGTGTCGTCTATAGACGCAAAAAAAGAACTCGTAGTCTGTTTGGCTTTCCCCCCAAAACAAGACAGATAATAAGTTATAGATCAACTAAATATAAACTTTTTTTTATCTATGCGGCTCAACATTTATTCCAACTAGCGCAACGCCGGGTACCGGTAACGCCTTGTAACGGTAACGCCTAGTAACGGTAACGCCAAGTACTGGTAACGCTGAGTACAGCAAATTTGAAGCGATTCGGTTAAGACATGGCGGAGTTATAAGGTCCTGTTTCCCGTTGGCGCTGCTCTGAGAGTGACGCGCTCTCCCTAGTAACGGCAACGCCTAGTAACGGTAACGCCAAGTACTGGTAACGCTGAGTACAGCAAATTTGAAGCGATTCGGTTAAGAAAAGGCAGAGTTATAAGGCCCCGTTTCCCGTTGGCGCTGCTCTGAGAGTGATGCGCTCTCCCTAGTAATGGTAACGCCTAGTAGCGGTAACGCCAAGTACTGGTAACGCCGAATACAGCAAATTTGAAGCGATTTGGTTAAGAAACGGCAGAGTTATAAGGCCCCGTTTCCCGTTGGCGCTGCTCTGAGAGTGACGCTCTCTCCCGATTCTCTTCAATTTCCCACCAGACTTTGACTCGGCCACAGTAAGCCTAACAGCAAATTTGAAGCGATTCGGTTAAGAAACGGCGGAGTTATTTGTGAAAATGTGAAGCGGCGTATATCGCACGCGTTTCTGAATCGATTCGCTTCCGGTTTGACACTCGATAGTCACCGTCCCCGGTCATCTACCTGCCAAATTTGAAGGCAATCGGTCCAGAAATACCGGAGATACGGGCGCCGAGAGGCCGGTGGATACGCGTTTCGCGCATTTGCCAAACCGCGCAAATGACACGGCCGCCTCGGTTGCTGTTGCTGTTAGGGCTCATAGCAAATTTGAAGCGATTCGGTCGAAAAACGGCGGAGTTATAAGGCCCGTTTTGTGTTTCAGCCACACACACGGACACTTGGCTTTTTACTATATGATGATGTTCATTGTGTGATATTATCGCCTTCAGCAAAATGACAACACGAATCGAACACAACTTTGTTGATAAGATTTTGAGAAAAATGTGTTCAAAGACAGAGGGAGAGACGGAGAGACAAATAAACCATGAAAGACAATAAGGATAAGTAGAAAAATAGAGACAATGAAATTAAATAAATAACTTTTTTTGTTTAATTTCGGCTGTTGGTCTTGGAATAACAAGACATTTACAAAAAAGACGTGAATTATCAGCCGCTTTCCCCCACCCCCACCCCCTCACGACTGCAATGACAAGGATGACAACGAAGGTGGTGATGATGATGATGATGAGGAGGAGGAGGAGGAGGAGGAGGAGGAGGAGGAGGAGAAGGAGCATGAGGATGATTAGGAAGAGGAGGAGGAAGAGAAAGAGGCGCAGGAGCAGAGGGATGGTGATGATGATGGCGACTATGATGATGAGGAGGTAGAAGAAAGGGAGGAACTGGGTGAGGAGGAGAATGAGGGTGGAAGAGGAGGAGGAGAAATAGAAAAGTAGGGAAAATATGATGAAGAGAAAAGGTGTGGGGGGGGGAGCAGGAAAAACACGGGGAGGAAAATGAGGAGAAGCAGGAGGAGGGAGAGGAAGAGGAAAAGGATGAGGTGGAATCGAATTATGAGAAAACGAATTTTTTGGTTTGCTTCTTTCTTTCTTTGTGTCTTTATGCTTCACAAGTCAGTTTGTCGTCCAAAATGGCACCTAAATATTTGTATTCTGATACTCTTTCCACTGTTTCACCATCACCTTTGGTACAGAGGGTGGATCTTTCCTAAAGTCTATTAACATTTCTTTCGTTTTGAGCGCATTGAGGTCTAGATAGTTTTGTTTACACCACAGACAGAATTTCGCAACTGATTTTCATCAGATTGTTTTTCTCTTTTCGTGCTGATCGGATTCTTCTTAAGTGGTCGGCATTGTTACTTCGTGGCTTTTAGAGAGTAATGTTCAAGGCGCGAGATGCAGAAAAAACATTTCCTATATTGTTTTTTATTTCATGTCTAAAATGCCTGACAATGTCTGATGAAAAGCAAAACGTGATGATCGTTGATGAAATTCCGTTTAACGTCCTCCGGTCTGATTGATTGATTGATTGATGTTGTTTATAGCCCCGTCGACTGCTACGGCCATTTCAGGGCTGTCACCACGTCAAAATGGGACATTTGTAGATACAAAGATGGTGGGAACTATACTGGAGACAATGCCCGGAGGCAGTGCAAAACCAGTAAAGTCCCGATTTTTTAACAATACAGATAGGTGTAGCAGTAACCACGCCTCGGTTAAACCTCATCGGCTATGGCACCGCCACCTGAGTTGCGTGATGGTCTTTTACTTGCCTGATTTGTCTTATCAATTAGATATAGCGCTGTTTTGGTTTTGATTGTCTCAACTGTCTCAAATGTTTTTTTATTTCATGTCAACGGTGTCTGACAATGTCTGATAAAAAGCGAAACGTGACGATCGTCTACTTGTCTGGTTTGTCTTCAACTGTCCAAAATGTCAACAAGTTTCGCTTTTCCTTTCTTACTGTCTTTCTTCCTTTTTTTAAAAAGAGTTTTTGTCCCTTTTTCTTTCTTTCCTTCCTTCTTTGTTCTTTACCTTTCTTTCTTATTTTCTTCTGTCTTTTTTTTTGCTTGTTTCTCTATTGTTGTTGTTGTTCCCTGGCTTAAAGACTCCAGGGATCATCCCAACAGCCGAAGCACTTGAGCACTATGGTACAAATGCACCAACTAGGGATGAGAACATTACGTGTGTGACCGTGTTTGATTACCCAGCCACGTGTGCAGCCACACTCCGACTTAAGAGGATTTTGGACTGATGTTGTTATGCTAGGGGCTTGCCATGGCTTAAGACAATCCCCGCATAACTATGCAGAACATAACAATATTTTGATGTAGCCTTGGAGTTCTAGCTTATGTCAATTGGTCTGACGCAGACTTATGCTAAGGCAAGTTTCTCTATTAAGTTACTAGTGCTTGTAAAAAATGTATTTATACATCATATTATTATGGAATATATGCTTAGTCTACTCTTGTACTTTTCTAAGCAATAAACAATTACCCTTTCTTTTAATTTACCTCCGCGAAAAGTATGCATAGAATGATAGATAGAACGCATACGCTCTTGTTCTAATTCTAAGCTGCTCCGATTTTCTTATTTCCAAATTATATAAGAACGGAGTAGGCCTATGTTAAATTAAAACCAGGGTCTCTCTCTCTCTCTCTCTCGTCAAAAAACGTAATATATATATATATATACGTACAAGAATTGAAGAAGAAAAAACAACCACACCATTAAACTTATTTGAACTAAAAATGCAAAGTCGAAAAACAACTCCAAACTAGATTAGTCTTGTTTATTTATAAATATTGTCCAAATATTCGTCTACACCCGCAGACTTTTTCTAGGACAAAAAAATGACGCATAAGGTTACAATTACGTCAAAAATCGTATATATATATATAAACGTACAAGAATTGAAGAAGAAAAAATAAACACACCATTAAACTTTCCTCTTATATATATAGTTTGCTTTAATAAAACTTTGTTTGTGTCCAATATATAAGTTTGTGAACCTAAGAAAGAAACTCAATAAATTTAATTTTAACTTTACGATTTGTTCTGTGTTCTGAAAAGAATAAAAGAAAATAATGTGCTGATTTACTTTTTCTCCCAATGGGGGGGGGGAGATAGACAATGCCTATGCAAAGACAGCTGTTTCGTCTTTGAGAAAGACTCTTCAGTCTGCATATCGGCCTGCAAAGAATGTCCACAGTGAACATTCAAACTGAGCTAGAAGACTTTCTCCAAGAGAAAGGTTGTCCTCTTTGCACCAGATTGAAAGTCCACAATAAAAGCAAACCAGCACTTAATTCAAAAGAAATGATAAAAATCTTGTGTAAAATAACAAAAATAATAATGTTCTAAAATTACAATCCCTCGAAGAGAGTAGAAGAGATGGAATGCCATGTTGGTGGATCCAGTGAAGGATTCAATAAGGGAGGTCATAGAAATAGTAGTAAACACCAACATACTCCGGGTGAGGAGGAATGTAGAGAGGTGTGCCTGGATCAGGTAGACTGATGCACTTTCCTTCTTCGAAGTATGATATAAACGTACAAGAATTGAAGAAGAAAAAACAACCACACCATTAAACTTTCCTCTTATATATATAGTTTGCCTTAATAAAACTTTGTTTGTGTCCAATATATAAGTTTGTGAACCTAAGAAAGAAACTCAATAAATTTAATTTTAACTTTACGATATATAAAGTATATCTATATATATATATAGCATGACAGAAAAATCTCAGTGAATAGCCAGCTCCGTACCCCTACTCTGAAGGACTGAAAAGTTAGTGCATTTGAAATGCAGAATAGTTTGCTTTGATAAAGCTTTTCTGTGTCCAATGTCTTTATTTGTGAACCTCAGAAACAATACTAGTTAACGTTAACTTTGAGTAATGTTCCGTGTTCAAAAAAAAAAAAAAAAAAAAAAAAAAAAAAAAAAAAAAAAATTTATATAAATTGTGCTGATTTACTTTTTCTCCCAATGGGGGAGGGACAGTGCCTTATGCAAAGACAGCTGTTTCGACCTAAGAGAAGGTCTCATCAGTTTGCATGATCGGCCTGCAATTTGACTGTCCAGTGGATGCCAACCTGAGCAAAAAAGACATTCTACAAGAGAATGGTGTCCTCTTTGCATCAAATCGAAAATCCATAATAAAAGCAAACCATATATATAATTATTAGTTTGTATGTCTTTTTTTTTTAATTTTAATTCTGTACGAGTGCTGGATGTTTAAAAAAAAAGAGCATGTGCTATTTGCTTATTTTATTACCCTCTATACGTAAACTTCATTCAATTCTCTCTCTCTCTCTCTCTCTCTCTCTCTCTCTCTCTCTCTCTCTCTCTCTCTCTCTCTCTCTCTCTCTCTCTCTCTCTCTCTCTCTCTCTCTCTCTCTCTCTCTCTCTCTCTCTCTCTCTCTCTCTCTCTCTCTCTCTCTCTCTCTCTCCCTCCCTGAGATAGGATTAGGTTTGATTTTGTCACATAATATTATGTGTTTCTTCCTAAATGTGTGCACGTTAAAGATGAGTATGTAGAATAGGATTTGGTGGGGGGTTTTTGTCATGTGTATGTGTTTATGCTTTGATTGGTGCATGCTAAATATGAGTATTTACAGTGGTTTTAGGCTGGATTTTGTCATGTGTATTTGTTTAAATTTAAATTGTGCATGTTAAAGACGAGTATGTAAAGTAGGTTTAGGCATAATTTCGTCATTGTATGTGCTTAGTTTTTAATATTATAAAAACATGAATAGGTTTGCTTTTGTCACGTGTGTGTATTTACTTTTTAACTTGTGCATGCTAAGTATGAATAATGCAATATAGTAATATGTTTGATTTTGTTATGTGTACACATATTTACATTTAAAATTGTGTATGTTAAGATGAGTAGGTAAAGTAGAGCCAGGTTTGGTTTTATTACGTGCATGATTGTCCGATCAAATAAGTACATTTTTAAGATGAGTATGTAAAGTATGAATAGGATTGGTTTTGTCATGTGTTTGTGCTCTTCTCAATTTGTGCATGTTAAAGATGAGTATGAAAAGTAGAATTTTTCCCCCTCCGTGTGTATGTGCTTAGGCCTACTCTTAATTTATGCACGTTCAAAATGAGTGTAGTTAATAATAGGTTTGATTTTGTTATTGTTGTGCTACTATATAGGGTTGTATTTTTACATTCTTATGTTGCTTTGTCTGTGCTCATTTTCATTTTCCATTTCTACTTTTATATTTGTAAAAAAAAATTCAGAGGGCTGGATGTAAAAAAGCATGTTATTGCTTATTCTATTACCCTCTATAAATAAAATTCATTCAATTCAATTCAATTCAATTCTCTCTCTCTCTCTCTCTCTCTCTCTCTCTCTCTCTCTCTCTCTCTCTCTCTCTCTCTCTCTCTCTCTCTCTCTCTCTCTCTCTCTCTCTCTCTCTCTCTCTCTGTCTCTCTCTCTCTCTCTCTCTCTCTCTCTCTCTCTCTCTCTCTCTCTCTCTCTCTTCACCCCTCTCTCTCTTTCTTTCTCTGTCTGTCTGTCTGTCTGTCTGTCTCTCTCTCTCTCTCTCTCTCTCTCTCTCTCTCTCTCTCTCTCTCTCTCTCCTCTCTTCCCCTCTCCCTCTCTCTCTCTCCCTCTCTCTCTTCCCCTCTCTCTCTCTCTCTCTCTCTCTCTCTCTCTCTCTCTCTCTCTCTCTCTCTCTCTCTCTCTCTCTCTCTCTCTCTCTCTCTCTCTCTCTCTCTCTCTCCCTTCTCTATCTCTTCCCCCTCTCTCTCTCTTTCTCTCTTTCTCTGTCTCTGTGTGTGTCTCTCTCTCTCTCCCCCACCCTCTCTCTCTCCCCACCCTCTCCTCTCTCTCTCTCTCTTATCTTCCGAGCGCACGCCTATATGGCTTGTCATCTAGTTTATGAGAGCGCAAAACGCAGTTTTAAGCTTTGTGGCGGAAAAGCCCGTATCTGAGGTATGACACAGGCTTGTCAGAGGTTGAATGAATCTAGATTTGTAGAGTGTGGCGTGGCCACGCTGATTTCATCACGGAATGTGTGTCTGTGAATGGTTCTTATGATTGATTTTTACCCCGTGGGTGTACTTAAGGATGGGTTATTGGAAATGGGTATGTGTGTGTGTGCGTGCGCGCGCGCGCGTGTGTGTATGTGTGTGTGTGCATGTGAATATATCTTATCGTCCTGTTTTTTCCTATAGGTGCGTTTTAAGGATGAGGCTTGGGAAAGGGAGTGGGAGACAGTGATAGAGAGAGACAGACAGGCAGACAGACAAACAGACTGAGACACAGAGAGTGATATACGGAGAGAGAGAAAGAGAGAGTCAGGAAATTTTTAATTGTTAGGCCATGCACATACAATGGAGTGAGTGCGACGACAAAAAACAACAAATTGACATTATATTATTAACTTGACATTACAAAACATTACATAAATCTTGCCGAACTTTCAAAGCTTTAAAGATAAAAACAGCCACTTTTCTTACAATACTTTTGTTTGTACAAGAAAATAATAACACAAATTTAAATAACACAAATTTAGAGAGAGAGAGAGAGAGAGAGAGAGAGAGAGAGAGAGATAGAGAGAGAGAGAGAGAGAGAGAGAGAGAGAGAGAGAGAGAGAGAGAGAGAGAGAGAGAGAGAGAGAGAGAGAGAGGGAGGGAGGGGGAGAGTTTGAGTGTGCCTTTGCTTATGCTGCACACTTCTGCACATTAATATTATTCAATTGAACATAAACACACGAACGCTAGTGTACATTATTATGCAAACGATATGTAAACAAGTTACTGTTATATTATCTAAGGAATGTGGAATCAAATTTAAAGCACAAGAACGTAAGCTGAAGACAGAGCCCAAATTGGACTATTTTATACTTCAATCAACCCTTCATGCTTACTTACGACCCTCAGTCTGAAAGAATGGGTTTTTTTCTTCAAATTTATGAAAAGAATCCAAGGCTGGTCCTAACCTTATCCCTTTCCAAAGCATGGCAGAATATTGCTT
>CM065680.1:78874792-78877292 GCA_017654935.2 Phymorhynchus buccinoides | reverse complement strand
TGCCAATTCTAAACCTGGACAAAGTGTTTCGTGCTTTGATATTCACAATTTCACGTACTTAAAGTAAAAGTTTGCTTAAAGGATGCATATACATAATAAAAAGTGTGCGACTCTAAGCTTGCATGCCAATCTTGTTGAAAACAATCTATAAATCTTTGTTTTAATACTGCCAAGAATGCTTTTCTACTACCAACTCCTTGTGCTTCCCAAACCTCTCCAAAGCCAAAACGGTACAAAATATTTCTAACTTTACAAGCCCATGTATCATAATTTTGTTTCTGAAGGTTTAACAGCATATTATAGGCTTTTGGGGGGTATCTACTACCATCCATCTGTATAAGACGTAACCAAAATTTTATGCATCTCAAACGTGTTGCAACATGCAAAGGATACCTACCCGTTTCACCATATATCAAGTGTTTTGGCGATTTGGGGTTAACTCCCATGAATCGCTTGAGTGCAAACAAATGGACTTTTTTTTATTGTCTCTTGGTTTTCTGCTAAACCCCAAATCTCTGCACCATAAGTTAGAATTGGTTGCACTTGACAATCAAAAAGCTTAAAAAAGATTCTAGGTGAATGCTCTCCAATAGTCCATAACATTTTTACAATGGCAATCACTCCTTTCTTAGCTCTCTCAGCAAGATCTGACATAGTATAGACAAAACTCAGTCTTGTAGACAAAAATATACCCAGATATTTGTACATATTTACAATTTCAAGTTCCTTTCCATTAAAATACCATCTCTCATTTACAGCATGGTACCCACCATTCCGAAAAATGACTATGTTTGAGAGAGAGAGAGAGAGAGAGAGAGAGAGAGAGAGAGAGAGAGAGAGAGAGAGAGAGAGAGAGAGAGAGAGAGAGAGAGAGAGAGAGAGAGAGACGCTTCAACGCTTCAAAACGCTTCAAAATGTTTTAATTGACATTGGCATAATAATACACCCTTATCTCACGGGGCCTCTTTTTTGCCCCGCAGCGTATGCATTATATCATAACAAACAATAAGAATACAAACAAATAAATCAACTAAAGTGAAACTCATAACCATTATAGTAAACACAATCGTAATACATGACTACCAACTTATCCTGGTCAATACTTGTTTCTCGAACTACTCAAATAATAATGGTAGAATTCGAATAATGTAAAAGGTACAAAAACTAAAAGAATAGCAACAGATCATCAAGCCAAATTATATTTACAACTAGCGCAACGCCTAGTACCGGTAACGCCTAGTACCGGTAACGCCTAGTACAGGTAACGCCAAGTACCGGTAACGCTGAGTACCGGTTTCACCGGGTCCGCAAAATATTATATTTTTACCTTTGTGGCTGAAAACCCAGTTTTTAGACCCCTACCACATTCAAGGCCTACTGATCTCCCTGACCTTGACCTTGACCTTGATCGGTATGCAATCATCAGAACGGTCATAAGCCAAAGTACTTACATGCCAAGTTTGAAGTCTCTAAGAGCAACAGTGTGGACGTTATAGCCCCTTAGAGATTTTCGGTTTTGAAGGTCATACACCAAGGTCAAGGTCACAACGGCGATAATTTATGCGCGGATGCCTTCCTCTCATGGTGACAAGCCACCACACAAAAGTGGCAACGATTCGGTCAAGCGGTTCGGGACATATGCCTGGGACAGAAAAACCCAATTGTTAGACCCCTACCACTTTCAAGGCGTACCGATCTCCCTGATCTTGACCATCATCAGAACGGCCATAAGCGAAAGTACCTCCATGCCAAGTTTGAAGACTCTAGAACCTACGGTGTAACGAGTTTCGGTTTTCAAGGTCATACGCCAAGGTCAAGGTCAGGACGGCGAAGTTTTGCGTGGATGCCTTCCTCTCATGGGGACACACCACCACACAAAATTTGAAGCGATTCGGTCAAGCGGTTCGGGAGATCCTTGGGACTGACAGAAAAGAACAACAAACAAACAAACGAAAAAAGGAAACAAACCCGAACGAAAACATACTCCTTTGCGATAATAGATCGGCAAAGGACAAAAAAGAAAAACGAACTGAAAGCCTACATAAATCAACCAGAGAGGTTCTTAATCTGTGGTTCAACAATTGTAGGTCCGTTTTGGTAAATCTCGGGACCCACAATAAAAACAAAAGCATTCATTCTTCTCCGTGAACACCCCCCACCTCACCACACACCCCAACCATCCCCCGCCCTCCCCTCCAGCCCCCCCCCCCCCCCCCCCAACCCCCCCCCCCCAACCCCCCCCCCCCCCCCCCCCCCACCCCCCCCCCCCCCCCCCCACCCCCCCCCCCCCCTTCCGAAGATAATAAATAGCATATGCTCTTCTGCCTCACCACATCCAAAGTAAACAGTTGGGATTTAGCACTAATTCCATTATATGCTGTACATTGAAATACAAAATGTTCTTCATTTTCTTTCACACCATCTGTACATAAAACACATACATTATCTACTGCATTTTCTCGTTCAAACCATCTTTTATTCTTTCTAAAACCCAATGACC